>LR990868.1:7489810-7948517 GCA_905163395.2 Endotricha flammealis
GTTTTCAGATAGTTTTCAGATGGTTTCCGGATGATTTTCAGATGGTTTTTGGATGGTTTTTAGATGATTTTCAGATGGTTTTCAGATGGTTTTCTAATGGTTTTCAGATAGTATTCAGATGGTTTTTGGATGATTTTCGAATGGTTTTTGGATGGTTTTCAGATGGTTTCCGGATGATTTTCAGATGGTTTTTGGATGGTTTTCGAATGGTTTTCAGATGGTCTTCAGATGGCTTCGGGATGGTTTTCGGATCGTTTTCAGATGGTAATAATGTTTAATGTTTTAGAATGAATTAGGTATTCTTTTGGAATTATTTTTCAAATGTTGTTGGTATGAAACCATCTGAGAATCATAATGATATTCGTATTTTTATTTTTTGTACGCATGAATCAAGACTTTTAATACCTACTAATAAAGTACGTGACGCGAAACAAATAGGGCGTTCGTCGCCGTTAGGGAAACGGTGCGACAACACGCTGCCGATGCCATACGAACTGCTATCCACTGACAGAACTAAAGGCAGCTCCGGATCGTAGTGTACTAACACATTATTACCAGATATTATATTTTTTACATCATTAAAGTTTTTATTACAAGCTTTCGACCATGACCAATTCGTATTTTTACGTAACAGCTGATGCATTGGATATAGTATAGTGCTTAAATTTGGAATAAACTTGGCATAATAATTTATCATACCTAAGAATGATTTGAGCTGTTTGACATCAGTGGGTTGCGGAGCGTCTACGATCGCCTTAATTTTGTTTACATCTGGATGTAACCCCTGCTTATCAATAACAAAACCCACATATGTTATACTATTTTGCATGAATACACACTTCTCTAGTTTTATTCTTAAACCGACCTCACTTAACCGTTGTAATAATGCCTTTAAGTTAGTAATATATGCTCCGCTCGGGTACTCCCAGTGACCGCAATGTCATCAAGAAATACTGACACTCCACGCAAACCTTTAAGTGTTTCTTCCATGAATTTTTGGAATTTTTCGGGAATACAACTCAAACCAAAGGGAGTTCTTTGATAGACGAACGTACCAACGTGAGTGGTAATGGCAGTACATGGTTGGGAGTCCTCTTCTAAAAATAACTGTTGATATGCGTTAGTGAGGTCGATTTTTGAAAACTGTTCACCTCCGCTCAAGGCGGCGAACATCTCCTCGATTCGAGGCAGAGGATACGGATCACGCATTAGCTTTGGATTCACCATGACCTTGTAATCGCCACAGATGCGAATCTCGCCAATTATAATTATTTTTATTTTTATATTATATATTTAAATCAATTTTATTCATTCAGATCATTGTAAGCATAGATAGGCTAAGGAACTATAAATAAAATTATATTTTTTTAATCAACAAAGTTCTCACTTCATTGTGTAGTGCGATGTTCGATAACTTATTAACCCATTTGTGGTTGCCGTGCCAATTTGGGAACACTTAATAATTGAGGGTAGAAATGAAAACTGTTGACACTAATTGTAATACGATTACAGTTTTAAGCAGTTAAAAGTGCAGTGAAAACATAAACAATAAAAACATTTTGTTATTATTAGTGGTGTTTACATAATTATTTGCTGAATTTTATTATCAAGACACACGTTGAGGTATGTAAAGTTTTTATTTATTATTATAGTAATTAGATAAATAGGCATCATATTACTTTTGATTATTTGAAGTTCAATAAACATTGGATGATTCATAACGTTTTGTAGTAACGTAGAATAATAATGTAAACTTTTGTTATATCCGAAACATTACTGTGCCAATTTGGGAACAGCGGCCACCTGTGTACTAAGATTATTCCTGACTTTTCCAGATTTTAAAAATGAGTCGCAGGCGAAGATTTAGCGCTAGTAATAACTTTCGGGGCTTAGAAGAGGCCGTAAATTCCATAGAAGAAGATAGTGACGATGGTTTGGAGTATGACTTAGCCATAATTCCCCCAGAACCCAGTGTTGTAACTGATGAAGAAGAGGGGTTCGATGATGAAAATGTACCGTCTAACTTGCCAAATGACGTTCCCGGAAATATAGAGGTATTTATTCGCGATGACGGTGGTCTTTCTGATAACAGCGATGATGAACCATTAGCCTCCAAGAGAGCTCGAATCCGATCCACTGTACCTCAAACGACTGATGTTGCATCAACATCAAACACCCCCGTCTGGCGAAAGTGTAATCCAAATTATACTAAAACTTACATTGAATCTGATACACGATTACTGAATGAAAGTCGCATGAAAACGGTAGTGAAAGATCTTACACCTGTTCAAATATTTGAAAAGTTTGTTGATGATGAAGTATTTGACATGATTGCTGACTTTAGTAACTTGTACGCGAGTCAAAACAATCGACACAATTTCTCCGTCAGTGCCGGAGAGCTGAAGGTTTTCTTTGGAATATTGATTCTGTCCGGTTACCACAAGCTTCCTAGAGAACGTATGAATTGGTCATTAGATGAGGATATTGGAGTCAATGTAGTGTCAAACGCAATGACCTGTAACAGATTTCGAGTGATAAAGAGAAATCTACACCTTGTCGACAATAACGATGCTCCAAACACTACCGACAAAATGTTCAAGGTGAGAAAACTCTCGGATATGCTTATGAAAAAATTCAATCAGTGGGATGTTTTTCACGAGAATATTTCCATAGATGAATCCATGGTGAAGTATTATGGGCATCATTCGGCGAAACAATTTATTAGAGGTAAGCCCGTACGCTTCGGGTATAAAAATTGGGTTGCGGCTAGCTCCTCAGGATATTGTTACAGCTTCGATATTTACTGTGGTAAATCTACTGCTTCAAGTACAGAGCCTTTGGGAACTAGAGTTGTAAAAATGTTGCTGAATAACATGACAACAGATCCCGCAAATCACAAAATTTTCTTTGATAACTTTTTTACGAGTTATGATCTGCTGAACGATTTGCGTCGATTAGGTTATCGTGCTACAGGGACCATTCGTGAGAACCGTACTAAGAAATGTCCATTGACTAATGCTAAGGATATGAAGAAAAAAGCTAGAGGAGATCTCGATTACAGATTTGATAAACAAAATGAAGTGTTACTAGTTCGCTGGAAAGACAACAGCATTTGTACAATGGCTACAAACTATGTTTCTCATGAGCCCATGGGATCTGTAAAGAGATGGTCTGCAGAAAAGAAGCAAAAGGCTGATATGAAGATCCCACATTTATTCCAAAATTATAATAAGGGCATGGGTGGAGTAGATGAAATGGATCAGTCACATGTCCAGTCTAAAGATGAACCCATGGATCAACTACAGTTTCGACGAAGCATAGCCAGATTCTACCTAAAGCAATCGCCCCAAAGACACTTTGCACGTCCTTCAACATCTAACATAGATGTTCTGCAACTTGATGGCGCCGATCACGTACCTGAAAAGCTTCCAAAACGAGTACGCTGTGTTATTTGCCATAATAGAAGCCGATGGAGCTGTAAGAAATGCAAGAAAACTCTGTGCATTGAAAAGCCGTGTTTTAAAAATTATCACTCCTAAGTGGCCGCTGTGCCAATTTGGGAACACCCCTTTAAAAACCTGTTTTTTTATTTATTTTTTATTTTTTATCGTTCCTTAATTTTTTTGTATCCTCTTTTATAATAAAATAAACAAATTTTCAAAAAAATCCTTTTAGTTTTGTTTTGACCATTAATGGGTAATCACTAGCTGTTACCCGCGTAAAAGTTAGCTTGTGTTGGGCTCTGTAACCCTGACAATATGTATACAAATTTTCATAATGATCAGCTGCTTAGTCAAGCTGTGAAGGAATAACAAACAAACAAACAAACTCACTTTCTCATTTATATATTAGTACTAACAAAACCAATTCACGAAACAAAACTAAATCCAAAAACCTTATTCCTTAAAAGTCCAGGAATATTATAATTCCAAACTAAACGAATTAATCCAATCCGAAAAACAACAACGGTAAAACCGAATCCGAAACGGAGTTTGTTTTCGGAAATCGTAAATCCAAACCAAGACAACAATACCTAATCGTAAAGCTAAACACGAATAGCAAAATTAAGAAAAATTGAAAGCAGTTAAATCAATGTGAATTAATCAATAGTCAAATAACATAGTATGGGCACAGAATAGATAATAGTACTACGTACAGAAGTTCCACTCCGCAAAATCAATTAAAGAAATAGGGACTCTCGCTACGATACAATAAGGTGCAAATCAGCTCGCACAGCGCACACAACTACAGTTATATTTGCCTCGTAGCTAGCGGCGCTCGTGCCGGTTGCTTGACACGAAGATACCCGCCGGGCGGGTCAGTGGGACCCCCCTGGTATGGGTACCGTACGTATGCACTTGCACTATAGTGTGAAACGCTTTTTATTTTTGAAATGGACCTATCAGCTTCCGTTGTACTGACACACCGGACTGTTGCGGGAGCGTAGGGCTCTCACCGCCAAAAATTTACAGTGTCTGCCTAGGGGCGCCCCAGAGGGGGCAACGAACCTCGGCCTATGGCGACACTGGGGGAAGGCGAACTGATTGGAGAGAAGCGGCCGGGCACGTGCCGGTACCGCGAAAACCGAGTCCCTACAGGAGGGTGGCGCGACGCGCGGCCCCGCCGACGGGGCCGATATGACAGACGTGTGTGTCTGCTTTGTGTCGCGGAGTCTAATTGTTTATACGCCTCGATGGCGACAGTAATGTGGTCGTCCGGGTCGTTGAGGACGTGCCGCGGACGACGTTTGGACCTGATGAGTGTGAAGCGCGGGCCGTCCTTCCGTTGTACTGACACACCGGACTGTTGCGGGAGCGTAGGGCTCTCACCGCCAAAAATTTACAGTGTCTGCCTAGGGGCGCCCCAGAGGGGGGAACGAACCTCGGCCTATGGCGACACTGGGGGAAGGCGAACTGATTGGAGAGAAGCGGCCGGGCACGTGCCGGTACCGCGAAAACCGAGTCCCTACAGGAGGGTGGCGGGACGCGCGGCCCCGCCGACGGGGCCGATATGACAGACGTGTGTGTCTGCTTTGTGTCGCGGAGTCTAATTGTTTATACGCCTCGATGGCGACAGTAATGTGGTCGTCCGGGTCGTTGAGGACGTGCCGCGGACGACGTTTGGACCTGATGAGTGTGAAGCGCGGGCCGTCGCCCGCACTTAAGTACATTTAAAGACGTTAGCGTGTTTCAGAAATTTCATAAACCTAATAGCGCCATCTATCGGAATCCATGAGTAATACTTATTTATGTTTCGAATGTTGATTTTTTTCTCAAAAGCTGATTGATTTATGGTTAGATTTAATGTTTTAGAATTGTTTTATTTTATTATTCGTTTGTATCATAGAACCTGTACTAATTTTGCGGAGAGTGTCACACAAATTTCCATCCCCTATTTTAGGGGCTGGGAGATTTAAAAAAAAATAAGGCAGGTATTTTTCGTTGATAACACAGATTTTGATTTGTGTATCGATTTTTAGTCAGACAGTCGGCGGTGCGTGACATCGACGACGGAACGCTGGCGCGGCGGGAGTGATCACACTGGGGGCGTGATCACCTCCCATCCGGCCGCGCCCCGTCTTGCCAGCTGTCTGATCAGACCTTGAGATGAACACAGCTACAAGAAAAATGAAACTCCATAGAGGCGCGTGCCGGGTGCCTCCATGTAGTTTCATTTTTCTTTGTCATTAATCTATACTAATATTATAAATGTGAAAGTGTGTGTGTCTGTCTGTTTGTTTGTCCGTCCTTCACGGCAAAACGGAGGGACGAATTGACGTGATTTTTTAAGTGAAGATAGTTGAAGGGATGGAGAGTGACATTTATTGCTAAAAGCACAGTAAAATTTCTTACCATAAAAATAGATAACTAAATAGATACAGATATGATACAGTAATATACTTGGTGGGTTACCAACTAGGATAAATTCTTGTATAGTTGCCGGCACGTAACTTTAGTGATGACCCTATATGATAAGAAATCGAAAATAAGGTATCGTGTGGGCAGTGGCGTGCCTAGGGTTCAATAGTAAGGCAAGCCAGATAGTCAACCTATCTGGCTTGCCTTACTATTCACATCATCCAACGTCATCGTCAAAGTTACGTGCCGGCAACTATATCTCAGGTTGTCAACCTTCCTCCCCTAAGAAGGTCTTATATCTAGTAACATTACAATGTTTTAATTGTACAAAAATACAATACCTTATTTAATTAAAACCATGATTTTCAGGTGAATGATTTGTGGAGGCAAGCTGCCCACGAATGCGAGATAGATGGTCAATCGGTGTGTGGCGCGTTTAACACAACAGAGATTAGGGATGGCAAATCTTACAATGTTACTTTAACGTATCGATTCATTGACAAATGCGACATGGCTCAGTATAACTATAAGTATAGAAGAAGTGAGTTTTTATCTACACGGTCCGTCTCTGGATGGATATTAGAGTATAGATAAGCAAGCCATAGAGCGCGCGCATCGCTCTTTGACCATTGTGCAAAGCGTAAGCAGATATCTATAGTTCTACGTTCTTATTTTGCTTCCGTTAAAAGTTTTTACAGCTGTGCACTGCACATTTCACCATGATTCCATAAAATCCGAATATCGAGAGAAACAATCAGCGTGCGTGACTAATAGCTAGGTCGTTGCTTTTTTGAGTTGGTCTGTTCGTTCATACTCGTGATTACTGCTTACTGTTCATACTTGTTAAAGCGCGCTCTATAGCTTGCTTATCCTTTTTAGGGTTCCGTAGTAAACAAGGAACCCTTATAGTTTCGCCATGTACACGTACGTCTATGTCGCGTACGTCTGTCCGTCCGCGGTCTAGCGCCTAGACGTTTGCTAGAAAGCTATAATTTGGTATGTATACTCATAATAACAATGCTAACAAAGTGGTAGAACAACATTTTGAGACAGGTAAACAGGTAAAGTGGGAATGATTTTTTTTTTTCGCACTAACCCTATGGCGGCACTGTGGAATGTTGTGGGTTGTTAGATAGGTCTCTTAAAAACATTGAGGGTGTGGGAAGATCATTATCCGAAAATTGACACGTTAAATGTAAATGATCCGTTTGCGAATTATTTACATTTAACGTGTCAATTTTCGTTTTGCACGGTGGTCCCCCCCCTCTATCTCCGAAAGTCTTGTGTTTAGAAATTTGTAAAAATTCATGGTAGTAGTTTTCCTTGTATGTTCACTATATGGACATATTATAGTGAATATACAAGGAAAACTATAAAGGTTAAGTAGGCACTACTAGTTACCGAATAATAGCCGACGAACTTATAAAGTAAACGGTTTTTTTGTTAGTTTTTTTGTTAGTTGCTCAAGCCAAAAAACATTTAAAAATCAATAGGTAAACCATCCAAAAAAATTGAGGTGACGTGCGCACGTGCGGCGCGTTCTTATCGAGTGTAGACTACGTCTAGTGTGTGTTTACAAGGGGCGACGGAGGTAAAAAATATATTAAGAAAAGTATTATAAAGAACAAGAAAGAAATAGGGATAGTTCATGCTTAATAATATGCAGTGACATAGTGAAGGAATGATCTGTATTGTATGTTCTCGTGCCATAATGTTTGAATTGAAAAGAAATGAATAAAATTGCGAAGGGGCCGCCGCGCACCGCGTCGTCGTTCCCAGGTGCGTTGCAACGATGATTGACATTGACTCACCTGCTTATTGTTGCATAGCAATGTGCCCCGAGTGCCAGGTATGTGCCCGTGGTGTACCCTCCGACAGGGATATTATATCAAACGGTCAGTGTTTATGTGTTTAATTACGATGCTGAGTGTTCACTGGTTAGTGATTAGTGTTGTGTGAAAATAATATCCTTTTCAGGAAAGGCTAAAGCTAATTAAGTGTTCTCAGTATCGTATAGTCTGTCATCACTGTTAATGAAACGGCCGAGCCGAATGATTAAGAAATCACATATAAGATTCAGTGTCCAGGCTTGAAACCTAGTAGCCGCAAAGCAATTTTTGTACCACAATTTTGATTTACTCAAAACTAGAGAGTATCCATTAACAAATCTAGTGGTGAAAATAATATACTGCCTAGTGCCTTAATATTGTTTCCAACATATATGCACGCTCGGGGGGTCAGCTCACCTGTGCGCTGGTATACCAACTCCCCTCCTAGGCAACTAAGGCCAATGACCCTGTTGCCGATCGTGTATGTATATACGTATAACTGTGCTAGGATAGGATAACAACATAAAGCGCTGTACCTATGCTATTTCAAACATGTTGTATCTACCTATAATTGGCTTT
Source organism: Endotricha flammealis (assembly GCA_905163395.2). NCBI lineage: Eukaryota > Metazoa > Arthropoda > Insecta > Lepidoptera > Pyralidae > Endotricha > Endotricha flammealis. Next base: position 7,498,077 of record LR990868.1, read on the forward strand.
TCCATTCAAAATGTTGTGTTTACATGTGTTTATTATGTTATATTAATGTGTAAGACGTTGGTGGATTAATAAATAAATAAATAAAAATACTTCACATGTTGGAAATAGGGAATTTATGACTAATTCATTCACTCTTCAGGAACTAGTCTCTGCTTTGTATTCTAGACGTGACACAGCTCTCGGCCTTGATGGTATTCCCTATAAAATGTTAAAAAAGTTGTCTGTAAAGGCTTTATCTCTTGTTTTGCAAGTATATAATCTACTCTGGGAAAGTTCTGTAATTCCTTCAGACTGGAAAAAGGACTGTTTTGTACCTTTTTAACCCCCGACCCAAAAAGAAGGGGTGTTATAAGTTTGACGTGTGTATGAGTGTATCTGTGTATCTGTGTATCTGTAATTCTGTCCGTGGCATCGTAGCATCCAAACGGATGGTCCGATTTGGATGCGGTTTTTTTCGTTTGAGAGCTAATTTGATCGAGAGTGTTCTTAGCTATGAATAAAAAAAATCTGCTCAGCCGTTTGAAGATAATCAGCTCTTTTCTAGTTGATGAAGGGAAATAAACAACTTCCACTGTTTGGATCGATTTGAAATTTGGTATACTGTTACTGTCATGATATTGTAAGAATATGGTAAACTTGATCTGATGCTGCAGCATCATCTGGAACCTGCAGTATACTCAACTCCTCGTCAAATCACAGCAGATGTATCGAGTTTGGGCTCATTGGAATGGTCTCACTGAATAGTTAATTTATAGGTATAATTCACTAGCTGGGCTCGCGGCTTCGCTCGTCATATTTAATGTTTATTGCTATCGCGCTATATTTTTATCATATTTCGCATACATATTTCGGAATACCTCTCACACATTTTTTGCAATACCATTTATAATATTTCATACATATCTAAAATACAAATGAAACGGTTAGAGATTAGAATAAAATAGGAACGAAACTATAAAAAACGCCAAATAAAACTTAAATTTAAAATTTAAAAAAACCCCCGACTCAAAACCTCTGAAAAGTAAATAAATAATAATTATGTACCCCCCTATTCGACCTTTTAATTTTGATGATATAATATTTATATTAGTTAATAGTAGTTAGTCATAATACTTCCAAAGCGTCATCACGTCGGGGGACCGCTATAGACATTTAAACATAACTGTGTAGGTACTATTAACTAATCGACAGTAGACATCAAATTGTCAGCTAGTAAAAAATTTTTACTTAGCAGCGGTCCCCCGATGGGATGACGCTTTGGAAGTATTATGACTAACTACTATTAACTAATATAAATATTATATCATCAAAATTAAAAGGTCGAATAGGGGGGTACATAATTATTATTTATTTACTTTTCAGAGGTTTTGAGTCGGGGGTTTTTTTAAATTTTAAATTTAAGTTTTATTTAAAACCACAAAAGGATAAAATATAAAGCAGATTCTTATGGTCCCATTAAGTCCCATAGCATTAACATCTTGTATGGGTAAGGCTTTTGAACGCCTGCTTGGGCAGCGTTTGGATTATTACATGGAGAATGGTTGTTTGTTGCCATCAAATCAATTTGGTTTTCGTAGAGGTAGGTCATCCAAAGAAAGTATATCTCACCTTCAGCTTGATATTTACAATGCTCGGAAAATGGGCAATGAGTTTGTTGCAGTTTTTTTTTGATGTTGTTGATGCTTTCAATATCATCAATCATCATACATTTTTTTATGAACTTAGTTCTTTAGGCGTACCTGAAACAATAGTTAAATGGGTTTTTTGTTTTATACATGGTAGAGAAGTGTATGCGCGCTTTTCTTTTAAGGGTGTGTGTCAGGGTGGTATTTTAAGTCTTTTCCTCTATATTATTTATATTCATAAATGTTATTTTAGGCCATTAAGTATACAATCTTCAATTTTATTTGCAGATGATTTGGTAATTTACTCCACGGGACCTGATTTAAATAAAATAAATGTTTACCACACTGGATAGATTGCATCTGTATTTTCGTTAGCTGTCTCTAGACATTAGTCCTGAAAAGTCAAAGACAATTATTTTTGGTGAATGTGATATTGACTTTGTACTTTATTATGATAATATAGCTTTACCAGTAGTGAATGAGAAAAAATTTTTGGTTTCACTAGTAATTTTACCTGGAATAAGTATGTTGATTACTTGCTGGGCAGAGCCAGTAAAGCTTTTAATTTCATTAAGTCGCTCTCTTATGATGCTGATCCTAAAATTTTGTTAACGTTATACAAGTCTTTAGTCCGTACTTAGTCATTTTGAGTATGGATTTTAATGCTTTACCTCCGATCAAAAACTGTTTCATAAACTTAAAGTCCTGCAAAATCATAATTTAAGATGCATAACTGGAGCAATTAAAACTTCTCCAATCAATTCCCTTCAAGTAGAGTGTCCCTCCTTTGAAACTTAGATTTAAATTTTTGAAATCTAATTTTATTCTTAAACTATTTTCCTATGATAAACATCCACTATTAAAGAAACTCATAAATAAATAAAATAAAAAAATCTATATTCATAAAACTTACGGCTAGTGTAACATTAATTAACAGTATTAAAACAATTAAGGTAAAAGTATAACATTATGTGCCTGAGCTAGGAAAATCCTGTGTTTCAGGCGGTAAAAGATCTAATATAAAAAAGTCATGATAATCACTTTAAATATAATACAAGGTAAAAATAAGTATATTAAAAATTAATAATAAATTACAATGTCGTAGTATTTACAGGTTTATTTCACGATCGTCATTAATTCCTCTGTATCTTTGTAGGACATATTTTTGAGTGCTGTTTGAAGAGCTTTTTTACAATTATATGAATTAAGGGGGTAGATACATAATTTGGCGTTTAATCTGTTATAGAGCAATGGTCCGAGAAATATAAAGAATCTAGATGATAGGGCGCGATATGTTGCAATGGGTCGAAAGCAAACTATATCTTTCCGTCGTTTATTAGTAGTTTCAGTGCAAAAGGGCAAAACTGCATGCTGTTTAAGTACAATGTTCATTATAAATAATTGTCAAACGCTCAGTACATCACAGGATTTATAGAGTAGGTCAGTTGGATAGAGATACGGTTTAAAAGTGGCGACTTCTAGAACCGCTCGTTGTGCTCTTTCAATTTTTATTAGAGCTGTTTTAGCTGCTCCACCCCATGTCGTAATGCAGTAAGTTAATTTTGATATAGGGCCAGGTACACTTGTTTAACGATTTTAAAATCAGAAATGGAACGGAGTTTCTTGAAATTAAATATTAACTTCTTGCATTCTGCAAGTTATTGCTTCTATATGCCTTCCGAATGTTAGAGTTTCGTCAATTATAACACCCAAGTTCTTAATGTGGTTTGTGTTAGTAATGAGAGGACACTCGCACAAACCATTTGCGGGATTACTATTATGCGCATTCAAAGTCAATAGAGTAGAGTTTGATTTACGCGATGAAAACTTAATGAAATTTGTTTTATCCGCATTTAATGTTAATAGATGATTCTGAAGCCAGTTATTTACAACATTAAAACCCCGTTGTGCCAGTTAATAGACTTCTTCGTCTGTTTTTGCGGAATAAATTAGTGCTGTGTCATCGGCGTATGATATGATTTTACCACCATTTAATTGAAGATTACATAGGTCATTTATATAGATTAAAAAGAGGGTTGGGCCTAAAATACTTCCCTGAGGAATGCCAAACTGGGTATTATTCATTTCAGAACTGATGACATTGCCCATTTTAACGCATTGTGTTCGCTCGTATAAGTAGCTCGCAAAAAGCTTGAGCTGCGCGTCTCTAATACCTATTATTTCTAATTTTTGCAAGAGGATTGGGATGGAGACTGTGTCAAATGCTGTTGCAAGGTCAAGGAATATTCCCAGTGTTCGATTACCTACCCTTATCAATCTCATGAACTAAAAAGTCAGAGAGTTGATGTACGGCATCGTTAGTTGATAGCTTTGGTCTAAACCCAAACTGTGTTTTTGATATAATAGCCTTTCTTTCCAAGTATTCGATTAATCTGACATTTATGATTTTTTCTAATATTTTAGAAATAGATGGCAATAAAGAGATAGGCCTATAATTAGAAATTTCTTTTTTACTACCAGACTTGTGAATAGGGACTACGAGGGCTTTTTTCAGAGATCTAGGGAAAACTCCTTCACGCAAGCATTGCTGGAAAATATGAGTTAGAGGTGGGATTAGTGTATGCTTAAAGTTCTTAAGTATTTTTTTAGAAATGTTATCCCAGCCAACTGCACAGTCATCTTTCATTCCCATGATAATTTTCTTTATTTCTTCAGAGTCTGTATCGAGCAATACGAAAGAATTTAGTGAAATATTAGGGCTTTGTATGATGCTGGTACGTGAATTAATCAGGTTTTTCCGTACTTTTTCAGCCAAGGACATTCCCATATTAACAAAGATAATATTATTTACATTATTAACACTTGCCAGCGGTGACGAGTGTGCTTCCAATAGCTCTAGACGCTGTTCCTGTTGTTTTGTAGTGAATGTAATGTTCTTAATGTATTTCCAAACCTTTTTATTAATTGTTACCGGCTTTTTCGATTTCATTTTTGTCATAACTATTTTTGACCTTTTTTAGAATGTTATTACAAAAATTGCGACATCGTTTATATGACAATTGAAGAATAACATTTTCAGGGTGACATTTTGCTTTTTTATGCAATTTGTCTCTGTGTTTATACAACTTATCAGCCCAGGTGTTATCCATGGTTTAATGTTATTGTTTTTATTAGTCACACGTATAGGTTTTTTTTTTTTTTTTTTTTTTTTTTTTTTTTCGGGTAGGCGTTGGAATAAGACGTGGTCGTTTGTGCTCTATTTTAATAATTTAAGTAAAATAATATAAAAGTACAATTTACACTTTTTCATGCGTCGTTAATTGATAGTTACCTACCAGCTTACTTCTGAAATAAAATTCCAACACTTCACATCACATCATCCACAGTGTATAAGCCATATTTACTACAATGGAAGCTTTTAAACGCATAGAGGACATTGCAGAGGAATTTAATGCCAAAATGGCACGTTTCGATGCAGAGCTGGCAGCTGCACGTGGATCCCCAGGAACGAACAAGCACACTTTGGACTCTCTCAGTGCTGAGTTCAAAGTTTTCAAATCGGACACAGTCGCTACGTTTAACAGTCTGCATGCTATGGTGTCCCACCTAGTCGATGATGTAGACAGGCTGGAGATGAGAACCCGTCGCAAAATTTTACTTCTTCATGGGGTGCCTGAACAGAAAGACGAGGATGCTGTAGCTGCTGCTGTGTCAGTGTTTGCTGGCTGTGTACAGGACTCGCACATCAATGCAGGAGACATTAGAAGGTGTCATCGTATGGGCCGTGCAGGTGGTGACAAGCCTAGGCCTCTACTGGTCAAATTCAACGATGTGGCAAACAGGGACCGAGTGTGGTTTGCAAAGAAGCGGCTGAAGAGTAGTGGAAGAACCATGTCTGAATTTTTAACTTCTCGGCGTCACAAGCTATTTATGGCTGCGCGTTCCAGACTGGGTGTGTCCCGTTGTTGGACACGGGAAGGCGAGATATACTGCGTGGATGCTGCGGGCAAGAGACAGCGCATTGTTTCTGTTGCTCAACTGGATGCCTTCGCTGGTCCTGGTACTGCGAGCGGCTCCGATACCGGTGCAGGAAAGCAACCAACGAAGACTACTGCGCAGCCTGCAAGCCGTAGTCGTCGCGTCGTCCCGGCGGCGGCAGCCGCTAGGAAGTAGTGGAAGTTTCGGTATTTATTCGTCACGTCTGTTCACTGTGTTGTGTTTGTGATTGTGGATAAGATAATTAATAGGTAGGCTTGTTCCCAATGCAAATATGTAATGTTATTTTTGTCCCACTATAGTGCACACCCGCGATTAGGTAATTTTGTTTTTGGCTTGAAGGTAGGTTTGAGTTTGTTAGATGAATAAAACTTATTTCAAATTCGTAAATAACTTTCGTATTAAGGTAAGGTATTATTAAATTACATTTTCGATAATTTCAATGTACATAATCGAGTGAGTGACATTTGTTTGGTGACTTTGACATCTGTCGGCGTCGCCAAATGTCATTTCTTTTACTTCTTTTGTTTGGCAACCGACGATTTTCTGTTTTTTTTTTTTATTTCTATAAAATTATTTGGTTTAAGAATTCTCTTAAAATATTTTAGTTCGTTTAAATATTAAATTTGTTTTTTTTTAAATAATATATATATATTTTTTTTTTTTACGGGTTGTGCTGTAATGTTGTGTTGTCTGTGAATTTTTCGGGAACATTGCCTTTTATTTTATTTCTTTTTTTAATTTTAATTTTTATTGATTACTTTTTAATGCTGCTGGCAGGTAACTATTTCGAACTGGGGTTATCAACAGGTACATATTCATTATTAATATTATTATTTTTATTTAGGTATTTATTATTATTCTTTTATTTTATTTATTTATTTTAGTATTATTATTATTTTGAAAATATGTCGTGTAGCGAGTCTAGTAATGACTACTTGTCCATTTCTGATGATAGTTTCCATAGTCTTGATGAACCTTCCCTCACTGATTCCCTTGTCACTACCTTTGCAAATGTCCCTAAAAATTTTAATTTAGTACATATAAATGCACAGAGCATTCCGGCGCACTATGTAGATCTACTTTCTACTTTTAGTAACAATAATAACGTGCATGCTATTCTAGTGTCCGAGTCCTTCCTTCATCCCTCCTTGCCATCCACTACATACTCTCTTCCAGGTTTCCAACTCATTCGCAACGATCGTACTACTTCCTCCCACGGTGGTGTGGCTATCTATCTTCGAAGCCACTTTCCTTTCACTGTAATCAGTAAATCTCCCCAGCCTCCTCCACCAAATACGGCTGAACATCTCTTTTTAGAAGTATCGCTTTCCGGTACTAAAGTCCTTCTCGGTGTATACTATAGTCCGAATTTGTCAATAAATTATTTTCCTGCTTATGAGACCCTTCTTGAAACCCTTTGTCCGTTGTACGAGCATTCCATTATAATGGGCGATTTCAACACGTGTCTCCTGAAGGATGACTCTCGTGCTCGTCGCCTTCAATCTTTGGTCAGTTCATCCAATTTAAACTTACTTTCTCTAAATGCTACGCATTATTTTCCTAATTGTACCCCCTCTCTTTTAGACCTTATCATGGTTAGTTCCCTCGATCATGTTGCGAAGCATGGGCAATTAAGTGCGGATGCCTTTTCCTATCATGACCTAGTTTTCCTTTCCTATAAAATCCGTCCTCCTAAATTGAAACCCAAGATCGTCATGCAGCGCAGCTTTGGTGGAATGGATATCGAGCAACTGCGCCGTGATGCCCAAAAAATTAATTGGTCAAATATTGATAATGCCGTCACCGTTGACGAGAAGGTTCGGTTATTTAACCTTTTTTTAATAGAGCTCTATGATGCTCATGCACCTATTCGGGCGGTAAAGCTCAAGCATCTTCCTGCTCCTTGGCTAACTGATGACATCAAGTCTCTTCGGGAGAAAAAAAACCGTGCAAAAGCTCGCCATAAAGCGGATCCATCGAGCATCACCAAGCGAGACAAATATCATAAGGTCAGAAATCTCTGCAATAAGGTGTGTAGGGATGCACAGCGACGCCATATTCATCAGTCTGTTGAAAATGAAGACCAAGCGAAAGTCTGGAAATTCCTTAGAACATTGGGAATTGGCAAATCGCGAAATTCCTGTACTTCAGATATTGATCTTGACTCACTAAATAGTCATTTCTCCTCTTGCACGTTTCTTGATAAAAAAGTCAAATCGGATACATTAACTGAACTTTCTTCTATGCCTCTTCCCAATTACTCTCCGTTTGTTTTCAAATCATTTACTGACTGTGATGTTAAGAGAAGCATTTTATCCATCACGTCTAATGCCGTCGGGGGTGATTGTGTCAGTCGTAAGATGATCATTCCCCTGATTGATATCCTTATTCCTATCCTAGCAAAAATCTTTAATTTTTCAATCTCCACAGGCTCCTTTCCTGAGTGCTGGAAACAAGCACACATCATCCCACTACCCAAAAAAAATAATCCTTCTGTTTTCAGTGACTATCGTCCCATATCTATACTTCCTTTCCTCTCTAAAGTCCTGGAGCGGCTAGTACACTGGCAACTGAACAGCTTTCTTAATTCCAATCATATCCATAACCCTTATCAGTCTGGTTTTCGTCCCGGTCATAGTACGACTACTACTTTAGTTAAGATTACAGACGACATTAGACGTGGTATGGAAAATCAACAACTCACTCTATTGACATTACTTGATTTCACTAATGCTTTTAATTCCGTTGATATTGACATTATGTTAGGAGTACTATCTTCTCTTAACATATCTCCGGCAGTGTGTGATTGGTTTCATAATTACCTGTACGGGCGTCGGCAATGTGTCAAAATTGATCACCAAAATTCTACCTGGTGCGACACTACAGCTGGCGTGCCGCAGGGTGGTGTGCTGTCTCCTGTATTGTTTGCTATTTTCATTTCCTCTATCTCTAGTTCTCTTTCTTGTTCCTATCACCTTTATGCAGATGATTTACAAATTTATTGTCAAACATCTTTGAGCAATATAGCCTTCGCTGTTTCGGAAACAAATGACAACTTAAGCCGCATTTCATGCTGGAGTAAGCGCTTCGGACTCAAAGTTAACCCTGTCAAGTCTCAAAGCATTATAATAGGTAGCCAGGCATTTATTTCTAGGCTGGATAGTATTGCAGTTCCGCCGGTTATGCTTGATGGCGTCTGCATTCCTTTAAAAAACTCAGTTAAAAACTTAGGGATGATTATGGATTCCACGTTATCTTGGAAGGCTCAGGTGGCTGAGGTAAGTAGGAAGATGTTTGCCGCTTCTTCGTCACTCCGAAGACTCAGAAATTTCCTACCCACTGCCACCAAGGCTGCTCTTGCACAATCCCTCCTTCTCCCTTTACTTGACTATGCTGATATAGCGTACCCGGATCTTAACGTAGAGTTACTTAACAAATTAGAACGTATGCAAAATTTTAGCATCAGATTCATTTACGGTCTACGGAAATTTGATCACGTGTCAGAATACAGAGCGCAATTGAAATGGCTCCCGATTCGCCAGCGTAGAGACATGCACATCCTTTCCTTCCTCTACTCTATTCTTTTCAATCCTTGCACTCCCTCCTATCTTAAAGAATACTTCATATTCACCTCTTCATCCCATAGCCTATCACTCCGCTCCACTGACAATCTCACCCTTCTAATTCCTGTCCATTCTTCCAAATTCCTCGACAAATCATTCTCTATCCACGCCATCAGACTATGGAATAACTTACCTGTTACAATCAGAACCGCGAAATCGATAAATGTATTTAAAAGAGAAGTAAAAAATTATTTACTTTCACACTAAATTCTTTGTATAAAAACGACATTTTATTTTGTATATATTGTACTATACAAGTATTTATGTATTGTTTTAGTTTTATATATTGATAATTATATATATATATATATATTATATATATATATCTGTAATATTGTATTTAAACTTGTTATATATTATATATATAAATTATTTATTGTAGATATATTGTTATGTCCTGCTGTTTATTACACATCTTGCTAGCCCTGCCCACTTCATGCAAAAGTTCGTTACCCTTTTTTTTTATATATTATCGTCAGAAAAATGCTTTGCAGCAGCCCCACCGCCCGGGGAATATGCGGTGAGGACTGTGGGACTTACCACTAAAAAACTGACGGGATGCCACTCGCCCCCTAAGTGACGGGGCCACGGGTACTGTGATACATCCGCGACCCCGCCAGGGCCGTCCGGCCAAAGTTAAACTGGCCGGACCCGCTCTCCCCGGAACGCCCCGTCAGCAGCACACCGCATCCAGGTGCACTGCCGACACCGAGGACCATTGCCCCCTCAAGACGACGGGCCTTCCCCGGCTCGCCTTCTCGGCTGGGCAAGGGTCCCCTCCATCTCTGCGGTCGCAACAACGTGCGACCGCTGGCCGGGCTCAGCGAGCCGCCGGCCCCTCTTCTTCAATTTTTTAACGAGGTTTTCTTCCTCCACCGCGCCTCCTGCGCCACTCCAAGTGCCACAGCGTCCACTACGTACTTAGTGGACTCTGTGACACTTTGCGCCACCGCGCACTCCCTCTTCCAGGGTGGTCTCATTCGCCCATGTGACCCAACCCTTAACGCCCCCCGCAGTGTCTGGATTGGCGAGACCCAGTGTCTGCAGGGCCTCCGCGTTCCACCATACGGAGGTCGCCCCCGGTATCAACGGGTGGAGTAGGCCCGGACACCAGTCGGGGCGAAGACGCTTTTGGGGAGGATCAGCGAGCGAACGAGTCCACCACCGCTCATCATACAGCCGGCCGAGCCAAGCGCGGCCGGCTCCACCTCTTGTTTTTTAACGAGGTTGTCTCCTCAGTCGCTCCACCCCCAGCACCAGTACGGATGCAAGGGGGAGCGGATTTGTCCGCATCCCACGTACTCCATCCAAGGTAGGAGCACGGGGAGCAAACCCACCGCGTCGGGAATTTGGCCGTCGGCAAGTAATTCCAGAGTTGGGTCCAGAAACTAAGGAATTACTCGCCGACGTTACCAGGGTGGACCGCGTGGAGGTATCCCAACTCCCCACCCCGAAAAAAGTTCGTTACCCTAAGGTTGCCTTGAAAAGATTGCTTTGAGCAATAAGGCCGCCTTGTTGCATATACACTAGTTTGTAACTTTTACTGTTTACTGTATTAATTGATTGTGTGTTGCAAATAAAGCTTATTCTATCTATCTATCTATCTATAGGCGATGTATTTTTTTGAATTGCACATTGCACTTCGTTTATTAAGTATGCCATACTAGTTTCTGCGTCAGCAAAATTATAAACGGAGTCAAAGTCAATATTGCATAAATCGCATTCTAGCGTCTTTGTATTTATTTTAGTAATTGTTTGTTTAGTGCGTTTTAAGTGATGTAATTTATGTTTAACAGTTAAAATGATTGCGCTATGATCTGTTATTGTTGAGTTGGTTACTAATGTTTGTGATTGGAGTTTAGATTTAAGTATGACATGGTCCAGACACGATCCAGATATGTGTGTAGGGAGTGTATGAGCAGGAAGTAAGCCATGGAATGAGCACATATTGAGATTCTCCTCAGCCGCTGTGTCGCAGTGGTCAGGCAAAATGTTCAAATTTAAATCTTATATTTTTATGAGATGTAAGATTCTGTAATATCTTATTTAGTGACTCAATAAAATTATCAGTATTTCTTAAAGAGGGAGACCTGTATAATGCAAGTATTGCTGTATCTTTTCCAATTTTAATTAGAAGTCGACTACAGCCTTCTATAGCTGGTTCCTCAACGGTGACATTTAATGAGTCCTTGATATCGTCGGTCCAATAGTAAACTTGCCAATCTGCAAATGTCAAACTTTTCAGTAGAGGGAAAATAACACAAAAATTGGCACTGTAAATCAGGTTTTCTATGTACCTTTTCAAGTTTGTTTATACATTAGTCAAAAATATTATACTTAATAAAAATATTGTAAAATATATATATTTTGCATTATGTACAAAGTTAAAGCAGATTGGCCCATACACCATTGTCAGAATAAGACAAGTAAAATAATTTTGATGTGTTCAAGTTGCCAAAGTGGTAGATACGTAAATTGACCGCGGTGGCGTATAGTTAAAGATATACATTTTTGATTGTCAACTAGCGAAAGTGCCCTTTAATATTAAGATATTCATTCTATAGAATATGCATTTTAGCTCTGGCAAGAGTTGCACAGAATAGCAACGTTATAGTGGTTACGTTTTCACAGTTAAACAACTAACTTTGTTTATAATTCATTTTTTAAAACGAAATTTAATTTTAGAAGTCATAGAATTGAATTTACCTAACTATTTAGATTTTCGTTTCAATATTATTTTATAACGACACCAATTCTCAATTTCAAACTATAGTTCAAAACAATGTTACGTCACGAAACAGTTGTCAAAGTGTGGTATCGAATAATCTTATTTTAAAATGTTGAAAAATGAATCTCGTAAATAGTCATAAACATACTTAGAAATATTCATTACTTAGGACGTTCACTTCAATCAAACTAAAAATACACTTCCGGACACATGAATCGAGCCACCCTACATTTTTATGTGTAATGACATAGAACATAAAAATATTCTTAAGTTAATCAAAAAGTTTTTATGCAGTTTTGATGCTGGTATATTCATAATGATTTTGAAGTGCTGTTGTTCCAATTTTGAATTTATCAAATGGAAAAACGAAACAAAATCCAAATTAGTGCATTCTTTTGAAAAGAAAAGTTGATCTGAATTAACATAATTTTTTTATTTAACTCCATAATTTTGAATTCACCGTAATTGTTTTGAAATTAAGACATCGTAAAATTGTTGTTTTTTTAATTTGAGCCATTTAAACGTTAAAATTATGGATACACCGCCTCTTCTAGCCGCGCAAGCTGTGGCGCTTCTACAGTCGGGCCGAAGTCAGCGCGATGTAGCATCACAGCTTGCTTTAAGCCGTTCTGCTGTGCAAAGGGTATACCATCGATACCTCGACACTGGTAGATACGTGCGCCGTCCAGGAAGACCGCGATTTCGGGTAACTTCAGAAAGACAGGATCGATTTATCGCGACAACCAGTTTACGAAATCGTCACCTCACCTCTGTACAGATCCAAGAACAGCTTCGAGACTTTCATGGAGTGGCTGTTTCCGCGCGAACAATTAGACGAAGACTTAAAGAACGTGGTCTGAGCCCACATAAGGCAGCCAACGGGCCGAAACTGACAAGAGCTCACCGAATAGCGCGCTTACAGTTTGCACGCGAACATTTGCATTGGACTCAACGCCAATGGAGCAAGGTACTCTTTACTGATGAGACTAAGATTATGCTTTATGGTAATGATGGAAGGAGGAAGGTCTACCGAAGGCGGGGAGAGCGCTTTGTTCAGTGTTGTATTGAAGAGAGAGTGAGTTATGGCGGGAGCTCGTGGATAGTCTGAGGAGGAATATCTGCCTATGGTAAAACACTATACGGCTTTGACGACTTTTTCAGCCTCCCCTTACCGGATGGATGCTCCTTGACGGGTTATGCTGATGACGGTCTTTTATTAATAAATGCTAGTTCGCGGGCATCTTTAGAAAAATTAGCTGAAACGAGTCTTGATATTATATCCGAATGAGGAAATCGTAACCGTCTAGAATTTGCACCTCATAAAACGTATCAACTTATGCTTAAGGGAAATTTACAAGTCCCTCCGCGCTTTCGCTTTAATGGAGTTTCAGTTTCAAATAAAATCACAGTCTGCTACTTAGGTTTACTTTTAGACAAAAACTTTAATTTCATTGAACATATGAAGCAGGTAGGAGAAAAAGCCAAAAAGAATTTTTATGCCTTAACTCGAGTATCTGCCGCAACCTGGGGCTTAACTTTTAGAACGTTAAAAATGGTTTATACTGCGACATACCTGGGTTGTATAACATATGGTTCAGCGGTTTTCGCGGATCGTGTAACAATTGGGGCCGCGCGAAGAAAATTATTGCAAAGTCAGCGTCTTGCCTTGATATTTTTGTGTAAGTCTTACAGAACTGTCAGCACGGAGGCACTCCCTGTGCTGGCTGGCGTAATACCCGTCGATTTGGAGATACAGCGTCGCGCATCGATGTACTATAGATCAAAAGAAATGACCCCCGCGTTCCTTAAGACACGTGATCGTGACAAAATAAATAGACTATTCAACCCGTTAGATGACGTATTACAGAATCTTCTATCGGAATGGCAGGAAAGGTGGGAGACTTCCGTAAAAGGCCGCCATCTGTATCTGTTCTTTCCCTCGGTGAGAGACAGATTAAAGAAAACCTGGCTAGAGGTCGACCATCAAGTAGCTCAGTTTTTAACGGGACACGGAAACTTTAAGGCCAAGTTATTCTATTTCAAGGTTGTACCTTCTCCTTTCTGTGAATGTTCTACCGCGAATACCAGAGTGGAACAAACAGCTCATCACGTTCTGTGTGGGAGTGTGATCTTTGGCATGACGAACGCGTAATCATGTTGGATTCTTTACATGTCACTTCGGGCGTGGCTTATTATTCTGATCTCGTAGCAAGCAGAGAGAATTATCAGGCATTTAGAAGGTTTTGCAATACATATTATTGGAATCAAAATAATAAACAACAGCTCATAGCATTAGGTCCCAATAGTAACGTAACAATAGACCGTGGTGCTCGGCAATCGAGCCTCACTTGATTTGCCATCTCTCTAGGGTATAATGCCTTTTGCTTCAAATTGCTGTTTCTCACAAAGTTGTTAAGGAGGGAAGTCCTTTCAATACTTCCTACTCCGACTATCTTCTTTCTGATTAAATTCGTTGTGAGTTCCAAGACAGCTGTAGTTTATTCCCCGGGACGTCAATAAGCTTCATTGCTTATTGTCTATCTGAGGTCGCCGTTGTTGATCCTGGCTACACAGGAGACACAGTGGTGGGAATGTGTGGTGGGCTTGTCCCTGATGGTAAAACTAGGCTAGAGGTTGTGACAGGACCACGTCTACTAACACTAAATGCCCGTTGATACATTAACCATTGCCTAGAGACTCATGTGATGCCATATGCTGGATTTGTAGGCCAAGGCTTCATCTTTATGCATGATAATGCAAGAGCGCACACTGCAGGAATCGTCAGGGCATACCATCATGATGTTGGAATCACGACAATGGAATGGTCAGCAAGGAGCCCTGATATGAATCCCATCGAACGTCTATGGGACGAATTAAAGAGGCGTGTTCGAGCTCACCAACCAGCACCACAAACTTTGGAAGAGCTGAGAGTTGCCATCGAGAAGGAATGGGAGAACATTCCACAACACTTCATAATAACGTTGATTAACTCCATGCCAAATCGCATGACTGCAATCATAAACGCTTTTGGAGGCAATACAAGTTACTGAATAATTTTTTTTTCCAATAATTCCTTTTTTTTTTCAAAAATTCAACCCGAGTCTTGTCTTTGAGAAA
This sequence comes from Endotricha flammealis, assembly GCA_905163395.2. Classification (NCBI taxonomy): domain Eukaryota; kingdom Metazoa; phylum Arthropoda; class Insecta; order Lepidoptera; family Pyralidae; genus Endotricha; species Endotricha flammealis. The sequence goes on from LR990868.1 coordinate 7,513,130, forward strand.
GGTTATACAGGACAAGTTTCACTTAAAATTGTAATTTTATCAAGTTATTGAAATTTAAATTTGGAATTAAGTATACCTTATTAATGTAAAGTGTACCAGCTTCCAAATTGCATAAAAACTTTTTCGTTGATCATATACTTTTGTTAAGTTACCAGCAATCAAAGTTGAAACTGCTGGGTGGCTCGATTCAAGTGTCCGGAAGTGAGAAAACGAATAAAAATCTCTTGATACTTTCAACGGTTTTCTAGTTATCCACTACAATAGAAGTGTCAATCAAAAAGGATATCAAGTTTTGAGTAGGTAAATTATTCAGCGACGTCATTATTTCAATGTTTTTCTAAGTACGAGAATTATCATAATTTTATTATGTAAGTTAAAATTGTAGGTAAGTAAACTATTAAAGACACTAGTTTGAAGAATCATACCAAATACGATTAGTTAAATCACTCATAAATATATTACAAAAAAACATCGATTAAGAACGATTCACTGTGAATCGATTTAGTTAAGAACTCTGACTAAGACAGTTTTATAGTGTGTAGTTTGGTTTTCGAATTACTTTTTGAACCAAGGTAAAGTTTTCAATCTGTCACATAAGCTAAGATACTATTGTGTCGTTTGTTTTCGAATGTCTTTTTGAACCAAGGTAAAGTTTTCTATCTGTCACTTAGGTTAATATACTATTGTATCGTTTGGATTTCGGATTACTTTTTGAACCAAGGTAAAGTTTTCTATCTGTCACTTAGGCTAATATACTATTACTACTTTTGGTGTTCCGATTGCTGTATGAACTAAGGTAAAGTATTTAATCTGCCACTTAGGCTAGTAGAAGATAGTGACATTTTTAAAGTTTGTTCATTTTCTGTTTAGGTAAACAGAGTTATAATCACATAGAACAATTTACTTCTGTACAATAGGCATTTTGTGCAGTTAAGCAAAAAAGAAAATGAAGATTGCTCCTACATTTTTAATGTTACAGATACGAATTTTTAACACACTGTAAATATCAAAAAGTTACTAATGTTGGTATATTTAAGTCAAAACTGCCAAAATTGCAGATTGGCAAGTTTACTATTGGACCGACGATATATGCAACTACACCATCGTTTTGATTGAAATTTTTGGTGGTGGAATGCACATTGTATCCTGGCATTAGTGGTGGTTGTTTTTGTTTAGCACCTAGCTAACACTCCGATAAAATAATAACATCACTATCGAAGTTGAGTCTCTGCTGGAGGATGGTAAAATTGTCAAAATTCTTATAAATACTACGTATGTTTTGTGTTAGTATGGTTAGTGAATGACCGTCATACAAGGCGAGATATTGTTTTCTGTTCTCTACATCACAAGCTTTTGCACCAGATACTGAGAAATTATCGAGGTCATTTATAATAATATCCGTCATACTAAACAAAAAATGAACAAAAAGTGGAAAAATAAAATAAAAAATAAAATAAACTGGAATAAAGTTCCGAAATTAAAATGTAGCAAGTAGCGCTCTAGGCGCCTTCATAATCTATGGAAATGATGTACCTTTTTTCGGCCATCAGTTTCGCTGGATACTCAACATCACCGGTCTTGTGGTTACTGGGTTTCTTGAAATGCAAGCACGTAGCGCAAGTCGGTGGGTCTGCCTTCTTGGAGCACTCAGTTGTCAAATGCGCTAATGTGCCACAGTGACCGCATGTATTGGCCGTCTACAGGCAAGTCCGGGCCGCGTGCCCATACTGTTGGCACTTAAACATCTAGTTACTAGAGTAAAATCTCGGACAGGGCATGAAGACCAATTTAAAAATATTCTCTCCTGCGTTATAAGGGCTGTGCGGTAGAGTGCGGGAACCTCAATTATGAAGTTGCAGGTATCGGAGTCTTTCTTTCCTGACTTGTGACTCAGTTTAATATTTTCTAAAAAGGTCTCTAGTGTCATATCTTGAATTTTCTCGGCCAAATTTTGTTTATAAATGCATTTCAGCACTTCAGTTTCTGGCATAGCTGTAGGCACACCTATCACTATTATTCTTAGCTTGCGTTTGTGGGGCTCGTCAACAATAAGGCCAGAGGTTGTTAGCTGCGCTACCTGCTTCAACTTCTCCACATCTTTTTTACTCTCAGTGCTTATAATTACTCCACCGTTTCTTGTCTTTCGTAGCCCTCTGACGTGCAGCTGCATCTGTTCTGGCTGGATTAACTTTTGGACGAGAGTTTTTGTTTCCTCGCTCGTTTTCTGTTTGTCATTTGGGTAAATGACAACAGCGTTGGCATTACTAGGCCGGATGTATTTATCTGAGCTCTTCTTAACCGTATCTGCGAAGGATGCGGGCTCTGTAGTCGATTTCGTGGACTCTACAACAGATTCTTTAAGGTCTTGAAGTCGTTGGGATAGGTCTAGTTTGTCTGTGAGCGATTGGATGGTTATTTGAGCTTGTAGGGTTTTCGACTTGACACTTTGATAATGCACTGCCAGTTGAGAGGTCCCATGGGAGACTTTACGACAGAGGTTGTTAATTCGGAGCTTCTGTTCGGAATTAAGTTTACCTTCCGCTGAAATAGTGCATACCTCTGTTAAACACTGTTCAATGTTCTTCATCCAGTGCGAAATCTCAGCAGTTGTCACTAAGTCCCGATCGTCATCCTGGTTTGAAACGGGAGGCGGGCGGCTGGGCGTTGGCGGTGGGCTACGTCGAATTAGACCACTCCTGTGTAATGGGCTACCCTCTTGCATTTTTATATTATGTACTAATTGTTCACTAACACATTATATTATTCACTAGATACATACAGCGCAAACGCACGACACAGAAAAATACACTTAGGTATTAGAATAGTGCGTCGCGATTATTGAACGTGATTATTTATTACTAACTAGCTTTTGCCCGCGGCTTCGCCCGCGTGGTCTAGTAACAATTAGCATATTTTTCTTCAGAAACAAATTCTGGTCCTGCACGGCCTGGTACGGTACGGTTCCATCCGGTCCGATCAGGTCCGGTCGGTCCGGTCAGGTCCGGTCGGTCCGGTCCTGATAAGGACCCTACATGACAAATTTGGCATCTCTAGACCCAGCGGTTTGGGCTGTGCGTCCTCTCGCAACTTCGTTTGCGTATATCTCACTTTCCCGTGGGAATTTTGAAAAATTCTTTCTTAGTACATCTCTAGACGTCGTAAGGAATCTACATGACAAATTTGATATACCCTCGCAACCTCGTTTGCGGATATCTCGGTTTCCCGTGGGAATTTTGAAAAATCCTTTCTTAGTACACCCCTAGACGTCGCCGTCGTAAGGAACCTACAGTCCAAATTTGGAATCTCTAGAACCACCGGTTTGGGCTGTGCGTTGATATAATAATATAGTTAAGTCAGTCAGGACTTTGAATTTTATATAAACAGTCCGGTCCGATCAGGTTCAGTCGGTCCGGTCCTGTCCGGTCGGTCTGGTACTGATATGGAATCTACATACCAATTAGCATATATTTCTTCAGTAAAAAAATCCGTCCGTTCCGGTCCGGTCCGGTCCGGTCGGTCCGGACCTTATAAGGACCCTACATGCCAAATTTGGCATCTCTAGACCCAGCGGTTTGGGCTGTGCATCCCCTCGCAACTTCGTTTGCGTAAATCTCGCTTTCCCGTGGGAATTTTGAAAAATCCTTTCTTAGTACATCCCTAGACGTCGTAAGGAACCTAGCGCCACGGCAAGAATTTACAACTCAGGTGGACAAAATCTAGTAGCGCTGCTGCAGACACAACTAGAAACTAAAAACCTTTAGAATGTATTTCGTACACGTAAATAGTCAAAATATCAATGTTACATCTAATTACATAATCTAATTAGCTTATTCTAATGTAACGCCATGGAACTAGAAAAAAAGGCGGACGGAATCTTGCTAAGAAAGAATTGAAGCACCCCATCGAAATAATATTACTACGTATAGAAATGACAGCGCCTTCAAATTTTGGCGCCGCGTTCGGCCGTGCGGGGCGCGCCCCTCCCTGGCCCCGCCCCCAACCGAGTCATAGAATATGACTACGCAGGGGCGACACTTTGTTTATATTCTGCCTATTGGACATCTAACTGATTATTTTATTTTATTACAATATTTTATTTTACTTAATAGAATAAACTTAATAGAAAATAGGTATAATATTAGCTTTATAGGTAGGAAGCTACATTACATTTTTGTTCTTAACTTAATATTAGTCAAAAATAAACTGAGATTAAATCAAAACTTTATAATGAAGCTATTTATATATTGAAGTATTTTGTAATATATGCAATAACTAGGAGACGGTCGCCTGCCAGACAAGAGGAGTTGTGTTGAATGGTAACGTATCTTTACTCCGAAACTTGTTTGCCCGAATTTCATTTGTTCGAAAATGGTTGGTCGAAATTTAAAATGTTTTCCATCTTTTTGTTTTCTAGAAACTATTTTTTTTACTTAGTAACTTTATCCACATTTACGTATTTTTTACCTACTATATAAAAATACTAGCTGTGCCCGCGGCTTCGCCCGCGTGGAATTGGACTTATGTGACAAATTAAGTAGTATAGACGGATTTAACAGTCTCCTATTACTGTAGATTTCCCCGGGACGTCAGTGTTCTTTATTGTCTATTAAATAGACAGCAAATTTTTCTTGCCGCTGTTAATCTTGGCTACCTACTGTGTACAAAATCCTGTTGTTTTATTATTTTAATAGCTGTTACCCGCGGCTCCGCCCGCGTGGTCAAGCGAAAATAACAATAATTTCGTTCCCGTGGGAATTAAAAAAAACTGACTATATGCTTGTCAACATCATAAAGGGAATCTCTATAAAAAAATCAGCTTTACAGGTTAAGTTCAGTCCGATAATACACGCGTAGTCTAATTATTCTGAACCCTGTGGGAATTTAAAAAATTTCCATATTTGTCTTTGTCTACTTTATAAAGGGAAGCTTAATACAAAATCTAGGCGTTCTAGGTTGAGCGCCCACAATAACACACGTGCAGTTCTAATTATCCCGTTCCCGTAGGAATAAAAAAAATCCCGTCTTTATCCTTGTCTACATCATAAAAGAACCTCTATACAAAATCTCAGCTTCCTAGGTTGAGCGCCCCCGATAATGCACGTGTAGTCTTATTATTCCTGTTCCCGTAGGATTTTTATAAAACCCTGTCTTTGTTATTGTCCACTTCTTAAAGGGATCCTCAATACAAAATCTCGGCTTTCTTGGTTGAGCGCCCCCGATAATTGAATCTGTAGGAATTTTAAAAAATCCTATACCTAGCATACCTTTCAATAAAGAACCTTCATGAATTTCATTCGAATAACTTCGAAATCGACAAAGTTTCATATAAATTTGCACCCCCGTTTAACCCCATAAGGGATGATTTTTGAGAAAAATATTTTCCTCGTGTTTCATGCCTTTCATAAAGAACCTTAATGCTGAATTCCATTCAAATAACTTCAAAAACGGCAAAGTATCATACTAACTTTGCACCCCCGTTTAACCCCCTAAGGGATGATTTTTGAGAAAAATATTTTACTCGTGTTTCATGTCTTTCAATAAAGAACCTTCATGGCCATGCTGAATTTCATTTGAATAACTTCAAAAACGGCAAAGTTTCATACTAACATTGCGCCCCCGTTTAACCCCATAAGGGATGATTTTTGAGAAAAATATTTTACTCGTGTTTCATGTCTTTTAATAAAGAACCTTCATGCTGAATTTCTTTTGAATAACTTCAAAAACGGCAAAGTTTCATACTAACTTTGCACCCCCGAATAACCTCTAAGGGATGATTTTTGAGAAAAATATTTTACTCGTTTTTCATGCCTTTCAATAAAGAACCTTAATGCTGAATTTCATTTGAATAACTTTAAAAACGGCAAAGTTTCATACTAACTTTGCGCCCTCGTTTAACCCCCTAAGGGATGAATTTTGAAAAAAATATTTTACTCATGTTTCATGCTTTTCAGTAAAGAACCTTCATGCTGAATTTCATCCGAATAACTTCAAAAACGGCAAAGTTTCATACTAACATTGCACCCCCGTTTCACCCCCCTAGGGGATGAATTTTCAAAAATCCTTTCTTAGTGAGCACCTACGCCCCAAAAGGAACCCTCACCCAAAATTTGAGACTTCTGGCACTTGTAGTTTCGGAGATTTCATGATGAATCAGTCAGTGATTTTCTCTTTTATAAATATAGATTTTGGAAATTTAGTTTAAAAAATCAATATTTAAATTACATATTATTTTAAAAAAAGAATTATGAAAATCGGTCCAAAATTGAAGGAGTAATCGGCGGACCTCCAAAAAAAAACAATGAAACATAGAACCTCGGTCGGGGTCCTTTTTTGAAGTCGGTTAAAAAAAAAGCTAAAATAAAATCAGAAATACTTAAATTATATTATAAAACTAGCTTCCGCCCGCGGCTTCGCCCGCGTGGCCTAGTAACAATTAGCATATCTTTCTTCAGAAACAAATTCCGGTCCGGCACGGCCCGGTACGGTACGGTTTCATCCGGTCCGATCAGGTCCGGTCAATCCGGTCCGGTCCGGTCCGATCGGTCCGGTCCTTATAAGGACCCTACATGACAAATTTGGCATCTCTAGACCCAGCGGTTTAGGCTGTGCGTCCCCTCTCAACTTCGTTTGCGTATATCTCGCTTTCCCGTGGGAATTTTGAAAAGTCCTTTCTTAGTACATCCCTAGACGTCGTAAGGAACCTACATGCCAAATTTGGAATCTCTAGACGCAGCGGTTTTGGCTGTGCGTTGATACACCCTCGCAACTTCGTTTGCGTATATCTCGGTTTCCAGTAGGAATTTTGAAAAATCCTTTCTTATTACACCCCTAAACGTCGTAAGGAACCTACATTCCAAATTTGGAGTCTCTAGACCCACCGGTTTGGGCTGTGCGTTGATATATAGTTAAGTCAGTCAGTCAGGACTTTGAATTTTATATATATATAGATGAAAAAAAAACGGTCCGGTCCGGTTCGATCCGGTCCGGCACGGCCCGGTACGGTGCGGTTCCTTCCAGACCGATCAGGTCTGATACGTTCCGGTCCGGTCCGGTCCGTTCCGGTCCCGTCCGGTCCGGTCGGTCTGGACCTTATAAGGACCCAACAAGTGAAATTTGGCATCTCTAGACCCAGCGGTTTGGGCTGTGCGTCCCCTCGCAATTTCGTATGCGTATATCTCGCTTTCCCGTGGGACTTTTGAAAAATCCTTTCTTAGTACATCCCTAGACGTCGTAAGGAACCTACGTGCCAAATTTAGAATCTCTAGACGCAGCGGTTTTGGCTTTGCGTTGATACACCCTCGCAACTTCGTTTGCGTATATCTCGGTTTCCCGTAGGAATTTTGAAAAATCCTTTCTTAGTACACCCTTAGACGTCGTAAGGAACCTACAGTCTAAATCTGGAGTCTCTAGACCCACCGGTTTGGGCTGTGCGTTAATATATAGTTAAGTCAGTCAGTCAGTCAGTCAGGACTTTGAATTTTATATATATAGATGAAAAAAAACCGGTCCGGTCCGGTTCGATCCGGTTCGGCACGGCCTGGTACGGTGCGGTTCCTTCCAGATCGATCAGGTCTGATCCGTTCCGGTCCGGTCGGTCTGGATCTTATAAGGACCCTACATGATAAATTTGGCATCTCTAGACCCAGCGGTTTAGGCTGTGCGACCCCTCTCAACTTCGTTTGCGTATATCTCGCTTTCCCGTGGGAGTTTTGAAAAATCCTTTCTAAGTACATCCCTAGACGTCGTAAGGAACCTACATGCCAAATTTGGAATCTCTAGACGCAGCGGTTTTGGCTGTGCGTTGATATATAGTTAAGTCAGTCAGTCAGTCAGTCAGGACTTTGAATTTTATATATTTAGATGAAAAAAAAACCGGTCCGGTCCGGTTCGATCCGGTCCGGCACGGCCCGGTACGGTGCGGTTCCTTCCAGACCGATCAGGTCTGATCCGTTCCGGTCGGTCTGGACCTTATAAGGACCCTACATGACAAATTTGGCATCTCTAGACCCAGCGGTTTAGGCTGTGCGTCCCCTCTCAACTTCGTTTGCGTATATCTCGCTTTCCCGTGGGAATTTTGAAAAATCCTTTCTTAGTACATCCCTAGACGTCGTAAAGAACCTACATGCCAAATTTGGAATCTCTAGACGCAGCGGTTTTGGCTGTGCATTGATACACCCTCGCAACTTCGTATGCGTATATCTCGGTTTTCCGTAGGAATTTTGAAAAATCCTTTCTTAGTACACCCCCAGACGTCGTAAGGAACCTACAGTCCAAATTTGGAGTCTCTAGACCCACCGGTTTGGGCTGTGCGTTGATATATAGTTAAGTCAGTCAGTCAGGACTTTGAATTTTATATATATAGATTGACTCACGCTTAGTATGTACCTACGTATCCCATCTGTACGATTAATTTTTGATAATCTATGATTTTCACATAGAAATGGCGGATGCAATCATGATGCAATAGAAAATAATGAAAAAAAATTGTTTTGGTTGGTTTTACTTAATTTTTTGTATAATAATAATACTTAGCGATGATAAGTCACGCCGCTATCTTTCTTCCTTACTGTTGAACGGTTTTTACACGTTTTTATCGAACATGACGGCATTTTTCAATGTTTTTTTTTTGTCATAAGTCCGAGGACCGATCGCGATGAGCGTAGACAAGTGAATAAACGAGTTGATGTCTATTGGCCTCAACGTATGGGGACAAAAATTTTGTTCGCGGTGTCCGTTCTATACGTAGTAATATTATTTCGATGAAGCACCCTAATGGCGGCGGCGTATCTATGTGTGAGTGTGTAATGGGTTACCAGATTCCGAGAAAATTACCCAATTTTTTTTTAGCCGACTGCGCGACGCAATTGTGTTTATTGAAATAATGTATCAATTTAAGTTCAAAGTCCTTTTTGCATTAACTCGGGTAATAGTGAGTTCATTTCAATAAAAACCTAAGTGTAAACAAACCTTAGGTACTAAAACACAAATGGCGATAATTAAATACGTATTGTATCACACAAGATTTGTGACCATAATATGGTACACACACTAGTTCAAACACCACTACATTTAATTTCACTGAAAACTGCTAGAAATAAACATTAAAAGCGTAATTAGTAACGGAAATAATTTCTTTTACAAACGCCGGATTCATAATTATAAAAACTAATGTTCAGTTTGACATTCCATTAAAGGGATGGGCATGTGAATGAAAGAACGATACAGCACGTTTAATTTTCATAATAAGATTTCTCAAACATAAATTTATTATTAATATTACTAGTTAACAGGATAATATGCAGATATAAAAAGAAAAGTGATTTTAGGACCGCCACTTTAGTAAAAAATATTATTTGTTAAATATTTAAGTGATTAACATAGTATTATAAAATAATCTATGTTAATAAATAATATAAAAATAATCTATGTACTATTGACAATTAATTATTTGCATTGATAAATTACTAGTATTGTTTTTATGTTCAGTGGCAGTAACAAAGTCGGTTTTACAAAAAGACACCACAATTGCACTTTTTTAAAACTAAATTGTATGATATCTCCCACATTTAAGGTAATTTGCCAAATTTAATTCCTGGCAACACTGATTGGATTCGTATTTTAATTTGTAAATTGAAGTAAAAACAAGAAAATATAAGATAATTAAATTACTTTCTTACTTGTGAAAGGTGATCCCATTACTAATAGATAGATAGATAGAACACAGGTGACAGTGGGTGGGGAGGTGTTCTGACCGCGTTTCGCGTTATTTTAATGTTAAGTTAGTTACGGACATTCTAATAGTATGACTGATGACAAAGAATTAGTATTCGCTATTATGACATACAAAAATATAAAATTTTCATGTTGTGTTGTATATCTGCCTCCTAACTATAAGGATGAGCAATATTTGAATGTCTTGACCTGTATTGAAAATGTTATTTGTACTTATCCCGACATGAATATCATAATCCTAGGCGACTTTAATTTAAACTCTTGCAGTGCCAATATAAAGACCAATTTTGAGTTTTTTTGTGACTTTTGCTCTATAAAGCAATACAACACCGTCTTAAATAATCGCGGTGGTATGCTTGATCTCGTGCTGGGCACTTTTGCACCCGATCAGATAGCGGTATCACTCGGTGAAGATCCTCTGGTAAACATTGACCAGTACCATCCGATGCTCGACATACTTGTAACAGTTCCATGCACTGCGATATCAACGATGGATGAACGACACCTCGCTCGGAAACCAGTCCAAACTGGAACTGGCATAAGGCGAACTTTTATGCTTTGTATGAGAACTTGATTAAAATAGACTGGTCCGAATTGTCAACAATAAACGATATCAACAGTGCTGTCCAGTTGTTCTACGATAAGTTATATGAATACACGTAAGTCTGTCTGTACCCATTAAAAAACAAACTATGCATAGTCGGCGACGATACGTATATCCGAAATGGTACAACGCTGAAATAATAAAAAATATACAAACTAAACACTTCCACCACAAGAGATTTAAGAAGGAAGGTAAGGAATTTAGTAAGGCAATGTTATTATAGAGACAGAGTGAAAAAAATGATTGATTATGAATATCGAATATATGTGAATGTACTACAAACAAATATGATTAACGATCCCGCACAATTTTGGAAATATGTGAAGGATAAAAGAAAAGAGAGAAGGTGTACACATATATATTTGAAAATACTGAAGTGAAGGACCAAGCGGCAGCTGACGCTTTTGCCACTTATTTTGCATCCGTATTCCACGCGGATAGACCAGTGCTGAACCCGGAAATGGCTTCTAAAGCTGCAAATAATAATCCAAAAGCAGCTTCCGTTTCGATCGTGGCAGTTGATGAGACCGATCTGAGAAAGGCATTCCTGTGTTTTTGGCTAAGGATTGTATATCGGTTCTTGGAGGGCCTCTACTGTGTCTCTACAATCTTTCTTTGACACAGTCCAGCTATCCTGAAAGCTGGAAGTTATCACGAGTCACTCCCGTTCGTAAAGGAGACGGAGGCACAAATGTTTCTTCTTTCAGACCCATCGCAGTCCTGTCTGTATTTGCTAAGATCTTTAAAGGAATTCTAAGGGATCGTATTTATAGCCAAATCGGTCAACAGCTACACTACAGTCAGCATGGGTTTCGCAGTGCTCGCTCTACCACCACCAACTTGGTCAGTCAGGAGCACTTGCAGTACAATTTTGGCTCTTATGTCATAGAACTTAAGAATGGTACAAAGTCCGATATGTAAAGGTCGACCTGCTCTTGACTGTACCTATAACTTGCATGTGTATTGGAGATTGTTCTCTGTTAACTTACTTGTGTGTGAATAAATAAATAAATAAAAAAAATAAAAAAATTGATTTCAACAACACATGAATGTTGAAATTATTAACATGATAGAATTTTTATTACACGTTTTGCCAGACGTTTAGATTCGAAGTGATATTAAGGTTCCCAACCCTTGTAAAAAAAACACCTTCGGATATAATAAAGAATATTTATATATATATTTTTAATTTTTGAAGTTTGGACGCGAAATTTTAGAGCTATAGGTTACTATGTTAACATGGTGGGTATGAGCTACACTACTTATTTCGATATTAGAAATACGCACACGATAGGCTTAGATAGATGCCAGCGAGTCGCGTATCAGTATGATAATATCAGATCGATATTGATGATGAAACAGTGTTGATGATGATGATAGAGTGGAAATTATTGAGCAATGTTGAATAAATTAATTACCTAAGTAATGAATTTAAAAAGTTCTGTTTGAAATGAAATGAAATGAAATTCTTTATTTGCAAGGAACACACACACATTACATTAAAAGAGATAATGAATATTTTGTTTCCCGCCTACATATGTACTAGGCATGCAAAAATTAAAATGTTGATATTATACAATAAACAATAAAAAAATTAAATTTAAAAAATAATAAAAAATGATTAAATTGATATTAATTCTACATTACATTTATAAATACTATGAAATGTCTAATATTTTAAAGATAAAAATTCATTAATATTATAAAAACACTTATTGACTAGCCATTTAAATAATTTGTGTTTAAAAATTCTTAAATTAAGCATTTTCATCTCAACTGGCAGTTTATTATAGATTTTTATTATCATGAAATAACAATTACTGTCCAGTACCGTACCCTTGCACATTGGCTTCAGTAATAGCGTAGGATCTCTGGGTCTAAGTCTCGGGTTTGTAGGTTTGACTACAAAATAATCCGGGTACAATTTCACGAAACAGCAACATTGGTGTATATATAATCCAGTTAGTGTCAGAAGGTTATATTTTTTGAATAAAGGCCTGCATGATACTAAGGGTCCCACACCAGCTATTGCCCTTATGCACTTTTTCTGACTTTTGAAGGCCTTATGTATAGCTACAGAATTCCCCCATACCAACAAACCATATCTAAGTACAGACGCGACATAGCCGTGATACGCAGTTAGCGCAGATTTAATGCCTGCTGTACACCTAAGACGTTTTAGTGCATAAACGAATTTTTGTAATTTCGCACAAACATTTTTAACATGTGTTTTCCAGTTACAATGTCTGTCTATGGTTATACCCAAAAATTTTGTTAGTTCCGTTTCATGAATAACTTGATTCTGGCAATGAATATTTAGTTTGTTTCTTTGAGCTTGGTAATTACAAAATTGGATATAGTTAGTCTTCGATAAATTTACTTTTAAGTCGTTTCTCTCTAGGTAACAATATATTGTTTCAATTGTCTCATTTATTGAATTTTCATAATTTGTTTCGGCAATGTCATGTGGTATTACTATAGATAGATCGTCAGCAAATAAAATACATTTGTGATCTGTGATCAAGGGCATGTCATTTATATAAATAAGAAATAATAAAGGCCCAAGAATGCTGCCTTGTGGAACTCCAGCAAAATTACGTAAATAAGAGGACCTGAAATTTTCAATCGTCTTATTTATATTAACCCTTGTTACTTCAACACATTGCGATCTATCACTCAAGTAGCTTCTCAACCATGTAAGTGCTACACCCCTGATCCCGTAATTTTCACATTTGCTTAGTAATTTGTCGTGATTGACCATGTCGAATGCTTTGGTCATATCAAAGAATACAGCTGTAACTGGATTTATTTTGTCGATATTTTCCGTTATATCTTTTACTAAGGAGAAGGCTGCGAGTGTCGTCGATTTATTTTTTTGAAAGCCGTTTTGCTCTTTGCATATAATATCATTACTATTCAAAAAGTTTATGATCCTATTATGAAATGCTTTCTCAAAGACCTTTGAAAGTATAGATATCAGTGTGATAGGTCTAAAGTTGTTGACATCTTTTTTATCATCTTTCTTATGCAAGGGTTTAATAATTGAGGCTTTAAGTTTCGTGGGAAAAGCCCCTGAAGTGAACGAAAAGTTAACAAGATATGTTAATATTGGAGCAAGACAAGATGCGCATGATTTTAAGACACCAGTTGAAATGTTATCAAAACCTACTGCTTTCGTATTCTTTAGATTCATTATTATTTTATAGATCTCATCTTCATCGATCGGTACTAGAAAGATACTACTGCTTAGCTTATTTACGAGTGTTGTGATTTTTGTTCTGATAGTTGTATTGCTTGTATTTACGAAAAACCTGTGAAATTCTTCTGCAATACGCACGGGGTTGGTTTCGGGTTTACCGTCAATGGTTATGGATTCAATGCTTCTATTTGAAATTATAGCATTGTTTTTATTTTTGATAATATCCCATGCAGTTTTACATTTATTTGTTGATTGATTTAATAATTTATAATTGACGTTTTTTTGAGATTGAATTATGCATGCTTTTAAAATGTTATCAAATTTTTTAAACTGCTTTTTGGAATTATCCGAATTGTTTTTATATAACTCGAATCTGAGTTTACGCTTTGATTTAGAAGATATTTTAATTCCATTTGTGATCCATTTAGGTTTCGTATGATTTGATTTTATTTTAATTTTGATAATTGGAAAGCATAGATTATAGAAAGTACATAAGGTATCATGAAATAAATCAAAAGCAGAGTTGAAATCACTCTCCTCAAGTACCTCTTGCCAAGTTAATTTAGATAAGCATTGTTGAAATTTTTTCTTATTATCGATACTGTAATCTTTTCTTTTTGCAAACCAATAATCTGCTCTAAGTATCTTGTTAGCTATATTAAATTCCAAAATTTGGCACGTATTATGATCTGACAGGTATACCTGGTGTGTCGAACCTTTAGCATCAGGAATATTACTAATGATATGATCTATGCATGAATCAATTCTAGTAGGTTCATTGATGTGCAATTGTAGGTTGTAGTTATTCAGCAGGTTTTTAAAAGTGAGGCATTTTTCACTTTCTACCAGTGTATTTACGTTTAAGTCCCCCGCGATAATATTTTTTTTTCTGCTCATTTTATAAGATAATTTATGTAATAGAATGTCAAGTCGTTTATAGAAGGTGTCAAAGTTTTTGTCGTCGGGTATTCGATATAAACATATCACTATGCAGTTTAAATCAGGTACCTCTACACCGCAACACTCAAAAGAACTATCCGATGTAATTTCATCACCTAGTACTAAAGGTTTGGATGTGATATGATTTTCCAATAAAATAGATACTCCACCCCGTTTATAGTTTCTGCAGTATGTTGCCGCTACGTAATACCCTTTTAAAGAAATATTAGCCTCACTTCCTTTTTTTATAAAAGTTTCTGATAGACATATGATATTTATGTATTGCTTATTGTCTTTGAACTCATCAAGACATAATTCCAATCTTTCAAGCTTTGATAGAAGACCCTGAATATTTTGGTGAAATAATAAAATTTTGTTACTATTATCTTCATTTTTTTTGTTTACGAAAAAAGGTTGAATTTTCCCTATCTGCGGCATCTAATGTTTCACATTGAAAATTTAATTTCTTTTTACTAAGATTTTCTGTCTTTTTATTGTTCTTTCTTGATTTTTTATTTTTTTTTGCGGTGCCAGTTAAAACTGTATTCATAGTATTCATTAAGCGTTGTTTTTTTTCGAGTTTGCATTTAAGTGAAGAATTTTCCAATAATAATTCATCAATTTGGTTTTTAGCACTTTCCAATCTAATATTCAAAGTGTTGATTTGTTCCAAGTACTCATTAATTTCACACCTAGATCCTGTGGATAGATCTGGTAGGCTTACAGCTCTATGAAATTCTGTTTCAGAGTCTGTTGAGAGGGTTATTGAATTTGAAGTACAATTTTGTCGTGCGAGCACTCTCGGCCTTCTCATAGTTATATTTTCGTGACTCATTTTTATACAGTATAAAATAAATAAATAAAAAAGCTGATCAAAAAATTCAGAATTCAGAATGGACTCTAAAAATTTGTCCGTAAAAATTTTTCTTATCAAAAATCAAAAATCTGTTCAGGCTCCATGCGGGTTCGAACTTGCATAGTGGGCTGCGTTAGTAACACTCTATGCCATTTGTCCAGCGAACGAATAATTGAAGTTGCGAAAAATTGGTCTATATGGCTAAGATGCAAAAAGTTCGTTAATTATGACTCATTACATTGGAATGTTCTTTGTCCGTAGCGATTCACTTTTTATTTACAAATTGTTCAATATTAGCACTTTGTTTTTATTTTATATTAGTGTTTATTCACTTAAATCACTGTCTTTTGTGTACAAAGAGTTATTAATCCACTTATTTAGGTAATAAGAAAGTTTTTTTTTTGTAATAATTCGTAATATTATTTATGTAATGGTTATTGTTCCTCTTATTATAACCATATTATTTAAAATTATTGCTATTATAATTTTTCACTGGTTGTTTATTCACTGTTTTTAATTAAATTTAGCATATTTAATTAAATTAAGAGTATTTAGAACGGTTTTATTTAGAATTTAACTTAACTATTTCTTTCAAAATTAATTAACCACTTTTTAGTCACATAACATAATAATCTTATTGTAGGGTTTCCTTGTCGCCCTACTCCTTTTAAATGATAAAATGATAGTCTTGATTATAAACCACTTTGTTTATTACTTGATCACAATAAACACGAAATTAATGATAACGAGCACACGCGGAGCGCTTGATATCCAAACGTGAACTAATTACATATAATGAAGTAAATGCATAGAAAACTGACACCGCGGCGCAATGTACTGTGTAAACTGTACATGCTCCCGGGGGAAAGATGCGGATGCTGTGATAAAAATATTAATTAAATGACTCTTGATGTGCTCGTTATTTACAATATAAAATTATACATTGCATTTTGAAACATATTGAAATAAATTGATAAAATAAAACATATTATGCACTGTTATTTTTGTCACTGATTGTAAACACTGTAGGACGTAACACCGGGGAGGTAGCCCGGTCTCGCTTGGAGTCCGACACCCGGTGGTCACCGGAGCTGGTGGCTGCGTCGAGGGCGCACTCGCAGTCTGCTAGGCTTCCTCGGATCGAACCCGCGAAGCTGGTCTCATGGACGTTTTCGCGCGGTGGTCGTCTCGAAGTCTTGTAACTTTCTCTTGAGCGACGAAAGTGTCTCCATGCAAATATTATGCCAATGATTGCAGCTATCGTTATCAATACGTAAATAGCGGTGTAGTGGTGCACATCATGAAACGTAATGCTGTCCGATAAGGTGTCTTGTTTCTTGATTTCTTCGATTTGACTGCCAAGGTTGTTTATATCCTTGCGCAGTTCCATGTTATTAAGGTTGGCATTTTCCAACAGCGGAGGTATTGAAACATTGATCAGATGGTTAATAGATGATATCTTTGGCTTGTATAAATTCGGGCTTGTTCCGATTTCGTTTGTAAAGTCCTTGTGACTGTATATGGTGACTTCATCGCTTTTGATTATGCAGCCGTGGTCCACTGAGATGATGCCGGCTCTTCGTAATTGCTGCACTGTTATTTGATCTTCACAGATAATTCGTATGTAGCATGTATCGCAGCAGAAAAAGAGGTAAGTATTAAGGTGTTTCAACTCTACCCATCTGTCACGACACGGGGACCTGACGAGTCTGCATTGCTTTCTATCTTGAATTTTAATACATAAATCTTCGTCTGATTTCTTGTGATAGACAGGTGTTCTCAAATAACATTCGACGCAGGCTTGTAAGTCGGTTTCAGTAACTGGAACGAATGTGTCTTTTCCCATATCCAATGCTATGTACGGGGCGACGGGTATGATGCTGAATGTTGCATTTCTCGTGATCTGAGGGATTGGTATAAGCTTGTAGATATCGTACGTGTCTCTTGTAACGAGCGGTATCTTAATTTCAAAAATAAAATATCTCTTTGTCAATCTTGCCTTGACCTTCAGAAGACTGTATATCTTGTACAGATCTTGATTAATTGTTTGTATCGGTAGTGTTAAATCCTTCGTCAACTGCCCTGATATGGTATTCAATTCATCTTGTAACTGTTGTGGACTTAAGAGATGAATGTTGACTCGCCCATGGTAGATGTTCGTTAGAATGTCCACAAGTTGATCTTGTATATTTTTTAAGTTCGTGAGAAGATTGTTGGTCAGTAACGTTAACGAAGTAAAGTCATAGATTTCTTCGATGCGCGTAGTTTCAGTTTTCACTGTGTTCAATGCCTTGCTGAGCGAGTTGAGTTCCTTATAAATAATTTCATGCTGAGAGCTCATGATAGTTTCTGTCCTCTTAATCAAATTGTACTGTGCTTCTATGACTGAGGTTTGATTTTTGAATAGTCGCGATAAATGTTTTTCGTTCTCTCTAACAAGATTAATGTCCATCTGATATTGTTCTGCGAAATTTTGGTCGAGTACTCCGAACAGACTATTCGCGAGATACCCGACACCGTTGATAAGACCCCGTCGCAGTCTCGAATAGACAATGTTACTCGATCAGCTGGGGCGCACGGCTCGTGCGCCCCAGCTGATCGAGTAACATTGTCTTGTAGTATTCCAGTTCGTTGTAACTGTGACGTGATTGTAATACGAGCGCATCGCAGTGGGCACTCCCGTTTATAAGTTCACATGTTTTAGCCATATGTTTTATATATGTGTTCAAGGCTTCATTTCCTTCCCAGTAAGGACTCATATCGTAGTAGACGATTAGTTTTCAATCGTCCCGAATGAGTTGTATTTTTGAGACAGCATCGAAATAAAGGGATTGATTGCTTCGAAGGGCTTGAACAGTATATGCAGCGACCGATGGTATCATCAAATTCATAAATAACATTAATGTTATTGCGAGCGATAATATAGTCGACTTTGGCTTTCTGCATGATCGTATATTATTTGATTGAGTCGGAAAATTATTTTCTTTATTTGTTTGGCTGTCTTGATGTTTGTTGATTGGAAGAATTGATAGCTTGTTTACCGGTTTTTTCATGATACCGTTTTTGGTTTTTAAGGTCACCACTCTGACGTGACCATCCTTGCCCGGGTATGTTTCTATCACTCGGCCCATGAGCCATCTTCCGGCGGGCAAATTGCTGTCATGAATGGTAACCAAGTCTCCAACTTCCATGTTTTCGGTAGGTTTAAGCCACTTGCTCCTTGTTGTCAACTGACTTAATATTCCATTCTCCAACGCTTCCATATATCTTGGAATAGTTTTTCCATGAGGTGCCATCGTGTTCTAGCATCTTCCTCGGTTTGCATGATCGTCATGTCTGCAGTGCTGATCAGAAAGTGAGCTGGTGTTAAGAAGTCTTCAATGTCTTCAGTCAGAGCACACAGTGGCCTGGAGTTGAGGCAGGCCTCTAGTTGAGCGAGTAGGGTGGCATACTCTTCATACGTGAAATGGAAATCTATTCCCATTTCCGTCACTTCTGTCTTGAAATCGTTCTCGGCTTGTTGATGTTGTTGAAACATTTGCTCGAAAATGCGGCCCACAAAATTCGTGCCGTTGTCACAATAGATATGTCGAGGTGTACCCCTACGAGCGGACATCCTACGCAGTGCTGCGATGAATGCTGACGTTGTAAGGTCCGACACTAACTCCAAGTGCACGGCCTTAGTTGCCATGCAAATGAAGACCGCGATGTAACCCTTACTAGTCTTCACTCCGCGTCCCTTGTTGGACTTGACATCGACATATCCCGTGTAGTCCACGCCGGTATGATGAAACGGCCGGGCGGGATTGCTTCTTGCTTCAGGTAAGTCTGCCATAATTTGGTTTTGTAGGTATGGCGCGTGTCGTCGACAATTAACACACTGGCGTAAACATTTTTTGATAATGCGATTGCCGCCA
This sequence comes from Endotricha flammealis, assembly GCA_905163395.2. Classification (NCBI taxonomy): domain Eukaryota; kingdom Metazoa; phylum Arthropoda; class Insecta; order Lepidoptera; family Pyralidae; genus Endotricha; species Endotricha flammealis. Next base: position 7,532,377 of record LR990868.1, read on the forward strand.
ATTATCCAGAATGTACGCCTTATAAATGCTGACGTTAGCCGTGCGCCGCCGTGAAACGTGAGTCGGTGCGCATGAGTAATTATTAATTCCGTAAATCGACTTGTTTTCGGAATTATTATCGGATGTTTCATATCTTGATTTAAAATGTTAGTATTTTCCAATCTTCCATCTACTCTCAATATGTTCTCCTTGTCGAGGAACGGATTGAGTTTCAAATTGTGCTTTTCGATGCGACTTGTTTATTCATCTGAATGTCTTTAATTTCTTCCGCAAAATTCTCTGTCTGTACATGTTTAATTATCATATTTCTTGCATATTTAATTTCTGATAACGTTAAATAATCCGGTCGTGCCTTTTTCATGTTTCGTTTCACGCGCAATATCCATGCCAAAATACGCAAAACTTTTGTAAATGAACTTTGACTTTGTAATAATTGATTAATAATGTTCTCGCTTTCTTCTTGCTTCGTAAGAACATTTACATGTCTCTCTTCTTCTCGTGTTTCGAATGTAATTATCTCGTCTTCTACCTTTTTCTTGTACTCGGGTAACCATGAGGGACCCTTCCACCATAAAGAGTGCTCCTTAAGCTGCGAAGCAGTCATACCCCTACTAGCGCAATCCGCGGGGTTCTCCTCGGATTTTATGTATTGCCAGCAATCTTTAGGCATGACTTCAATTATTTGTTTGACCCGATTGGCAACAAACGGCTTCCAGCGCTCAGGTTCTCCGTTTAACCAACCAAGTACGGCTGTAGAGTCGCACCATCCATAAATGTCGATATTGTAGTTATCGACGCATTGTTTGACCTTCTTCATCACCTTTGCTAGTAGGTGAGCACCGCTGAGTTCTAATCGGGGTATTGTCACCTTTTGCTTGATCGGTACTAATCTTGTTTTAGCTACCGCCAGTACAACCGACGCGGGCTGACCTTTTCTTGTAATTTTGCAGTAGATGACGCATCCGAAAGCTTTATTAGATGCGTCACAAAACCCATGCAACTCAATGTTACATCCTTCGTGTGTGCCCAGCCATCTTGATACTTGAAACTGGTTAATGTTCTCTATGTCCGATGTTATTTTCGCCCACTCAGCACTGATATCAGATGGTAATTCATCATCCCATTTGACTCCTGATTGCCAAACAGCTTGAAATAAAGTTTTCAATCTTGTAGTGACCGGGGCAAGCCAGCCCAGTGGGTCAAACAGCTTCGAGATGTTTGATAGAAGTTTTCTCTTTGTTAAATGTTCTAGATTTAAATCTATTTTTGATTGGAAGGTGAAAACGTCTTGTTGCGAATTCCAACACAATCCTAAAGTTTTTGTTGAATTTGCTTGCTTAAATTCAAAATTTTCTTGTTCCTGTGATACATGTTGTAATAGCTCCTGTTTATTTGAATTCCATTTTCTTAAGTTAAAACCTCCCGATTTTAACAACTGTATCAATTCACCTTGTGTGTTTTTTGCTGACGAAATGGAATGCGCTCCGTAGAGAAGGTCGTCCATGTAAAACCAATTCTCAAGAGCTTTAAATAAATAAATCTTTTTTAAATAAATCTTTTATTATTACAGCCTTAGTGTGCTAAATATACATATTTCTGGGATCCACCTATTAAGCTTATTAAAGCTTGTAGCAGGGGATCCCGCTCTTCCTAAATTCTTAGTTTACAGGCCAATCTAAATCTTGTAAGTAAAGAAAACTATAATCTAGTATACAAAATAAAAAAAATTCGGTATAAGAGTGATGTGTGTATGTTTGTATGTGTATGTGTGTATGTGTACGTGTGAGTGGTGTGTGTGTGTGAGTTGAGTGGATTGTGAGCTTGTTTGAGAGTGTGAATGATAATAAGAGATGTCTATATGTCCACGTCTTATTATATTGTATAATCTTTAATATTATAATTATAGTTTAAGTTTGTTTATAAGTTTCTCCGTCTCTTCATAATCTAAGGTAGTTAAGTATTTAGTTATTATTGCTTTACATGTAAATATTTTGAGGTTGTTAAAATTTAGTATTTCGTTTAATTTGTTATAAATATGTGCTGATAGTGAATAAAACTGCCGTGTAGCAAAGCTTGTTCTGGTTTTAGTTATAGGGATGATCTTACGTTTCCTCCTGCCCATCTGTTCATTGGAGTTTAAAGGTAGTGTTTTATGTAACTTCAAAACTGCTGACACCATGTACAGTTTCCTAATCGACAGTAGTTTGCTGTTTTCATAGAGATCTTTAGTAGGATATCTAAGTGTTTTAAAGAACATAACCTTTAATAGGCATCTTTGACCCCTCTCAGCCTCTAGAAACTTGGTTTTTGTCGCTCCTCCCCATATAGTAACACAGTACGTAATTACGGATTGAGCCAGAGCAATATAAATCTGCTTTAATAGTTTTTGTGTTGCAATGTGCCTGAGTATCTTGAAGATCCAAATAAGTTTCCTAATACGTTTATTTACATACTCAATGTGCGGATGCCAGGAAAGTCTTTGGTCAAGTATAACTCCAAGATATTTAATTGTCTCCACTTTTTCCAAGATTGAGCAACTACAGTGGGCAAGGTTTGTTCCATCACATTGGTGGACCTTAAGTTGGTAATTAGGGTCAGGTTCAGTGGATTTGCTAATATGATGACAGATATATTTGGTTTTTGGTCTTTGATAGCTTGATCAGAATAATTCGGTTTCTCATCGGTTGCTAATTGTTGAAGCGTCATCATCGTGAGAAATGGCGCGGCCTTGGTGCCGTAGGTTACAGTACACAGCTGATATTCTTGTAATAGTAATTCTGGAGATTCTCGCCATACAATTTTCTGTAGTTTCTGATCGTCTGGATGTACCCAAATTTGTCTAAATGCCTTCTCAATATCTGCCGTAAATGCAAATTCAAATTGTCTCCATTTTAGAAGTAGTGATAGAAGGTCCTGCTGTAAATTCGGCCCCGCATACATAAGGTCATTTAAACTCTTTCCAGTAGATGATTTTGCTGAAGCATTGAAGACGACTCGTAGTGATGTAGTTGTTGACTCAGCGCGTTGTACACAGCACAGTGGTGAGGTAAAAAGTACTCCGGTAACTTGTTACCGTCGCGTGAACTATCGTCTCGCTTCATATGTCCAAGTAGTAGGTATTCATTCAAAAACAATTTATAATCATGAGCTACCTTTTGATTTCTTGAAAATTTCTTCTCTAATTGATGAAACTGCGACACAGCCTTTTTTTTACTATTTCCCAAATTTTCTTCAAAATTTTTCTGCAATGGTAAACGTACTTGATATTTCCCGTCTTCGTTACGTGTCGTAGTTGAATTGTAAAAATTTAAGCAAAATTCATCTTCTGATGTTAATGTAGGCTCCTCTGAAATATCTTCAATTTGCCAAAAATGTTGTATTTGTTGTAGATCATTGATAAGAACGTTGCATTGATATGAGTGGGTCTTGGTACTACCACTCAAAATCCAACCCAGGCGCGTCTGCTGTGCGACCGGTACAGATGATTCCGAGTCTCTACAGATCCCTGGGAGGATGATGTTAGAGTAAATCTCGGCTCCTAGTAGTATGTCGACTGACCGGCTGATGTTGAAGTCCGGGTCGGCTAACTCTATGTTTTCTAAGAATGTCCAAGACGGTCTTGTAAATGTTTGATTAGGTAAATGCTTGATAAGATTTTGCATGATAAATGTGGGCGTAGTAAAAGAGTAGGTGTCATTCATGGATTGACATGTTATGTTTATAACTCCCTTGCTACTGCTTGCTTTTACGCCCACTCCGAATATGGATCCCTTGCAACCCTGTCTCGGTAATGCAAGTCTTTGAGCCGCATGCTCTGAGATGATGGATGCTTGCGATCCTTGATCGATCAGTGCCCGCATCACTATATATGTGCCATCTGCAGCACGAACCTTGATCATTGCCGTAGCCAATAAAACTTCATTCATTTCGTCTTGTAATGAAACGAGCGAGCTGTTATTATTTTCTTGGTATTGTTGTGACGTAGTCTGCTTCCCATGCGGTGGCGCATACGCCGTTTGGTTACCAGAATTTGACACCGCATACGCGTCGTGCAGTATGGTGTTATGAAACTGGTTGCATTCGCGGCACCTTTTGTTTGAGTGACACGGTCGCCCATTGTGACAGATAAGGCAATTTGGACATATGTTTAGATTTACGACTGTATTCTTCTTCACTGAAGGTTGCATTTTCAAAAATTCACTGCAAAAATATAGCCCGTGTTCCTTGTTACATAGCGGACATTTTATTCGATTTAATTGTAATTTATTCTGTGCGCTATGTTGCGAAACTGGTGCATTCCGCGCTTGGTGTCGAATGTCTTGCGAGGATACTTGGTAATTAGAATATGACGGCTTTCCGAAGTTTGGATTTTGTTGCTTCATGCCTGTTGAATGATTATTATTCTGGTTGAAAGATTTTTGTATATTTGGTTCTTGTTTTTTGCGTCCTGACTCCATAGATGTAAACATGTTTTCTAGAAAGTCTAGGAAGTCTTGTAGCTTAGGTAACTCTCTTTTGTTTTGAAGAGATCTCATGTAATTGTAGTGCGTCTCGCTGTCTAATTTTTGATCCAGAATATGCACAATAAAGGGATCCCATGATGTGATATCGACGCCTAAATTCTTGATGGCGTTGAGACACTCTAGAGTAGTGTCATGAATCTTCTTGATATGACTCATGTTGGCTTGCTGGGCGGCTGGAAGATTGAGTAGTATGCTAGCGTGCGAGTTGAAAATATGTTTTTCATTATTAAATCGGTGATTAAGAAGATGCCAGGCGTCAGCGTAGTTGTCAGAACTGATATGCAGATGCTGTATTAAGCGCTCAGCTTCCCCTCTAATTTTACTTTTCAGGAACTGCATTTTTTGCGCATTATTCAAGGATTTATTATTATGTATGGCCTCCAAAAATAGGTCCTTGAAAGGAACCCATTGGTGGAAGTTGCCGTTGAAAATTGGGATTTCCATGCGGGGTGTGGAGTTCTCGGTGTGAGCTACGGACCAAATCTTCTTGTTGACGGCCCGCTTGATGTTGTTGAAAATATTATCATTGTTGGAATAGGTTTTTTCGTAAAGCTCATCCCTTCCCTCTGTCTCACTATCAATCTCCCAGTGTAATGTGTCGATAGCGGCCCACCTTGATTGTACGGTCGCCAAAAAATCTTCAAATTCCCACTTTTCGGTTAAAACCTCCAAATCCATGCTTTCTACTGCTCTTGAAAACGCTCTAAAATTGCTAGCTTGCTAGCGAAGCATGTCATCTAACTTGCTATGGGTTCCGTGTTCCCGAGATGGCACGCTTAATTTAACAGGAGGATTAGGACCAAGTATTGATGGTTTCAATATTGGAGTAGATGGTCTCGAAACCTCCTCTTGAACAATACAGCTTTGAATGAGACTTCTCGAGCTACTGTAGAACTGATGAACTTGTTCGTACTTGTTCTCGATAAAATAAGTGTGGTTCCGATCACATACCTCCTTTAAGTGTTGGTGGTTGTTGTTGTAATGAAATGAAATGAAATGAAATGAAAGGAAATGAAATGAAATGAAATGAAATGAAATGAAATGAAATGAAATGAAATGAAATGAAATGAAATGAAATGAAATGAAATCGTTTATTTCAGAAATTAGACCTTCACAGGCACTTTTTCTTGTCATTTACAATTTGTATATATGTATAAAGAGAATATACTACGTTATATACTACCACCATTTCGGACACAAGCAAAATGGCCACCGGTAAAAGAAATGGCGAAAGAAACCCGGTTACGGCCTTTTTTGTCATTTAGCAATTTTTTTTTTCCTTTCACTCTTTTGTTACAATGTATAAGTACATTTATAAGAATAAATAAAATACAGATCCAGGTACATACAGAAATCAAGCTAAAAACGCGGGATGTCGATCCAAATAGCGCTATGGTCAAATCCTAAATATGTCGAATATGTAGATGTTAATAAAGCGAGCAGACCAGTCCCCCAAGATGACAACCACAACTGAGAGTATTCTTGCCAATACAAATCCAGAATTTCTAATCGTTTCTTGATGTAACTACTGGTTTTACGATCGGCGCCATCCTTTTTGAAATTGCTGAGTAGCTGCTGTATGCCGTCTACTAATTGACCTTGAGTGTTTAAAATATCTTCCAATGAAGACATCCTTGATGTAACTTGGTCTTGATCAAATGGACTGTATTGATGGTTCAGCGCATCCGTGTACTTACTGCAGTATATGTGCCTTCTCAATCCAGTCGGTGAGACCCGCTTGTGGGAGGCCGACCAGACCGATTCACTACCACAGAAAGATACACAAAACACGCGTCACAAAGCTCGAAGGACCAAAAAGATGTAGGGTTTCCTTGTCGCCCTACTCCTTTTAAATGATAAAATGATAGTCTTGATTATAAACCACTTTGTTTATTACTTGATCACAATAAACACGAAATTAATGATAACGAGCACACGCGGAGCGCTTGATATCCAAACGTGAACTAATTACATATAATGAAGTAAATGCATAGAAAACTGACACCGCGGCGCAATGTACTGTGTAAACTGTACACTTATTACTTATTTAATTTATTTCTCAAAAACTGCGAATTTACTATTTTTAAGATTAATTTTTCGAGGAGCGCAATGTTTACGTGCCTGGCGCGCGCGCGTTTTTTTTTTTTCATGTTTCATGGTTTTGACAGTATCGGTTATGTACCAGTTTAAGTTAACGTATCAATTTATAATGTTGAGTAGAGTAAGTGATATATGTGTTGATGAGAGACCAGTGTGTCTGTAAGAGACCAGTGTGGATATGTGAGAGACCGCACGTAGCGGAGGTGTGGGTCAGTGAGTGATAATACCGTGATTCACGAGGTGAATGCACGAATGTTACTGTAAAAGCTCGAACCACGGTAAATCTTAAGATTTAAAAGTAAGTCTTAGGATTTACCGACATGAGTTGGTAAATGTAAGTATTTCTAAAAATGGGACGATTTTTTCGGGCTTTTACCATTCGAATTCAGTATATGCTAGGTTTTACCGCTGTCAGCTGGTAGATGTTGGTTTTAGGAATAAAACAATAAGTAATTCTTAATCATTTCTTTGAATTAACTATGAGTCAAAACCTTAGGTAAGTACTTATATTATATAGGTATCAAACGATAGTAATTAAATAACTAATCCTAATCTATTTAAATTATTTTCATTTCGGATATTAATTTATTAATAAATTTAGGAACAGTTGGTACGAGGGCGACACTGAAAGTTTTTAGAACTGGCCACTTGTAAACAATATAATAAAAAAATAAGTTTAAATTTTGAAAATGGAACTCTTTGTCAATGTTAACGAGTATGTTTTTTTTATTTTTCTTTTGTTTTACGTTTTGGCGGCAAATTGAAAATTTCCCGAATCACGTCAGCATGAATTTAACGCGAGTAAATTTTCGTGCCATGATTTTTTATGACTTTCGATGTCATTTAAGTCAACAAGAATGTTATAATAGACTTCGAATGGCCTTTCATGATGAAGCCCCATCCCGATCCAACCAACCCAAACCAACATCTACCAGCTGACAGTGGTAAAACCTAGCATAAACTGAATTCGAATGGTAAAAGCCCGAAAAATCGTCCCATTTCAGAAATACTTACATTTACCAACTCATGTCGGTAAATCCTAAGACTTACTTTTAAATCTTAAGATTTACCGTGGTTCGAGCTTTTACAGTAACATTTACATCACAAAGGGAATCTTTATACAAAATTTCAGCTTTCTAGGTTGAGCGCCCTCGATAATTTCGTCCCTGTATATATTGGAGGTGGCATTGTTTGTTAAACAAAATCCCAAATTATTTAAAAAAATATCAGACATTGTCATTAGAAATAGACGAAACCAAAATCGATTATGTCTTCATCCTGGTAAGACCACATTGATGCAAAAGAATGTTATCTGTATGGCACCAAAAATCTTTAATAGAATTCCACACAGTATTAAAATGTTAAATACGAATAGGTTTAAAATTCATTTGAAAAAACTGTTAGTAGAGAAATGTTACTACACTGTAAATGATTTTTTTGAAGATAAATCCTTAAAATGAATAAGTTTTTTTTTTTTTTTAACATTGTTTACGGTTTTTTTAGTTATTTTATTTGACATTAATTATTGCTTATTTCGGGTCTGTAGTTGATTTGTTATTGTTACATTTTATTTTATTTATTTCAATGTTATTAATTAATTTTTATTTACTTTTTTTATGTTTTTATTTTTTTTAATTGACATTCTATTCTATGACTTTTGTATTGCTGCGTTTTGGAATGTTATAATGTACATATGTAGGTATTTTGTTTTGTTTTTTTATCTAATTTTATTGTGTTTTTATGAAAGGCTGTTGCTCCCGTCTCGAACACATTTGTACGCCGACAAGGCAAAACATGACGGACTGAAAAAACATATCCAACATTAATATGTAAATACTCATGTTTTCTGCAAATAAATTTATCTTTATCTTTATCTTTAAATCTATGCTTATAATTCTATCTATATCGTATATGTTACGTAGTTTAGCTATAAGTATGCGTAATGAATTTAAATTTAAAAAAGAATGGTGCATTGTCTGCGCTTTTATAAAAGCTAGGACGTTCTGTAATCTATCTAGCTCTTGGGAAATAAAATCAACGTTATCTCCCAATATAAGAAATGATTGAGCTAGGTGAGCATATTTAATTAAATCTGTCTCCCTATTAACGTCTGATTGATTAATCCTAGATAATAATTCTCCTATCCTATTTTGATTAACTACTACCTTATCTATTATCTTAGTATACCGAACCATCCAGTATTTAGTCAAGCTGACATGACTGTTGTATTCGGTAGCAATTTTATTCTCGTTATCCTGTAACGATTTAATAGCCTGATTATAACGTAGGGCGTCCGTATAATCTAGGTTCCCAGTTATGCTTTTCACTACGGATCCAAGTCCATCTATGAGTCCTCTTTTAACGCGGTTGGTTTCAAATGACTCTAGCTGTTCAGACACACTTTGAAGCTTAGTTCTTAGATAATTAATGTGGGGTTCAAATAGTGAAGATGTCTTATTATTAAGTTCCGGGCTTATGCTACCTAGTTGATCATTAATAGAATAAATCTTATCTTGCAATTCTTGAAGATTGATACTCTGAATAAAGGAGTGATGGTGGGATATCAATCTAGTGGGACCTAGCTTGAAGGGGAGTATACCAGGGCCATCTCCAAGGGTTTCAAGTTTTATCTCCTGCATAAGAGCTGTGCGCAGGAGGAATTGGAGCATCAGGAGGTTCCTGCAACAAATTCGCACTCTTTGGTACTTTCTTCAACCTAGATTTAGCTACGGGACCGGATTTCTTTCGGGTATAAATGTGAATAGGAAGATTTGCCATGACTTTATCTTGAGTATAACGTGGAGCTAGTTTTTGTCTAGAAGCTAAGGGGTTCTTTACGAAAATTTGCTGATCTGGAGAATATTCAGCTTCTTTGTCACGATGTTCATTTCGTCTATTAGTTATTTCGGTACGAGATGAAACACCGGCCTCATGTATTAAGTTATATACTATATTCATTTTATCTTTGTGGTTTGTGATATACTGTTGTAATAAATATATTGTTAGGTTAATCGCGGGTAGCAACAGTACTACCCCCGCCACGAGCCTATATAAGAGCGAGGTGAACCGTTTGCCGGACATTTGCCTGCTGTCATCCGAACGGTGCACATCGCTCTCGGCGCGTTGTCGGTATCGTTTGCATTTATTATTTGTTAAGGTCATTTGTACTTGTTATATTTCCGTTAATTAAATAGTCGTATTTTCGTTAATTTGATAAAACCAGTGTTTAGTAAATTATAGATGTAAGATTGGCGTTTTTGTAATAAATTCGATTATTAAATTGTTAATTTTAGGTTTGTTTAAAAATTGTTTTTTTTTAATAAAATTCTACTTCTGATTCTAATATCAGAAGTGGGATAAATCAAGCACCTTAGCCCACTTTCTGTAACAAAGCTCCAATCTTACAAACTAGAATTACTCTGGTGATTATGCGCTGGTATGTCGGATCGACAACGAGTTTCGTGTAGCCAAACGCGCCGAGACGAGTGCAATGATAGGTTACGTGTTCGGAACGACTCGCGTAGGTCGAGGAGTAGGTCACGTTCACGTAGTCGCTCACGCAGACGGGGCGATTCGCGTCGGGCGCATAGTAGATCGCGTAGTCGCTCACGCAGACGGGATTATCAGCGTCGGACGCATAGTAGGTCTCGTGGAAGGTCTCGCCGACGGGACAGAACGTGCACGCCCTCCGTGTCGCGAGAATATCGAGATAATGATTCGTTGATGCAAACAACATTAAATTCTATCTTGGCACGCCTAAATACATTAGAAAATAATCGTTCTAGTAATATGGCGAATAATATTAATGGTGAGAACATTAGCGAGTCACGTTCGATATCCTCGCGAGCGATTATTAACAGCGACGCAATAGACACTCACCATGAGGTGATCTTAGCTCGCCCATGTAACGACCCTCGTGAACTTAATTTAAACAATGACCCTCGAGTAACTGACGCTGCTAGTGTGGACACTTCAGTGCGAAATGATTCCTCGATACAGCCTGCCCATAAAGCCGAGGTATCGGAGTCCACTCGTATGTTGGCAGAGGCAATTAAGTCACTGAATTCTTCACACTCGCAGAATTATTTCGTCTCCAATTTTGACCCTGCTTTACACGACATTGAGGTGTGGTGCGATGAGGTTGAGAGAGCTAAAATTTCAAATAATTGGCAGGATTCGGAATGTTTGTCGCGCGTGTCACATTGTCTCAAGGGCGACGCTCGTACTTGGCTTAGCGAATGGATAACTAATGACCGCACCTGGTCTAGCTTTAAACGCGAGTTTAAACCGTTGTGTCCGAAAAAGTTAGATTATGCCAATATCCTTTACGGGGCAATGAGTACCTCTTCGGATAAGTTTATCTCTTATGCCGAGTATGCGCGTCGCACCTTATTAAGGTTACGAATTGTTAAGGGCCTTAGTGAAGAATTAATGGTGTTGATTATCATTCGGGGTATAACAGACCCGCAAGTACGTGCAGCCGCGGCAAATGCCGGTTTAACGACGGAAAATCTTATATCTTTCCTTTCCATTTACACCAAACCTACTCGTGTCAGACCTGATTTAAGACCAAACCATAATGTACAGAAAAAACCGTTTCACTCAAATAACTCCGGTAGTTTCAAATGTTTTAACTGCGGGCAGACTGGGCATAAAAGTGCACAGTGTCCAAAAAAATCTAAATCCGATTTATACACAAAAACTAATTCCGAAATGCCACATAGTTCAAATAAAAATGTTCAGTGCGGTTTTTGTAAGAAGTTAGGTCATGGTGAGGACACTTGCTTTGCCAAAGAGAAGTCACAACATGTGTAACGTGCTCGTATATGTAGATGACGTGCTAATTATGAGTAATTCTGTTGAGGAAGGAATTAAGTTGCTACGGCAAGTACTACAAACTCCTACTGAGTTCGGATTTTCTATAAACTTGCGCAAATGTACTTTCCTTGCTACCGAAGTAGAATATTTAGGCCGTCTAATTAGTGAAGGACAGGTAAAGCCGAGCCCACGAAAAGTGTAGGCATTGGTTAATGCCCCGGTCCCAAGTAACGTAAAACAGGTTAGACAATTTTTGGGTTTAGCCGGATACTTCAGAAAGTATGTTCCAAATTATGCTACTGAGACTGTCTGCTATTTTCATGCTAACAAAGAAGGACGTAAAATTCACTTGGGGACCGGAGCAGGAACTAGTGCGTCAGAATATCATTTCACGATTAACTAGTAGGCCCGTTTTATTCATCTTTGACCCCTCGTTACCTACGGAACTGCATACCGACGCCAGTAGCAAAGGCTATGGTGCGGTCTTAATGCAGATATCCGCTGATAATCAGAAACGCGTAGTAGCATATTTTAGCAAGACCACACAAGGCGCCGAAAGCAGGTACCACTCTTATGAGCTGGAAACTCTGGCGGTCGTGAGAGCGTTGCAGCACTTTCGTCATTATTTAATGGGCCTACATTTCAAAATCATCACAGACTGCAACGCCCTCAAGTCCACGGAAAAGAAAAAGGACCTGCTTCCACGCGTGGCTCGTTGGTGGGTCTATTTACAAGACTTTTCCTTCGACATTGTATATCGAAAAGGTGTCATGATGTCCCATGCTGATTACCTTAGTAGGAACCCTCCTGTTCAAGTTCTCCAAATTACTAGGCCACGTAACTGGGCACAAATAGCCCAGCACGCTGATAGTGAAACACAAAGTCTCACGCAACAACTTCGAGACGGCCAGTTGGATTCTCGGCGATATAGCCAGATTAATGATGTCCTTTACTACCGTTATGATCGTGTTGGCGAGGAGCCGAGGCAGCTCTGTTTTATACCTAAGGGTTACAGACTGAGCTTGCTGAGGATTTTCCACGACGAGCACGATCATATTGGTATCGAGAAGACGGTAGACTTGATCCTTAGACATTTTTGGTTTCCCGGACTTCGTCAGTTTGTGACTAAATATATCAATCACTGTTTAGTATGTATCTCGAACAAACGTGTACCAAGGGCACCACTCCAGCCCATATGCTCTCGGGAGAAGCCCGACACTCCTTTTCACACTTTACACATAGACGTGTTGGGTCCCTTACCGGAGTCCGAGGGGTATAGATTTGTACTGGTAATGGTGTGCTCATATACAAAATACTGCCTATTATACCCGATTTACAGACAGGACGTTAGCGAGTTAAAACGTGCGTTTACGAATGCTATTTCGCTTTTCGGAGTTCCTAAACTCATAATAACCGATCGCGGACGAATGTTCGAATCTACCGATTTTACTAAATTTTTTATCCGATATTAGTTGTGATATCCACTACATTACGCCCGAAATGCATCACTCTAATGGGCAAGTAGAAAGGTATGTACGAACTGTTTTAAATATGATTCGTATTGAGACTAATCACAAGGGTGCCTCTTGGTCCGAACAGACCTGGAGACTTCAACTCGTTCTCAACATGACTCTTCACTTGTCACTTGTTCGTGACATTACTCTCGATCGTTCACAAAACCAGGAAGCGTGGCGAGAGTTGTGTAGAGCCAGAGCTAACGAGTTACTGAACAAAAACCAATCACAGCAGGATACTCGTGTGAATCGTCAACGATGTGCGCCTCGTACGTTCGCTGTGGACGACTTGGTATTTGTAATAAAATATTCTCAGTCAACAGGAAAGCTCGACTCCGGCATGCGTGGGCCTTATCGCGTTGTGAGAAGCCTGCCCAGCGACCGCTACGAGCTGAAGTTACTGAGTGGCTCATATGGCAAGACGACGCAGGCGGCAGCCCAGTATATGGTGCCCTGGCGTGGTGAGTGGTGCCCCGAGACGGGCGCTGCTTTCTTCGAATGTGAGTTGAGCCGATTAACGTAGTGCTGAATTGCGTTGATTTAACTTATCATAAAGGGTGGCCCATATGATCTGCAATCACGATAGGCACACTGTATTTACACATAATTTACATATTACACACAAACAGACACGTACTTTTATACTTATACTCCCTACACTTATCGTCCCTGTTCGCTTATCCTTGAAACAGCTGATGTGATAAGTTAAATCATACACATTGCACTGAGGGCTCGGTATACGCGTGTATTGTACACAGTGTTGCGTATTTGGTGTGAGAAACGACCAGAACTTGGCGCTTCTGTGTTATGTGTGGCTCTCCAGCAGGGAGATTGCCAGTGTGAAGACGTTAATGATTTCGTCTTGTTGTGTAGACCAATAGACGCGTGACCATAGTGTTGCCTCCGTCTGTGTCTGGGGTGCCTGGCACCAGTTTGTGACAGCAACAGGGGACGCCCTTTGTCTGTCTGGTGAGTTCACAGATGCGGCTCCGACCAAGGTCAAGTCCTCGCATAGTCCGGAGTACGCAGAAGCCTTCGAATTGGTTTGTTAAAATGAGAGCTCTCAGTGTTATTGTTTTATAACTTCTTTATAACTTTTACACGTTTGGCTTGATCGATCAGTTTTTAATGAAATGTTTTTTTAGTTGGTGAACCTGAGGATTCTGTTTCGAACCTCGCAACCACAGCGCGTGACGCGGACGAGCCTGTCGCGCCCGTAGCAGGCCCGTCTTCAGAACCACGTGAGGAGTTGGTGTTACTCCGCCACAGGTCGAGCACCCCGCTGACGCTTCAAGAAGTCGTCGAGGACGCCTCCACGTCAGGAGAGGCCGTGTTAGGTTAATCGCGGGTAGCAACAGTACTACCCCCGCCACGAGCCTATATAAGAGCGAGGTGAACCGTTTGCCGGACATTTGCCTGCTGTCATCCGAACGGTGCACATCGCTCTCGGCGCGTTGTCGGTATCGTTTGCATTTATTATTTGTTAAGGTCATTTGTACTTGTTATATTTCCGTTAATTAAATAGTCGTATTTTCGTTAATTTGATAAAACCAGTGTTTAGTAAATTATAGATGTAAGATTGGCGTTTTTGTAATAAATTCGATTATTAAATTGTTAATTTTAGGTTTGTTTAAAAATTGTTTTTTTTTAATAAAATTCTACTTCTGATTCTAATAATATACTAATACTGTTGTAATATATCTATGTTAATAGGATCACGAGGGTCAAAATGTCCTGTGATCACTTCTAGGGGCTTACACTTTGTGAAGCTATGTATAGAATGGTTGTAGGCCAGAAGGGCGTATGGCATTAGGTTGATAGTTGATTCACTCTTATGTTGAAGTTTCAGAATACGAAGGTGTTCTAGGATAGTTGAGTGGAACCGTTCAGCAATTCCATTTTCGTTAGGGGTATGTGGTGCAATCCTATGATGCTGGATTTTGTGCAGTTTCATGAACTCTGACATCAGCTGTTTGTGAACTCTGGCCCGTTATCGGAAACTAGGGTTATAGGTAAACCATGATGAGTGGAATAGATAAGTAATGCTTGAACAACGCTTACTGCCGTGCCATCTTCGAATGAAATTCAGCATGAAGGTTTTTTATTGAAAGGCATGAAACACGAGTAAAATATTTTTGCCATAAATCATCCCTTAAGGGGTTAAACAGGGGTGCAAAGTTAGTATGATACTTTGCCGTTTTTGAAGTTATTCGAATGAAATTCAGCATGAAGGTTCTTTAATGAAAGGCATGAAACATGAGTAAAATATTTTTCCCAAAAATCATCCATTAAAGGCGTTAAAACAGGGATGCAAAGTTAGTATGAAACTTTCCGAGTCTAAATATATAAAAGAAAAAACGGACTGAGTGGCGACTGACATATCAACGCACAGCCCAAACCGCTGGGTCTAGAGACTCCACATTTCGCGCATAGGTTTCCTATGAAGTCTGGGGGTGCACTAAGAAAGGATTTTCAAAACTCATATCCTAAGGGGGTGAAACCGGGGGTCCAAAGTTTGTATGAAGAAACTAGATTAGTTAGACCATTTTATTTGAAACTTCGCAGGAGAATACTCCTGGCGGTAAATGAGTAAGTACGTGTTTCAGGATTTTTCAAAATTCAACCCCTAGAGGGATGAAATAGGGTGACCTACTACCTAGGCGACTGCACGTGTATTATCGAGGGCGCTCAACCTAGAAAGCTGAAATTTTGTATAAAGATTCCCTTTATACAAGGATAGAGATGTGACTTTTTTTTTAAATTCCCACGAGAACAGGAATAATAAGACTACACGTGTTTTATGAGGTACGCTGAACTTAGAACGCTGAGATTTTGTATAGAGGTTCCGTTTATGATGTAGACAAGGATGAAGATGTATTTTTGAATTCGTTTTATTTTATGAAGTCGTTTTTTTTTAATTCCCACGGGAACGAACTTATTGGCATTTTCGCTTGACCACGCGGGCGGAGCCGCGGGTAACAGCTATTAAAATAATAAAACAACAGGATTTTGTACACAGTAGGTAGCCAAGATTAACAGCGGTGAGCAAATAGACAATGAGCAATGAAGAACACTGACGTCTCGGGGAAAACTACAGTAATAGGAGACTGTTAAATCCGTCTATACTACTTAATTAGTCACAAGTCCAATTCCACGCGGGCGAAGCCGCGGGCACAGCTAGTATATATATACAGGGTGTTTGGTAGAGGATTGAACATGGGATAATGGCAGAAAGGTGAGATGGTCTGCTACATGCTGAGCGAAAAAAAATTGACCTAGGGCCCATAGTTTTTTTAAATGATTTTTTTTTTAATTTTCACCAAACTTTCTTCCTTCGTGAATTTGAAGTACTATAACTTTTTTTTTATTGGCTCAATCGGCCAGTTTATTTTTTTATTCTTATATTAACTGTATGTAGCTTACTTTTAAATTGATATTTGTCGGTTAGAGTTACCACAAAAAATGATAGGAGTCCTCAAACATCAAAAAGACGAAAAGTACACGCCGAGCGTTCAACTTTGGACTGCTGTTAAAAAAAAACTAAAAGTGGTACTGCAGTTCTAATTCTAGGAAAACAGCTCTAGTTCATGCCCTTTGGAATGGTATTCAATTTACATAGTATTTTTTTTTCTAAGTAGTCTTTTTCGTACATGCTACATGAAACTGACCATTTCTGACAAAAATCCTTTAAAGAAAATAAATCAAAATAATGTTACGAAACATAGAGCGGGATGGTTACACAAGGCAGGTAGAAACGTTAACGTTTCTCTTAATCAATATCAGCATCCGTTCTTCCTTTTTCACTCTTCATTGCATCCAAGACCTTGTAGTGGTGAAGAGTGGTAAGTGGTAAGCAATCACCGCTGCCTATTGACATCTACAATTTTTTAATGACACGAAGAGGACAAACTAGCTAGCAAGTCACCTGATGGTAAGCAATCACCGCTGCCCATAGACATGCACAACTTTTTTTTTGACACGAGGAGAACAAACAAGCACCTTATCGTAAGCAATCACCGACTACAAAATCTTGGATGCGTTGCCCACCTATGACGGAATGAAAAAGGAAGGACCGGGGAAGGAAAGTTAATAATGGAGCAGGAAACAGGAGGTATATCAGGCTTCCGGCTCTCTCACTCATCCTACGAAACACGGGGGACATACGAGGTACTGCCCCGGTCGAGCTTGCCCATTTACGAGCTACTACTAGTTCATTCATAGTAGTGGCTACGCTCTACCACTCTTCACCACTACAAGGTCTTGGATGCATTGCCCACCTATGAAGAGTGAAAAAGGAAGAACGGATGCTGATAATGATGAACCGTAACCATCCCGCTCTATGTTTCGTAACATTTTTTTGATTTATTTTCATTAAAGTATTTTTGTCAGAAATGGTCAATTTCATGTAGAAAGTACGAGAAAGACTACTTAGAAAAAAATAAACTGTAAATTACATACCATTCGAAAGGGCATGAACTAGAGCTGTTTTCCTATAATTAGAACTGCTGTACCACTTTTAGTTTTTTTTTTACTGCAGTCCAAAGTTGAACGCTCGGCCTGGACTTCTCGCCTTTTTGATGTTTGAGGGCTCATAATTTTTTTCCTGGTAACTCTAACCAACAAATATCAATTTAAAAGTAAGCTACATTCAGTTAAGATAAGAATAAAAAAATAAGCTGGACGATTGATCCAATTAAAAAAAAAGTTATAGTACTTCAAATTCACGAAGGAAGAAAGTTTGGTTAAAATAAAATAAAAAATCATTTTAAAAAAACTATGGGGCCCTAGGTCAAATTTTTTTCGCTCAGCATGTAGCAGACCATTCCACCTTTCTGCCATTCTCCCATGTTCAATCCTCTACCAAACACCCTGTATAACTCGTGTCAATTTTCGTTTTGCACGGTGGTCCCCCCCCTCTATCTCCGAAAGTCTTTTGTTTAGAAATTTGAAAAAAATCATGGTAATAGTCCAAATAGTGAACATACAAAGAAAACTAAAATGGTTAAGGTCGTACCAACAAATTTCGCTAAAATTTTGCTGTTTTTCAAGTTGTCTCTACTCCTAGCTACCATAACGAATAACCACCAAAAAAATATATGTTGTGCTATAGTCATTGTACTACATTTATGCTGTTCGAAATTTGAAATTACTGAATATTTATGGAGTAATAAAATATTTAAGGAACCTAGTAATCAAAGAAAGAATGCGATTCAACTTGGGTATTTATGCATCGATTCGTGTAAAATTTACATTAATACATAGGCAATAATATTATCTACTTATTTGTTGTTTGGTTTTTGAATTTGAGTGTATTTCCACCAAGTCACAAGCAATTTTCCGTCAATTACGTAATTTCTGGATAGCTGGTGACTGGACACAAGGTAATCAGTGCGCTCCCACGCTTTTGGATGGATTGACGTGTGCCAAATTTTCGCTGCACCATGCATGCTCTCGATTTTTTATTATTATGACGAAAATATCCAAATATAAAAAATATCAACTAAAAAAATACAATAAATGCATGAAAGTTATTTATCTTTATAAAATAAATATTTTATTTTTAAAAAGATAACTTTCATGCATTTATTGTATTTTTTTTTAGTTGATATTTTTTATATTTGGATATTTTCGTCATACAGATTCATACAGATTGAGCTAGCCCCAAAGTAAGTTCGAAACTTGTGTTATGGGATATTATGTTTTATAACAAATACATATATAGATAAACATCCAAGACCCGAGGCCAATCAGAAAAAGTTCGTTTTTCATCATGACCCGACCGGGGATCGAACCCGGGACCTCTGGGTGGCGGTCTGGCGTGGTAACCATTACGCCACGGAGGTCGTCAAACCAAATACGTTGAATTATATATTATGACGTATATTATTTTATCCACGATAATGATTGTGGCTCATTACAGCGCCACATACAATACATAAATTTCGCCACTTCTCCTATTGGTTACATGGATTTGTGGTAGATTCAACAAACCGCTAGTTTTAGTCCTGTGTCTCCTGGTTCGATCCTTAGGTTGGTGCTCATACTTTTTAATTTTTATACTTTTTTTAACAATATAATTTTATGATTTACTTTTTACCTAACAATTACGTACAATATAAAACTATTATAAAAATATGTAATAGAATGCCCTCAAAATTTTAAATAGGAATCTGATATATTTACACATTCATTAGTAAATAATATTTTTCGTTCTCTTTTTTTTTAAACATTATTTAAAAAAAGAAAGAAACATGAAATTAATCATATGAATAAAAAAAAGTATAAAATCAAATAATAAAAGTTTGAAACTGGAGACCGCACATTTTTTATTTACTAATGATTTCTTGAATCTACCATAAAGCCACCGTAAACAATAAGAGATGTGGCGAAATTTAACTAAGTATGTATTGTATGTCGCAAATAAAATTATGATAAATTACGTCATTTATTTGACTAATAGTGCCTTTCATACCATACTAGTGGGTGCCTGCGGCTTCGCCTGCGTGGAGTTTGGTTTTTCTAGTTTTACGCATTTCTGGGATAAAAAGCACAACTCTAAATGTTGACTCGAGATCACCGTGTAAAATTTCATCAAAATTCATTCTTTAAATTCAGTGGTTTTTGCGTGATACGGTATAACACGCAGACGTACAGTTTTTTTTGTTGAAAATGACTATTTTGGTACTGTATCGATAGTAAAATCCAGCCGATCAATATTTCAAAAAAATCTGTGAAAACCGGTACAACACGAGTTGTAGCAAAATGACCTTTTTCATTGAATGTGAATCAGAGAAAAATACCCAATTTTTCTGTCTAATCCATATTTTGATAGGGCTTATAGTTCCTGAGATAGTATGGTACAACTAGAGCAAAAACACGGGATTTGTTAAATAATTTTGTGTAACCAACCAAATACGACATAACATACATCGCCTGCAAAATTTCATTTGCAATATTAAGATTTGTTTTTAATAATATAAGTATATTTAGTTCTATCATAATTCATATATCATTTTAAAAGTTTCAACTGATATTGTTTAGTTCTAGAGGTCTATGGAAAGTGTTCAAATATTTTAATAATTGGTTTCTCAACTAGATGTCGTTAATATTACCGCGCCGCGCGTCATTGCCAGCCCTCTAATGGTGAAAAAGGCAAGGTTTTTAACAAAACTTAGTACTACAAAAGGCTCAATAGATGTCAAGTTTTTGGCATTTTACGTAATATTAAAGCGGGGTGAAGGGGTGAAGTAACGTTACTTAGAGGTCAAATCTTCAAGGTCATCGGCTCCTTGGAGCCCCTTAAGTAGGCACTACTAGTTACCGAGTAATAGCCGACGAACTTAATAAAGTAAAATTTCTTTGACGAAAACGTACAAATGTTATAGAATATGGCATTGTATTGTAGGTACTCATCTGCAAGCAAGAAATGCGTAGCCAA
Source organism: Endotricha flammealis (assembly GCA_905163395.2). Taxonomy (NCBI): domain Eukaryota; kingdom Metazoa; phylum Arthropoda; class Insecta; order Lepidoptera; family Pyralidae; genus Endotricha; species Endotricha flammealis. Next base: position 7,552,770 of record LR990868.1, read on the forward strand.
TACGGAACTCTACATTGTGCGTGGCCCGACACGTACTTGCACGGTTTTTTTGTTAGTTGCTCAAGCCAGAAAACATTTAAAAATCAATAGGTAAACCATCCAAAAAAATTGAGGTGCCTGGTATGTGCCCGTGGTGTACCCTCCGACAGGGATATTATATCGAAGGGTCAGTGTTTATGTGTTTAATTACGATGCTGAGTGTTCACTGGTTAGTGATTATTGTTGTGTGAAAATAATATCCTTTTCAGGAAAGGCTAAAGCTAATTAAGTGTTCTCAGTATCGTATAGTCTGTCATCACTGTTAATGAAACGCTTGGCCGAATGCTTAAGAAATTACATTATGATTCAGTGTCCAGGTTCGAAACCTAGTTTTCGTACCACAAATTTTATTTACTAAATAGGTTTAAAACTAGAGAGTATCCATTTACGAATCTAGTGGTGAAAATAATATACTGCCTAGTGCCTTAATATTGTTTCATATATGCACGCTCGGGGGGTCAGCTCACCTGTGCGCTGGTATACCAGCTCCCCTCCTAGGCAACCAAAGCCAATGACCCTGTTGCCGATCGTGTATGGTTCTTGAAACAGGCCAATATCAATCTTCCTCTCCACAGTTGTTTTGTAGAGATTTGTTATTGTGTGTTTTGTCAGACGCGAGGACTAGGTCGGGCCCCCAAGAGCAATCCCTGGCTCAGAGATTCCCCCATCCATGGGATTACTTTCGGTGGTCCGGTCCACCCCCCGCGTCCGCTCGATTGGGTGTGTGGTTGTTGTTGGGGCAGTGTTTTCCGCTACCTGTCCCTCCTGCGCCTGGGCAGTATTCGCTCCTTTCGGAGCTCCTAAATTTGAAGGTTCCATATTTAATAGTTACTGGATTTGAGTACAGAAAAATAGTTCCTTCTGTGTACCCGACCAAAGGTAGCAGGGGTTGTACAGGGCGAAGTACCGCCACTCCCCTACCCTGAGTCGCTATCGCTAGCAACAGTATTTGGCAATTGGACTAGAGTCCGCCCATCCGAGACGGAGTGATCCCTCTCCGCGTGCCTTGCCCTCCCGGCCGCGCGTCTCCGGAGTGTAACTTCGTCTACTTATTGGCTAGTTTGCTCCAGCTCCGCCCGACCGAGAGCGCACGACCAACGCATCCAGTGTCATCCGCCCCCGACGTGCATCCCCCAGTCCAACCCTCCCCCTACTGCCTCGGGAGAGCCGTTGCCCGGGTCCGCCCACCCATCTTCGTTGCGAACCCTTGCACCGGCCCTACCGCGTTGTCCTCGGCACGTTTCTTCCAACCTTGACCCCAGGGTTGTTGGTATTTGGCCAATGGCTAGCAATGCCTGTCGACACTTTGCAATGTCTCCTGACATTACTAGCCATTGTTTCCAGCTGCGCCAGGCGGATGATCTGCGCTTTGGAGCGCTTCAGATTTGCCTCGAAGCGCAGATCATCCGCCTGGTGGAAGTGCCGGTGGTCTGTTTTTGAGAGGGGTCCCAAAAACAGACCACCGGCACTTCCGGGCCCTTTATTAAAAGGTGGTGATTTCAATGCAAAGCATTGTGCTTGGGGGTGCTCCAGCGTGAATGTTTCTCCTTCGTTGGCAACATTATGCAGTTGGTCTGTTTTTGATGATCCACTTGGCAGTTATCACCTCCCTGTAATTACGAAATTTCTGGTCAGTAGGTGTGATTCTTTGTTAAGCCAAACTCTGAATGCTCCTAGTCATTATAACTCCGCTTGGCTCGTCTTGGCGGGGCACTACCGTGCCCACAGATTTTAAGTTGGTAGATTGGAAATTGTATAGTAAGCATGTGGACGATTTAATTGATGATTTTATATTTAATCAGGATAATTCTTTGTTAGTTTATAATAAGTTGATAGAAATTTTAAATTTAGCCCCGTGCAAAAGTCATTGCTCACTGATAGTAATCGTCGCAGCATTCAAGTATCTCCTACCTATGGTTCCTCTCCTAATAGAAAAAATAAGCGTACTCCACTTCCTTGGTAGAATTTTACTTGCACTAAGGCAGTGGAGGCTCCTAAGACAGCCTACATACAATTTAAAAATGATCCCACGCAGGAGAGATACATTGAATTTAAAAGATTGCAGGCCTTGAAAAAGCTTACTTTAAAGAAGGAAAGACAATTAAGTTGGATGTCTTTGTGCGAGTCATTAACAGATCAACTCCTATCTCTCGTATTTGGCAGATAGCTATGAAGTTTAATAGAACTTATATACCTCCCAATAGGGATAGTTCCTCCGGGGTGTCAGATTTTCTTAAAAAATTCAGTCCTGATACAGTTGAGGCCCCTTTTTCGTCTGTTAATACTTCACATGTTGGAAATAGAGAATTTATGACTAATTCATTCACTCTTTAGGAACTAGTCTCTGCTTTGTATTCTAGACGTGACACAGATCTCGGCCTTGATGGTATTCCCTATAAAATGTTAAAAAAGTGGTCTGTAAAGGCTTTATATCTTGTTTTGCGAGTTTATAATCTACTCTGGGAAAGTTCTGTCATTCCTTCAGACTGGAAAAAGAACTGTCTTGTACCTATTTTAAAACCACAAAAGGACAAATATAAAGCAGATTCTTATGGTCCCATAGCAATAACATCTTGTATGGGTAAGGTTTTTGAACGCCTGCTTGGGCAGCGTTTGGATTATTACATGGAAAATGGTTGTTTGTTGCCATCAAATTAATTTGGTTTTCGTAGGTCATCCAAAGAAAGTATATCTCACCTTCAGCTTGATATTTACAATGCTCGGAAAATGGGCAATGAGTTTGTTGCAGTTTTTTTTGATGTTGTTGATGCTTTCAATAACATCAATCATCATACACTTTGTTATGAACTTAGTTCTTTAGGCGTACCTGAAAAAATAGTTAAATGGGCCCTGTGCTCAAAAAACCGCTCCGGACGCGAGCGCTGCGAGGCGCGAGGCGAGACGCGAGGCGAGCCGCGAGTGCGTGTTTACATTCGCGTTTCGCGGCTCGTCTCGCGGCTCGTCTCGTGGGTTCGCGTGGGATGCGAGCGCGGTGTTCACACTCGCGCTCTCGCTTCATTCGAGTTTTAACCTTGTGCCGCGCAGGTTGTGGCTTGCAAACTGCCGAATAGTGCCGAAATGGAGTGGTCCCAGGAAGAAACGTTCCGGTTTTTGGAACTATTTTATTTATTTATTAATAAACAGCACATGTATTGTAACAATTTAGAATCCTTAGAGACTAATTAAAATTATTACATATACCCTGTAAGGGTGTAGGCAGATAAATAGAGTGGCGCTAATGAGATGCTATACAGCATAAATAACATACTTAAATTAATAAACACAACAATATTATTCACATTCATAACAAAGCCATCAACATTATAACGTCCTATCTTCCATAAACTCTTTTATTGTGTAATAACATTTTTCTTCTAAGATGGTTTTGAGTAGTTTTTTTAAATAATTGCATTTTTGTTCTTTTTTATATTTGTGGGTATTTTATTATAAATTAAAATAGATCTATAATATGGGCCTGATTTGTACATTTCGAGTTTAGGTTCGGGAAGGGCTAATTCATCTATTCCAAAAAGAACCCATAATTTAGGATCCCAAACACAAATTGCATAAAAATAGCCAAAAAGTGAACGATGCTTGGGTAAGATTAAGTGAGGGAACGCACGAGCAACTTTGTCTCTACGACTTATTTGTCTCTTACATCAAGTCTATGGGTTAGTATGAAAGTGCGCGCACGAGCGACGCAACACCCGGGAGACTTTTTGTCCGCGGGAGCCCGCAAGGAGACAAAATAAATTTCCAGGGTTGCCAACTTATGACGTAAAATTTTATAGAAAAAGCAGTGTTGCCACCTTGGTTTTTGAAAAAGGGCAGTCGGACGAGCTAAAAAGAGCTAGATTTTTTTTTAGAGCAAATTTTGCCAAAATAAGGGCTAGAAACGTCTAAAAACATAAATACAAATAAAATGAGCGAAAGCAAGGGTTAAAAATTGTTTATTAAAAACGTACAAAAAGCGCAAAATGTAAAAAAAAAACGTTTATGCTTAGAAACACACTTGGGGAATTCACCAGTAAAAAAGCGGAAGTAGTAGGTAGGGTTACCAATGTTACTATAGCAAAAGTATAATATACCCAATTAATGATCATAAAGTGTAAACTGACGAAATAAAACTACAAGGTGCGCATTGCGCGTTTCATGACTTTGTATGACGGTCCGAAGTTTTCGTATCGCATAAAAAGGGCTAGTGTTACGTTGTGAATTAGATTCACACGTAATATCAATAATATTAACTAATATAAGAATATCGAAAACAATAAAAATTAATAATTGCACGTTAACGGATTTCGGGAGTGACTACATAGAATTCTCGACCGTATTTCTTGAGGCATTAAGAGCACTATGGCTAATCAATGCCTCAGCGTGCCTGGCGATTCTCCGATCGCCAAATATGGTATCGAACAAATTGTAGGCGTTTCAATATTCAATCTCTTGAGTTGCTATTGGCTGCTGCAAGCCAACACAGGTATTTCGCGGGTGCGAATATTCGAGAACATGTCGTCTATAAATTCACAGCGCGCGAGTTGCGCGCCACATTTCTGATTGCTGTCGTGACGAGTATATTGTTTAATTAGTGATTACCGATATTAAAATCGCGAGTGTAAATTCTTTGTCCACTTGGTGAGTCTGCACTGATTAATTTCTAATAGGATTCTCTTTTGCTTTAATCTGTCTTTGTGTAATTTTTATCCTACTAGTGTATTTCATAATCTAATTTAAATATCATGTATTGCTTATTTTGTGAGATCGCGTATGTCCCTCAGACGTGCGCGATCGAGCCTACCTTCAATGTAATTCTGTGTGGCCGCCTAAGACAATTATAGACTGGACCTTCAGCTCGTCCAGCCTGCTAGAAGATTGTCGGCGACGGCTCACAGAATTCCTGGAAGGCGGGATCTGACACCGCCCTATCTCTAAAATTCCAGGACATCTACGCCAGGGCTAAACTAAACCCCTATTCAACACTTCTACGCTTACGGGAGAGCCTACCCTTCCCGAGCGCTACATCTTCCCGACACCGAGGTCTACTCTACGGGCGACTACGGGATCATAGCCGATCAGCGCTGCCGACTCCAAGACGCCGCTACCGCGTCGAGCATCTGTGCTGCTGAGCCAGACCCTCCAGGAGGACCTACCCCTTCTATACTACATTCCCGCCGTCCGTGCGCCGAAGAAGACTCGGAGATAAGTCCTACTGAAATTGCAAGTGAATTCTCGTAGCTCACACCCTGAGAATCTAAATAAACACGTTATTTGATTTCTTGTGCTTTCTCTTATCTCTCTCAACCACTACCCTATCTTGTTTATGTTGACCGGCCTCCCCGGCAACGTAACACTAGATTGCTCTTTTCGGGCTAAAGCATGAAAAAAGAGTGCACATACTATAAAAAGATCTAGCCCGAAAAGGGCTAAGGTGGATTTTGGCGCCATCTACTATAGCGTCCACTTGGGCTCGTGATTAAAAATTTAATTTCTGTGTGTTTCATCGTTTGATTCATAGTATTTTTTTTTTTTTTTTACTAATTTCCTCGATCGTGGGTAGGGCCGAGACTTTCTTTTTACTTTATTTTTATTTATCTATTTTATATTTCTGTTTTGGGTCAAGGGTCGTTTTATTATTACTTTGTTTTGTTTTCATCTGATGTTTTCTGTTTTGTGTTTTTGTTTTGCTGTATTGTTTTGTTTATTGTTACATTTTGTTTATTTTACTGTTTTTATTTTATACATGATATACTATATACTTCTGTATAAAACACCTATTTTTATTGTCAAATTTTTACTGTTCATTTATTTTTCATTATCTTTTATTATTTCTGTTTACCTATTTTGCAAGTTTATCTATTATTTAGTTACCTTTTTCCTATTTTTGTTAACTATTGTTTTGTATTGGTCTATCAATTTGTGTTAATTATTGTTTTCTTATTATTCTATCGTTATTATTTCTAAGTTTGGCTGTTTTTCCCCTTGTTTTAATGTGTATCTACGTTTTTTCAAAATCAGTTCTGTTTCTTGTGCTATTATTTCCTAGATTTTATATAATTTTTTACAGTTTATTTTCTTTGTTGTATTTATTTTTCAGATTTTTGTTTATCTTGATTTGCCTATTATTTTTCTAATTTTGTTGCCTAATACTGTTTCTTTCATAGTCGCATAAAATATACTATAATACTTAAAAAACCAGATTAGTGACTTAAAGAAGGTGCACCAGGAGACTGAAAAAGCAGTAGATTACCTTGGAAAGAAATATGAAGAGATAGAGAAATCAAAAAAAGAAATGAGAGAGGAGACTAAAAACAGGATAACAGGATAAAGGATATACTGCAGAGGAATATTTATCTAGAAAAATGTAACAGAGCGTTGGAGGAGCGTATGATGAGATTGGAACAGAAGGAGTTAGAACTTCATTTAGAAGTATCTAATGTAGATAAACTGGAAAATGAAAACTTGATGGAAACTTTAGAAAAGATAGCAAAAGAATTGAATATTAAGGAGGCTGGCATTCAGGCAGTATGGAGAATACTTGGGGACAGCAGCAATAGCAAACGCCCTCGGCCGCTGGTCGTTGCATTTAAGTCGAAAGAAGCGCGAAAGGAATGGTTACAGAAGAAAAAAGTCACGGTCACGAATGATGCCATATTTGGAAATAAAAATAAATCGAGAATATTTATTAATGAACATGTCACACGCCAGATGCGTCAGTTGTTTTGGAATACAAAAGATAAATTGAAGGAAACATACAAATATGTATATTTGGATCCAAGGTGGAAGGATACTGATTAAGAAAAATGACAGTGAACGAAAAATATACCAAATTAATTTTGAAACAGACATTGAAAGTTTGATTGAAAAGAAAGAAGAGTAATAAATAGAATTTATATATATATATATATATATATATCGACGGTGGAAAGGAGAAACCCTTTAAGCGACACTTTGGTCGAAAATGAGTTATATACATATTTGAAATCAGCAGATTTTTCTGCGTCGGTTGGTCTTACTTTCGTATTGATCTGACCACTTTGGTGTCGCTTAAAGTAATGGCACATTTAGGCTAATTTTTTTCAGACGCTAAATGAAGTGACAAAGAATTATGGCAATTTTGGTCCATTTACCGCTTGAAGTACCAACTCTATAGTTAGATTGTTATTTAGTGTGTTTTTCCTTTTTTGTTTCGGATAGTATAGGTTACTTAAAACGTTTTTCTTAGTCATAGGAAATGCTATTTTATACACTACAGGTGTTTTTGCTTACTCCTATTTTGTTGGTGCCTGTCGCTACATTGGTTTTTCCTTGCTTACCTTAAATCTGTATGATGGAGTTGATGTGTTTTTCTTGCATGATTAATATGGGATATTATGGATTTCAGTTGTTTTCGCAATCGCTGTATAAAACAGTCTTGTCGGTAAAAGTAAACACACAGAAAAACCACATATTTTTTTTTAAATTAACCGACATTGTCTTTAATTCCCGAAACCTAGGTTCATTTAATTCCACTGAATTCGCAATGAAGACGATAGTCCGTTAAAGTAAGCATTATTTACGAAATTGTGTATTTAAATTAACTATTCAAAACAAGTATTGTCGCTACAAGCAATGAATTTTGTTCTTTTTTGTGTAAGTGACGTCACTATATTAGGAGCGATATTTGCTGTGGCGCTTCATTCATCGGTGAACCGCCATGGAGGCACGTTACGTTTCTTCGCATCGCGAACAGCTGCCACAGAGAGTGCGTATTCGTGCATATCCAGCCGCCTTCTTGAGGTCGTCTGTCCATCTGGAAGGACGGCGCCCTACACTTCGCTTCCTCACGCGCGGCCTCCACTCCAAGACTTCCCTTCCCCACCTACCATCGCTAGCACGGCAGATGTGGCTGGCCCATTGCCACTTCAGCATACTGACTTTGAGAGCTACATCGGAAACTTTGGTTCTCCGTCGAATTTCTTCTCCCTTAGAGAAACTCCGAGCATAGCTCTCTCCATCGCTCGCTGTGCGACTTTTAATCTATGAACCAGCCCGACGGTCAGAGTCCACGTCTCTGAGCCGTAGGTCATAGCGGGGAGGACGCACTTGTTAAAGACTTTTGTCTTCAGGCATTGCGGTAGTTGCGAGACAAGAATGTGACGAAGTTTTCCGAAAGCTGCCCATCCCAGTCTAATATGCCTTTCAATCTCTTTATTGAAGTTACCTCGGCCAAGTTGTATCACTTGTTCGAGGTAGACGTAGTCTTTCACTACTTTAGTTGCCGCATTCTCGACGATTACCGGACTAGGGATGATGAAGTCATTTATCATGACTTTCGTCTTGTCGATATTCATCCCCATTTGTCTTCAGGCATTGCGGTAGTTGCGAGACAAGAATGTGACGAAATTTCCGAAAGCTGCCCATCCCAGTCGAATATGCCTTTCAATCTCTTTATTGAAGTTACCTCGGCCAAGTTGTATCACTTGTTCGAGGTAGACGTAGTCTTTCACTACTTTAATTGCCGCATTCTCGACGATTACCGGACTAGGGATGATGAAGTCATTTATCATGACTTTCGTCTTGTCGATATTCATCCCCAGCCCGACCGATCGAGAAGCGGCATTGAGATTGTTTAGCATTCGACTGAGATCCTCCCAAAGATTTTGCTATTATGACCACATCATCAGCAAATCGCAGGTATGAGATGTGCTCGCCGCTTATGTTGATGCCGTGTGTTTTCCAGTCCAACGTCTTGAATACGTGCTCCAGTGCAGCCGTGAACAGTTTTGGGGAGATGGCGTCCCCCAGTCTAACTCCTGGCTGCATCTGGATGGGCTTAGACTGCTGACCCTGGACACGGACCGACATCGTTGCGGCGGCGTTATAAAGACATCTCAACACGTCGATATAGCGGTGGTCAACACGTCGATATAGCGGTGGTCTACTTGGCAACGCTGTAAGGATTCCAGAACAGACCATGTTTCGATGAAGTCGAAGGCTTTTTCGTAGTTCACAAATGCTATACATAACGGCAGATTATACTCGATGTTTTCTTTATAATCTGCCGCAATGTATGAATGTGGTCCACGGTACTGTTGCCTTTACGAAACCCAGCCTGTTCCGGCGGCTGGTACTCATCTAGCCTTCGAGCGAGTCGGTTGTGATAACCCTTGAGTAAAGTTTGTATACATGGGTCAAGAGCGAGATGGGCCTGTAGTTCTTAAATCTGTTGAATTGTTGAAGTTCTGTCACCTTTCTCAAAGAACAAGACCGCCACACTTTCGGCCTACTCTGTTGGTGTGGGCCAGGGGTGAATAATGGAATTAAACAGATGCAGCACCCCGGTTCTTTCAGAACCGGGGTTCCTCCTGGCCTGAGCAACTCGGTTGTAATGTAGTTCCGTCTTCACCCGGAGCTTAACCGCTTTTTAGCTGCTCAAGGGCTATACCAATCTCGCCCGTGCAGATGTCCGGGATATCGTCAGTGTGGTGTCGCTCTAACGGGGCCTGACGATCACATGCGCGAGCAGGTTGTGTGGGGGCTGATGCATGTGCAGTATAGAGCTTGCCATAAAATCCTCTACTCGGCGAAGATCTCTGACTTCATAGTGACGATTTGGCTGTCTGCCCTCTTGAGCTTCGACAGATGTGATCTTTCTGGAGGCTGAGAGAAGACTTTTAGACCTTTGTTTCGCGCTAGCGCATCCTCTATGCGTTTTGCATTGTGGTATTCGTATAGTCGCGTCGTATTAGCCTCTGTATATGCTTGTTTGTTTGTGCATATTCTGTCGAAGCCCGGCGGTAGTGGTTTTAGTGTTAGTAATATTGACCAAGTCATAAGACTGAAATGGGGTGTGATTTGAGATATTTTGATTTAATGTATGATTGTTAAAGTCTTCGGTTTGTGTTTTCCCCCTGTAATGTTTTTTTTTTACCAGTATGCTTTTAAAACAATAAAATACACTGTTTTATCTCTTTGTTCTTGTTTTTTTTTGGTATCTTTGGGAAACAAAGTAGAGACTTCAGTTAAAAATACAACATTGAATTATTACATAGCTAGCGCATATCGTGTTTTTCCTCTACTTAGAACATTATGGTTTTGTTAGTTAACTGATTTTTCCACAACCATGTATCTTATACTCGATACGCTTCAGTTGTTTTTCCTCCTACCTATATCATGCATAGCATGTTGCTTAATGTGTTTTTCCTTGCTTTAGTCAAAATACTGAATTTGCATTTAATGTGTTTTTCCTTCCGCTATATTTGCCAAAAAATAATTAAGCGACGCATAAAACCTTTTATCATGCTAGCATATTTTTCTAAGTTTAATAGTAGACAGTAAATAAAAAATAAAGAAACTGTTTTTTTTCCTGTTGCTCTAACTTCAAATATGACTTTTTTAAGATTTTTTTTCTGAAAATAAAAACTTTGATTAGCTCTCCTGAACAATTCCAAAATTGTCGCTTCAAGGGTTTCTCCTTTCCACCGTCGATATATATATATATATATATATATATATATAACATCATTCAACATTTTTTATTACGATGTCAATCTTCATTCCACAATTAAATTTACAAGAAATTGAATATTCAAAGTTTTCAGATCTGAATGAATGGTATGCGGCATTAAATAGGCGATCAGAATTACGAATAGTACATGTTAACATAATGTTCACTAAGGAAACATTTCAATGAACTTTTAGTGTCAATGGAAAGCTGTTTAAATAATATAGACATGTTATGCTTAACTGAAATCAACATAAAAAGGGAAGAAACCAGTATGTACCAATTGGACGGATTCAATATGCATGCGTGGACCAGAGAAGAGAGGCGTGGGGGTGATTATTTACACTAAAAATTACATAACATTTATAAAGACGGAAGTGCATACGGCTTACTGTGAGGTACTAGCGGGCGAGCTGCGTACTAGCGATTTTAGTACACATATCCTTGTGATATATAGACCACCAAACACCAACAGGGCTTGCTTTATTTCAGAGTTGTGTAAACTGCTACGGAGTGTACCAGATAGGCAAAACCTAATTATAATTGGAGATGTTAATATTAACATTTTGCAAAGTGAACTAGACCCGACGTCAAATAGGTATTTAAATACCTTGAGTGAATTGGGACTGCAGTGTGGAATCCGAGATATAACGCGTGAGTGTATCGTAGCGGAGAAGCGGACGACGTCCTGCATCGATCATGTGTTTGTACGAACTGGCGGCGGCGCAGGTACGATCAAAACTTATACCGTTACACATAGTATAGCGGATCATTACATCATAGGTTTATCATTAGAAATTAGCAACACGGTGTCCTCGGCCAGTACGAGAACCTATCTAAATAATAAATTAATATGTAAAAAATTAAACGACATAGACTGGTCTGATTTATTGAGTTGTGATGATCCAGTTAGTATTTATTCTAATATTGTGAGTATTTTTCAAGAGATTTATAAATCATGTACTTTTCAATGCGTTAGGGAGGACAAAAGAAAGACACAGGTATGGATAGATAAGGATTTACAGAGTTTGATAGAGAAAAAAGATATTTTATTTAGAAGATGGAAATCTATTAGAATATACTAGACATAGAAATTACACTACTAAACTTATTAACCAGGCTAAAAACAATTATAGAAAACAGAGCCTAATTAAATGTAACGGGGATATTAGAAAAATTTGGAGTAATATTAATAGTTGGCTAGGACGAAATAAACTTTCAGTGGACAGCGTCATTGAAAGGTACATGTTAAAAATAAAAACTAAAACAGAGATATGTGAAGGTTTTTGTGAAACGTTTACTAGAGAGATAGAAGACATTAAAAAACAGCACCGTTGTAGGGAACTATTTTTAAATAGAAATTCGTATGTGCGCGAGAGTGACGTTAGTTTCAGATTCAACTGGGTGTTGCCAAAACATGTAAATAAAGTGATTGAAAACATGGATTGCAATATGTCGGCGGGATCGGATGGGATCAGAGTGAGAGATATAAAGGAAATCAAAATTAAAATTTCACCGGTAATAGCACATTTTATTAACTTAAGCGTACAAAAAGGGGTGTATCCAGACGAATTGAAAGTTGCAATAATTAGACCAATACATAAGCAAGGGTGTCATACAGAGTTTAGTAACTATAGACCGATAGCAATTTTGAATGTAATTAATAAAATAGCCGAAAAACTCATTGTGGGACAAATGACAACTTATTTGGATAAAAACAATATTATTAATGACGCCCAGCATGGCTTCTGCTCTAATAGAAGTACGTCAACGGCTTTAGTAAAGTTTGTGGATAAAGTTAATAATTCTTTAAATAATCAAGAACTTGTTTTGGTTATTTTTATCGATTTCAAGAAAGCGTTCGATACTCTGGATCACGTCGGCCTATTGCAATCAATGGAAGAATGCGGGATCCGAGTTCCAATGCATACCTGGTTTAGGGAATATTTGAGCAATAGAAAACTCAAAGTACGAGTCTGTGGGGCGGAGAGTGAGCGCGGTGCGGTAAAACACGGCGTTCCGACCGGCTCAGTCTATGGACCAACGGGGTATAAAATGCATGTAAATGGCATGCCTAATGTAATAAAACATGCAAATGTGTATATGTTTGCGGATGACACTTGCATTGTATTAAGCCACAGGGATCCTTCTGTAATACGAGGTGTAATGCAGGAGGATTTTAACAATATAGTTCGTTGGGCACATGACAATGGAATAATCATAAATATAAATAAAACTAAAAGTATGCTTATTGTATCTCCATATAATAAGGAGCCAAAAAATGATATACGGATAAAAGGGCATTCTTTTGACTGTCTACATATAAATAGAAATTTAAATACTAACTGTCACTGTATTTATCTCGAAAATGTCAATACTTATAAGTACTTGGGGGTAGAAATAGATAATAAATTGAGCTGGATAAATCATGTTGATTCGGTTTGTAATAAACTAAGGTCAATATTAGGCAAGCTACAAAATATGAAATTTATCGTCAATAGAAGTATTATGTACATGCTTTATTTTGCATTGGCGGATTCTGTAATTTCGTATGGATTGGGAGCGTATGGTCCGACGTTTCCAGTTCATCTTAACAAAATTAAAGTGTTGCAGAAAAGATTTTTAAAACTACTAATAAATGAAAATGTCAAAAAATCACTAGGTGGAGATTATGAAAAATTATTCATAATTTGTAAAATTTTACCAGTAGAATCAAAAGTAAAACGGGCTATTATTATAGAACAATATGGTAATTATGATTTTAAAAAGAAAAGGGAGCATACGTACCTAACCCGCTTAGCAAAAAAATTTACATTGTTGGTGCCAAAAGTTAAGAACTATTATGGGAGACGGGAAAGGAGGTGGCTCACTCCCACGTACTTAAATGAATTACCACAAGACTTGGTTGAAAATATTACAAGTAGAAATCACTTAAAGTTTACGCTAAAAAGGCATTATCTATGTCTCTGTCCATAGTGTCCTTACACTATGGACAGAGACATAGATAATGCCTTTAAGGGTCCCTTACGGGAATCGAGGGTCAGGAAAGACATAATCTTATATAGAAAATGATGTTCCACAACCTTGAAAAAAATCACATAGCTAGCCAATGAATGGTACTAGTCCATGAAACATTCGAATTTAAGATAATGTTTATAGATAAATGTAAAAAAAAATCAGAAAATCACTAAAAACGTGTAAATCGCACTTTCGTCCTGCAACAACTGTGTCAAAAGTATCAAGAATTATGAAATGAATTTTATCAAATAATAAAGTTAAAACTATAAACTAGTGCCTGAAATCTTTATTTCTTAAACAATATATCCTTATTTTGTGTAATAAAATCACAAACTTGTCCAATTTTTACGCTAAAAATCTTCATACAAATTACTATGAAGCGGCCGTGACATGATATGCCAACGCTTCGTCGCTCAGTTTCAGTCAGACGGCCCAGCGCCTCCGAAGAGGGAACACGTCGCTTTGCGTCGCATTGACAGACCGCGATGTATTGACAGATCGTGTTGTATTTACACAAAATCAGTGCACAGTGGTATTGTATTCTGGATAGGATCAACTCGGTTACTAATAAGTATATAAATATATATTAAATTGTTTGATTTAAAAAATATATATTAATCTCAGATATATCTGTCATAATATTGTTGATGGTGATCTCAGTGATGGAGGCTGGCGGGCCGACTCTCAGTTGTGATTGTCATCTTGGGAGACTGGTCTGCTCGTCTTATTAACATCTACATATTCGACATATTTAAGATTTGACCATAGCGCTTTTTGCATCGACATCCCTCGTTTAGTGCTTGATAATTTTTGATAGGACCTATACATTTTAATTTATAAGTCTTTTAAACAATATATATACCTACTTTTTGAACGGTATGCATATTGACGTGTATACCGCGTAAGTTATGTGTCTGGATATATTAGTTTACATAAACGTTATATGAATCGATTTTATATCTTTTGAGTGATTAGTTATCATGAATGTTATGCCTATTAAAATATGTATGTGCTTGAACCTGTAAAAAAATTTTTTGCCTCGATTGTTCGAAAAGTTGTCGATTTTTTCTCTTTTTAAGGTAGTAAACCAAAAATAAATAATGTATTCTACGTGGAGGGTGACTGATCTTAAAAAATAATTATAGAAACGTGGAGCATCTTGGCGAGAAAGAACAATGGAATTGGTTGAAAGGGATAACCTCAAAACTACATTTTAATATATTTTTCCCTTTTTCTTTTATAATTAAATTTTGCAAATATTTTTTTTAAATCACTTATTATTAAGAGAATATATGCTATTAATTTCAAGTTGAAATATGAGTTTAAATTTTTTCGTAAAACATCGTATTTTGGAAATTTGTGCACTTCAATTACTTTTCCAAAAGGTTCCTTCACAGGTCATTGGCATTGCAAAATTAATTTTTATTTTTATTAAATAAATTCAAACATAAAATTCTCCATTCAAATTTTAGTACCATCGGTTCAAGCTACGCTAGCGCCACTTTTGACAGTTGCCAACCCAAAAATTGCATGCATTGCATAGATTTCCACCACCAGTTATAGATTTTAACACTTAACTTGGAAATACTTTTAGTTTATTTTATTTTGTTTAAAGTCTCCTTGAAAAGCTCAAAATTTCTCAATTCTATGGGTATAGGTAAAGTGCAGAATAGTGATTGTAATATCCCATTTACTCTAGATGAGTTAAATAAGCATTTCACCAAGGTGAATCTTATTAGTCACAATACCAAAACCAACACTATTGCTTCTATCTCTGCCTTACCTCCTCTAAACACTGAAACATTTGAGTTCAACCCGGTCGCTGAGGATTACATAAAAAAGGTAATAACCTCCATACATTCTAATGCCACTGGATTTGACGAAGTGAGTAGGATAATGATCTTGAATATAATTGATTCTGTACTTCCAGTTATTACCCACTTAGTCAACTCAAGTCTAGATCAGCACGTGTTCCCTTCAACTTGGCGTAATGCTTTTGTGCGTCCCCTTCCTAAAATAGCGACACCTAAATGTCTGAATGATGTTCGCCCAATCTCTATCTTACCATTTTTATCTAAAATATTAGAAGCAACGGTTCATAAACAACTTTCTGACTACATGCACAAATTTAATCTTTTTGATCCCTACCAGTCCGGCTTTCGGCAGGGGCACAGTACAACCACGGCTTTACTAAAGGTAACCGAAGACGTGCGATTTTCCATGGAAAATACTATGGTGACCATCCTTGTATTAATAGATTTTTCTAATGCCTTCAATACCGTCGATCCGGATATTCTCCAAGCAATACTATCTTACTTTAATTTGTCATCCTCAGTGATTGACTGGTTTTCTTCATATCTTCGTGGGCGTCGACAGCTCGTGCGTTCTGGCCAATCCAGTTCAGGATGGGAAGACTTGGTTGTCGGTGTTCCACAGGGTGGCGTACTTTCTCCTGTGTTGTTTTCAATCTTTATTAGTACTCTTTCTCAAATAATTTCATGTTCGTATCATTTTTATGCCGATGACCTGCAGCTTTATGTACACACGGACATAGGAAAGATAGACAATGCCATAGAAGAACTTAATAGAAATCTACATCGTATTAATTTATGGTCAAATAGCTACGGTATAGTCGTAAACCCTAACAAATGCCAATCAATAATTATAGGCGGAGGTCGACAAGTGTCCCAAATTAACAATAACTCCTTGCCGTCGGTTATATATAACAGTATACCTATAAAAATATCAGAAACAGTCAAGGATCTTGGTCTTTACATAGACAATAAATTGAATTGGAATGCACATATTTCTGAGATCAGCCGAAAAGTTTATAGCACCTTGCATTACCTGTACCAATTAAAAAATTTTCTTCCCCTCACAACTAAAATAATGCTGGTACAAACCCTTATACTCCCCATCATTGATTATGCTGATGTGTGTTATTTGGATTCAACTGAAGACCTTCTCAACAAAATGGAACGACTTTTGAACAACTGTATCAGGTTCATATTTTGTTTGCGCAAATATGATCGCATTTCCCACTATCGTACACAGCTTAAATGGCTTAATATCAGGCACCGCAGAAATCTCCATGTCCTTTGCCAATTATACATGGTTCTTAACAGTCCATCTTCTCCGGATTATCTCAAGTCTCAATTTCACCAACTTGGTTCAAATCACGATAGAAATTTACGATCGTCTAATAGTTTGGTCCTCTCTTTTCCTTCGCACCGTACTGGTTTTTTCTCCAATTCTTTCGCCGTTTCGGCTGTGCGACTATGGAACGCCCTCCCCGACACCATTAGGCGAGCACAGTCTCGAGTCTCATTTAAAAAGCAGGTACATCAACATTTTTTGGAGCTGGAATAGACAGTATTTCGTTAAAAATCTACATTGGCTGCACTATTCAATTGTATGTATTGTTTACGCGAATATGTATGTTATGTAAGTATTTATATATGTATATAAGTATTTATATATGTGTAATTGTGTTGTGATTCGTTTTAATTATGGCTAAAAATACACTACTTTGTTTTAAAATAATGAATATTTAGAATTATAAGCATTTTGTACCCTATCAAAAGTGTATTCATAAAAATAAAGAGTTTATTCCGGAAGTCATTCCGTGTAATTGTTTATGACTATTAACAAGAAAATAGACAAATATTTGGAAAATAAATGTTATAATTCTGGATTAATTAAGTTACTAATTATCATTTATGTTTAACTTTTATTTGGGTATTCAATTAATCTTGAATTGTCAACCGGATGTAGCTCTGAAAATTATTCATGTTTTTAAGTGAGTAGGGATAACAGTTTGTTGCGCGGGAATTGTAACGTGATATAAAGTGGACTGACCAAGAATACAGGGCAGTCTTTATCGTACCACATTGTGAACTACAAATAAGAAATAGTACTAGTTAATTGTGATGTGATATTGATTTGTGAAGTATAAATAAAGTATTGGAGTGTGTAGTGGTGTTTTTCTTTTACATCTCAGAAGTGGGATACACCGCGGGCCATGCCGAGAACAAACCGTAAGTACATATATTAGAATTTCACTATTAATGTGTAAATTCTCCTAGAAAGTTGTGAATTATCTGAATTATTCTGAGCATTCGAATTGTCCTAAATGTAAATTAATTAATTACCTGACCTAGCCGTATATGTGAGCTAGTATAAAACATCAAGTCTTGTAGGGGACTTGCTTGGAATTGTATGTGATATTTGGCTATGTAGGTAGCCAAACCACGTGTCAGCTATGTAAGTAGTCGAGGCCGTATGTATGGGGCTATGTAGGTAGCTAAGCCATGCATATAAGGCTATGTAGGTAGCCAGGCCATGCACGTAAGGCTATGTAGGTAGCCTGGCCATGCACATAAGGCTATGTAGGTAGCCTGGCTATGCACATAAGGCTATGTAGGTAGCCTGGCCATGCACATAAGGCTATGTAGGTAGCCTGGTGCGCGGCTATGTGAGAAGTCTGGCCATGTGTACGCGGCTATGTAGGTAGCCTGTCCATGAATCTAGGGCTATGTAGGTAGCCCGACCATTGAATTATGTATGGCTATGTAGGTAGCCATGAATTTTTAAATAATCTATGATATATGTGCACTGAATTAATATTTTGAAATATAAGTCATATCATAACATATATGCAAGAAAAATAATTTGAATTTGAATGTATCACAAAGAATTTGAAGTGTCCAACATAATGTATTTCAGGGGAAGGATCCCGTGCTGAACGGCGACGCCGCAGGCGATCTTCGTCTACTGAGAGCGAGAGAGATGAAACTGAAGTGCCGACGAAACGGAGGCGATCGTCGGCAGGCCTGACTCCAGACGACTTGCTGAAGCTCATAGCAGTACTACAGGATCGTTCAAGTAAGGGTATGAACAACATTACTAATGTGGTTCCCGAATTCGATCCTAACAATAGGTCACAGGACGTTGAGCGATGGTTGAGAAAGGTTAATGAGTGCGCCGCTATTTATAAATGGGATGAGAAACAAACCATACACTACTCGCTTCAAAAATTGTGCGGATTAGCAAAAAAATGGTATGAGTCACTTCCATCGCTCAACTACACCTGGCTAGAATGGCAGTCCAAATTAAAAAGAGCCTTCCCAAGTGATGAAAACTTTGGAAAGTTGTTAGAGGAGATGTTGAACCGCAGGTCTCGATACGATGAGGCCCTTAGAGACTATTTTTATGATAAGCTTGCCTTACTAGGTCGATGTGAAATTGAAGGTCGTAAGGCAGTCGATTGTATAATTTATGGAATAACTGATAATTCTATTCGCAATGGGGCACAAGCTCTCAATTGCGGCGAACCGGAAGATTTGTTGAATTATCTAGCTTCACAACAATGTAATCAAGTAAAAGATAACTTTCGTAATAGCTCGGGTTCCAGTAGCGGTTATTTAAGAAAGCGGGAAAATCGTTATGGTCCTAGCAATCAAAATAAAACTCCGCCAAGTTACCCAAATCGAGGGTTAACATGTTTTAACTGCCAGGAGCGGGGTCACTCGTATACTAGTTGTTCAAAGCCTATAGTGAAATGTGTTAAGTGTGGTAGGATAGGTCATAATTTTGATAATTGCAATAGGAAGCCCTTACTTGCATACGAAAACTCAAGCAATACGGAACCAGTTATAGATAAAACGGTCCTTAAGATTAACTCTAACGCTTCTAATTTAAATAGTTTGTCAAATCAAACTCTTGTTGTAGATAAAAAATGTAATTCACAAAGTGTATTACCCGACACTAACAGTAAATATTATAAGAATGTGTGTATCAATGGTAGTTCGTTGCAGGCATATATTGACTTTGGCAGCGACTGAAGCCTCATAAAACTGTCGGTTGCTAAGTCATTACACCTCTCCAACAGTCATAAGGAGTTACCAGCCATAAAAGGATTCGGTAACTCCGTGATTCAACCCATGTTCTGTGCTTCCATTCGAATCAGGTTAGATGAAGTAGAAACAGATTTGGCTGTATTTGTTGTTGATGATGCGCTTTTACCAGCGCCTTTACTTATTGGACAGAATTTCACAGAACTATCTTCCGTAACAGTTTTGAAGGACGAGCATACTCTATTCTTTTATCACACACCATCCACAGAACCTCCTATTCATAATTCTATCTGTCTGTACGTTGAGAACGACGTAACAATAACGAAAGGTGGTTTAGTTGAAGTTTATTGTAAAGAATCTTTTTCGGGAGATATTTACTTTGATGGAAGTACTAGGATGCATCCCAAAAACGAGTATCATTTACACCAGGGTTGCTATAAATTGACTGAAAGTAAAGGTCTCATATTCGTAACATCTCTTGCTACTAAACCTATAGTGTTTAGTGCTAGTACATTAATAGCAAGGGTTAAACCAGTAGCTGAGACTAAGACTCTCATGATTGAATCCAGTAATGCTGAAGTAGATCTTTTGCCTCTTGATAAATCTGACATCAATATTGGGCAGGAATTGGATGACGATACATTCGAACGGCTTTACAGCCTATTACAAAGGTATAGAGTATGCTTTGCCCAGAATCTCGGTGAATTGGGTTGTGTTAGGGATACCGAAATGAATATTGAGTTACAAGATAAAAACCCTGTAGTTTATAGGCCATATAGGTTATCCTACAGTGAACGACAGAAGGTTAGAGATATAGTTGAGGATTTAGTAAATAACGATATTGTCCAAGAATCAGAATCGAATTACGCCAGTCCCATATTAATCGTTAAAAAGAAAAATGGAGAACCTAGGTTATGCGTAGATTATCGCGCTCTAAATAATAAAACCGTGAAAGATAAATATCCCCTCCCCATTATAGATGATCAAATTTCAAATCTAAGTGGAAACAATTACTTCATAACTTTAGATCTAGCCTCTGGCTATTACCAGGTTCCAATGAGCGAGGGTAGCCGACACCTCACAGCATTTGTTACCCCGGACGGCCACTATGAATTTAAGCGTATGCCGTTCGGGTTAGCAAATGCTCCAGCGGTGTTTCAAAAGATAATTAATAAATTATTAGGTCCACGTAGATTTGATTCTGTATTGGCCTATATGGACGACCTTCTTGTTCCGTCTGTCACGATCGAAGAAGGTTTTCTAAAGTTAGAGGAAGTTTTAAAATTACTCAAGACTGCTGGTCTCACCCTGAAGTTGTCGAAGTGTCGATTTTTTGATAAAACCATCGAGTATCTAGGTTACGAGGTTTCTAAAGAGGGTATTAAGCCTAGTGAAAGAAAGATTTCGGCTGTCAGGGACTTTCCGGTGCCTACTAATATTCACGAACTTCGACAGTTTCTAGGGCTGGCTAGCTACTTTAGGAAGTTCGTTAAAAGTTTTGGCGAAATCGCCAGACCCCTCACTAAGTTACTTAAGAAAGAGACTCCCTGGGAATGGTTGTCCGATCAGGTAAATTCCTTTTTAGCACTTAAGTCACGTTTAATAGAGCGTCCCATTTTAGCGCTTTATGACCCAAAGTTAGACACAGAATTGCATACGGATGCCAGCTCATTGGGGCTCGGTGGGATTCTTATGCAATGGCAGGTATGTCCTAGGGTCCTTAAACCAGTGGCCTACTTCAGTAGACAGACTACTCCCGAAGAGAAACATATGCATTCATATGAATTAGAAACTCTAGCAGTGGTCCGTTCACTGAAGAAGTTTCGGCCTTATCTGTTGGGATTGAAATTCCTAGTCTATACTGATTATAATGCTCTTAGAACTACCCTTACCAAGAGGGATATTATTCCACGCGTAGCACGTTGGTGGTTGCAAATTAGCGAATTTGATTTTAATATCGAGTACCGCCCAGGTTGTCGCATGAGCCATGTTGACGCTCTTAGTAGAAATCCTCCCTCTATTACTGATTTGACAACTAGTTTTAATACACTAAATATAACTACTACTAATTGGATTGTTACTCTGCAAACTGCTGACCCTGAATTGCAAAGGATCATAACGATTTTGAGACCAAACGATGATAAAACGGAGGTTAAAAAACATTATGTAATCAGAAATCATACGCTGTATAGGAAGGTCGATAACGAGCTTCGATTAGTCGTGCCCAAAGATGCAAGGTGGCAAATTTGCAAAGCTAATCACGACGATATCGGTCACTTTGGTTTTGCAAAGACCTTAGATCGAATTCAAAGCCAATATTGGTTTCCTAGATTGCGTCGTTTTGTAAAAAAAATACGTAGCTGCATGTATTGAATGCGCCTACAACAAGGATAATGCTCCTAAGACACGTAGAGGGCTTTTATACCCAATCCAAAAGATTGAAAAACCGTTCCACACATTACACGTAGACCATTTAGGGCCATTTGTCAAAAGTAGATCTGGTAACGTGTATATAATGTCAGTAGTTGATGGGTTCACGAAGTACTTATTTGCCAGATCGGTTAAAGACACGAAAACCAAAAGTGTCGTTAAAGCCTTGCAGAGTATATTTAGTGATTTTGGGGTACCATCTAGAATAATTTCCGACAGAGGAACTGCGTTTACCTCAGGCCAGTTTAAAGAATTTTGTCGTAGTAATGGCATACGTCACGTACTTAACGCGGTTGCTTGTCCCAGGGCGAATGGACAAGTAGAAAGATTCAATCAAACAATTCTCACTTCCTTGTCCACTCAAAATTCTAATAAAGATGAACGAGACTGGGACCTGCAACTAAGCAAAGTTCAATGGGGTATAAATAATACAATTAATTCCACCACAAAAAAGTCAGCAGCTGAATTACTATTCGGTTTTAAATTGAATAGCTCTACTGATAATATGCTCACAGTTACCAATGACCAAACTAATGCCGAATCTCATGAGCAGACTAGTCCCGAATCTCATGAGCAGACTAGTCCCGAATCTCATGAGCAGACTAATTCCGAGTCTTTGCCTACAACTATGACGGATATAGGCGAAATTAGTCACGTTGTCAATGAGCCAGCTATCCCAAAATCACCACATACAAACATGACAGACTTAGATGAAATTAGGCATCAGGCTTTAGTAAATATAAACCAAAGTCAAAAACGGCAGAAAGACTATTACGATTCAAATCGATCCCCTGCTGCATTATACTCTATTGGCGATTTAGTTAAAATAACTAAAACAAATTATCACAACGATGGAAAGAGTAAAAAGCTGATGCCTAAATTCATCGGTCCATACAAGGTTGCAAAGTGTCTAGGGAACGATCGTTACGAAATTGTGAATGTCCCCGGTTTTGGAGCTAAGCGATACGAAAGCGTTGTTGCCGCAGACAGAATGCGACCCTGGATTCACATCCAGGCGTTGGAGTTGAACAAATCTTCTGGTTCTGAATCTTCATCCGATTCTGAAAGTAATGCGGAGTTGTAACATTTAAATAATGTTTGTAATATGTAATAGGTATTTGGTTTTAAAAAATATTTTATTTAGGATAAAATCATATTAGATAGTTTTTGGTCCTTTTTCCCAATATGTTACGCATGATTATAAGTGTTAAAACTAAAATACATAATTAATTTTTGTTGTTTATATAAATATTTGATTGCTTAAATTGCTATCCGTGTGTTGTGATTATTTGCGAGCTCCGGAGATAGCCCGCAGTAGGACGGCCGAGTGTTGTGATTCGTTTTAATTATGGCTAAAAATACACTACTTTGTTTTAAAATAATGAATATTTAGAATTATAAGCATTTTGTACCCTATCAAAAGTGTATTCATAAAAATAAAGAGTTTATTCCGGAAGTCATTCCGTGTAATTGTTTATGACTATTAACAAGAAAATAGACAAATATTTGGAAAATAAATGTTATAATTCTGGATTAATTAAGTTACTAATTATCATTTATGTTTAACTTTTATTTGGGTATTCAATTAATCTTGAATTGTCAACCGGATGTAGCTCTGAAAATTATTCATGTTTTTAAGTGAGTAGGGATAACAGTTTGTTGCGCGAGAATTGTAACGTGATATAAAGTGGACTGACCAAGAATACAGGGCAGTCTTCATCGTACCACATTGTGAACTACAAATAAGAAATAGTACTAGTTAATTGTGATGAGATATTGATTTGTGAAGTATAAATAAAGTATTGGAGTGTGTAGTGGTGTTTTTCTTTTACAATTGTATATGTATGTTAAAATTTAATCTAGATTATTAATGTATTTTCAATATTTTTTTTTATTTTTTTTTTTATGCTGCACCCCTTATTACCGATTCAGATGTCCCAAAGGTAAACTGGGAGACAATGCTTTAGCATTAAGTTCGCCTTTTGTATACACATTATGTATTGTGTGCAATAAAGTTTAAATAAAATAAATAAATAAAAAGCCCTCATTTATAATAACATGGCAGCCTTTTGTATGAAAGAAAGGTGTGATCACTTATATTTTAGCATTTGTTATGTATTAATTTTGTGGGAATCTACAAGTTTAGTGAAGTCCTCGTTTTGTGTATCTATTTCTGTTTCTTATGTTTTTGGTTTGATCATACAAAAGGCTTGGGTTGTAATTAGTTATTATACCTTTGGTTTCCGTGCGTCTTTTTGGCTTTTGAATATCTACCTCTAATCTGAGACAAACCTTCATCACGAAACTCTTGTCATTAAAGTACGTCATTATGGTGTCAAATAGATATTGTACAATATGTATTTGCAACTGTCATGTTCACATTAAATCTTAATGGAATAAATTGAGTTTGTAATCTACTATTTTATTTTGCGATTCCTGTAGAGTTTGTGTTTGAATTAAATCAAATGTGCAAAAAAATTCACCCGCAGGAAAATATTCCCACCTGATTCTTACGGAAAAACGTGTCTACACGCAAACAAAGTCGTGGGCAGCAGTTAGTAATTATTGTTATATGAAATAAGTACATTTGACAACAATTTTTATATTTACTAACAAAATCCAAAGTTACAATTTAGTTGTCGAGTCACAGTCCGTCACGACCCACTATGCATACATGCATGTGTGCGTGTGCGGGGCGCAGTTGCGATAGTGGCGCTAAAAATGTCAAATTCGAGCGGCCAAGACGGCGAAATGGGTCCTTAATACCCTTGTATTATGATTTATGATAAAAATACAAGGTTATTATAGAGAATAGGTATAAATAAGTAAAATGTAAGGGTTGAAAAGAGAAAAAGAAAGAAAAATAGTTTTTTTTGTTTTGTTGATATCTAAATTTTTATATACTTTTCTATTGTGAAAATTAAGATAGGAAATTTGTTTGTTTCTTATTTTCATTCATTATAACTTAGTACTAAGATGTGAAGTTACAGCATCACAAAGTTTTTAATAATATTTAATATTATTATTTGAAGACATATGTTGCGTGGAATAGATTTGGAAGGTAACTAAATTTACATTGTATGAATTATCAATGAATTTCGCTTGGCAATTAATTTATACATCTACATGGTGGAGATTCATTGATAAATGAAACAAAGAACGTGATTTAGTAAAATCTAATGTAAAAAGAATTGTTACAGCCATAGTACTCACACATATACATACAATACTACTATACACTCATTTAACATATAACCGCATACACATACACTCACACACATAATATATTCACACATACTCACACGCCACATCAAAACCTTCCACATAATACATTCCACGAGGGCTGACTGCCGACAAACTGTCTCACAGTTTGGCAGATTGTTATAAGTGTTTTTTATATTGTTTATGTGGTATTAAAAAAAAAAAAAAATATTGACATTTTGTGTATAAAATTGGTATTCTGTAAGCAAAACAGCCTTAACTTTGACAACAGCCTCGACGTACGCTTACAATTTTTAATGTCAAACCCAAAAGCTTCCTTTTAGTGGCTGTCGCCAAGGATTTTGTAATAAATTAAATTGTGTGAGTGAAGTTTCAAGTGCTAAATATTGGATTTTATTAAAAATATGTAAGTACACACCGTTTTAATTAACTATTTTGTGTACAAAACTTTCCTAAAATTCGGCGTCAACATAAGTTTTTAAGTAAACAGTGGTATGCATGGACCTAGAAAAAAAGGCGGCACCATCACTGAAACTAAAAAGTGAAGCACCCTTAGGAAGACAGCTCGCGTATACGCACGCACGACACATTCATACCTTAGGGTGACGGCCGCCAGCCATTACGCTCCCAACAGAGCGCCCGCGTCACGTAATCCAGAAAAAAAATAAAAGATGCCGTGTTGTGTAGTAAAAAACTGCCAAAACAATAGTAGCTTAATAAATAAAAGTAATGGGATCACCTTTCACAAGTAAGAAAGTAATTTATTTATCTTATTTCTTGTTTTTACTTCAATTTACAAATTAAAATACGAATCCAATCAGTGTTGCCAGGAATTAAATATGGCAAATTACCTTAAATGTGGGAGATATCATACAATTTAGTTTTAAAAAAGTGCAATTGTGGTATCTTTTTGTAAAACCGACTTTGTTACTGCCACTGAACATAAAAACAATACTAGTAATTTATCAATGCAAATAATTAATTGTCAATAGTACATAGATTATTTTTATATTATTTATTAACATAGATTATTCTATAACACTATGTTAAGGTGATCCGTTTCGGTCCGCGCGGGAAATTCAAATTTTTTGAGGTTTTTTACAAATTGCATCTCAATCATTGATAGAATTTTCGTGAAAATTTATTTGACGACAACAAACACAATATATCTACTGAATAATTATCATATAAATTATAAATATTGGCTCTTCTCATTCATAATGATGAATGTGCATAAAACACGTTATGGGGAAAAAGATGCATCGTGGACATTCATAATAAGAAGAGCTAATATTTATAATTTATTTGATAACTATTCAGTAGATATATTGTATTTGTTGTCGTCAAATAGATTTTCACGAAAATTCTATCAATGATTGAGATGCAATTTGTAAAAAACCCCAAAAAATTTAAAATTCCCGCGCGGACCGAAACGGATCACCTTAATCACTTAATTATTTAACAAATAATATGTTTTACTAAAGTGGCGGTCCTAAAATCACTTTTCTTTTCATATCTGCATATTATCCTGTTAACTAGTAATATTAATAATAAATTTATGTTTGAGAAATCTTATTATGAAAATTAAACGTGCTTTATCGTTCTTTCATTCACATGCCCATCCCTTTAATGGAATGTCAAACTGACATTAGTTTTTATAATTATGAATCCGGCGTTCGTAAAAGAAATTATTTTCGATTCGAGATCGCCGCCTTGTCAACGAAGGTCGTCAAGATGGCGACCTCGGATCCTCACCGTACCACGTTGCTTTTTTAAAGTGTACTTTTTTGATAAAAAGTGTTCATTTAAATACTCGACATTGGCGAAATTGTCAATGTGTCGTCAAGACACGACAGAAACGCCATTAATTAAGAAAAGAAAGAAGAAAGAAGAAATTATTTTCGTTACTAATTACGTTTTTAATGTTTATTTCTAGCAGTTTTCAGTGAAATTAAATGTAGTGGTGTTTGAACCAGTGTGTGTACCATATTATGGTCACAAAACTTGTGTGATACAATACGTATTTAATTATCGTCATTTGTGTTTTAGTACCTAAGGTTTGTTTACACTTTGGTTTTTATTGAAATGAACTCACTATTACCTGAGTTACTGCAAAAAGGACTTTGAACTTAAATTGATACATTATTTCAATAAACACAATTGCGTCGCGCAGTCGGCTAAAAAAAATTGGGTAATTTTCTCGGGATCTGGTAACCCATTACACACTCACACATAGTTACGCCGCCGCCATTAGGGTGCTTCAATTCTTTCTTAGCAAGATTCCGTCCGCCTTTTTTTCTAGGTCCATGGTGGTATGTTATTTTTTTTTTCACAAATTATTATTTTTACAGGGCTGCAAGAGTCTCGTGTATGTTGTTCCTTTTAGAAGAAGCTAAGAGACAAGATGAGTTACGTAAAAGACGTCAAGGTCGTAGAATATGAAACCTATAAATAGGTCTCCTAACAACAGACAGGGACTACATACGCGCTTTCAGACTCACAAAGGAGTTGATAGCCATGTAAGAAGGCGAACTTGTGCCGTTAATGCCTGAACAAACACGGCGAGGTGGGCTCAGTCATCACACCAAGGTAATTCAAAAAGAAATTTACTTACTTACATTCTTACCAGTGTCTAGTGTCTATCAAGGTATTTAAGTACTAAAACTTTAATTTCAATTACAACAATAAAAATCATTTTCTGTTCCAGATACTATGTACGGGAGAGACAGCACGTTTATTAGGTATGGAAAATATTAGAAGCTTTTGTGGTGTTTTATTGAAAACAATTCAAATTGAGGTGGTGGAAGGGTGGTAATTAATATGTTTTCAGGTGATTTCGCCTACGGGCAGAGGTCCTACATGATGACCCCATGCATTAATCCTGAGCCTGGTTCTTCAGAGAAATAGTGTTGAAAGAACCATTGGGATTCTAATTTAAATGTCTTCTGGTTCACAGAGTTTTGCACTATGATCCAGAAATGGTATCTAAAATTGTCATTGCTTGCTGTGTGTTGCCCAATATATGTAATCGTGCTGGAGTACCAGTCTTGGAATTACCAAATAATTTGCAAGAAGAAGAAAGTCGGATCCATCAACTTTTGCGACGAGGGGTTCATCAGGTGGAGCCCGATGCGGTACTAGGTGCCCTAGAATATGGTCGGACTTGTCGACTCCAACTTATAAATATGTTATGGCGGGCAAGGCGGTAAATTTCAAAATAAGTAAAACCACGATATTAAATTTTATTTTTATATACAAACTTATACTATGACAATAAAAACTAAATAACATTTGAGTATTTATTTTATCCCTACTTACACATAATAAAACAAAGTCCTAGCGCATCTTTTGAAATAGATTTTTGAAAGAAAAATTTCACCTCCCCCAGGTGGGATTCGAACCCTCGATATCCGGCCGAGTTCTCTAACCACCACACACACAAAATTTCTCATTCCTTATTAAACTGCATGAGTTGCAGAGCTGTCTGTCGGTCTGTTTATAATTCAAAACAAACCCATCAATAAACACCATAATTACATTGGAGCTTTATCTCTATGTTGTTGAATGGCTTCAATTATCTGTTGCGCGACATTGTCTACAGTGTTGGTGAATCTGCTTCTGGGCTCTGCCATCGTGCAGTGTCCCTGTCTGGAGGTGGTGCATTTTTTTGTTCCTGAAATAACAGCAGACATTAAAACCATCACTAAATTCATATGAATACACTAAGAATAACTATCACTAAAATGTATTTAAATTGTGTAGTTTGTATTTACATTGTGTAATTTATATTGCTTTTTGTGCATTCGTGCTCGCGACGCCGTCCGAGTCACACGTCCGGTGCCCGGTGCCTCCGCGCTACGCTGCTCCCGCGTGCTACGTACGCCCCCCGCCGCCGCGCTACGCTACCGCCGCTCCGACACACGTGTCTCCTTGCCTTTTTTAAGACAAGGAGGCATTATCGTGATTTTTAGAGTTTCATCGGTTTTTCGCGCGTTTTTTGCCGATTAAAACCACAGTTTCGTGGTCTGGCTGTGTGATACCTCACGGTGCCAACTTTGCACAGCCAGGAGTGCGACCCGGGCACTCGCCGATCCCCTTCAGGGTGAAGCAGTTACCCGGACGGGGCTAGAACCACCGGCCTAGGGGGCTCCCCTGACCGACACTAGCTATCGCCCCCTCCCGCCCACCCCTTCCTCCTTCCTATCCTTAGGGAACGGCTTGGGCGCCTAGGGCTCCGGCCCGAAGCTACCCTCCGAACCTTAAGCAGTTAGGGACCCTCTGACACATTAAGATTGGTCAGAGGCATACAAGCTTAGGGCACACCCTAGAAGCACCCCCCTCGCCTCACCCGGCGCGGGGGACTAGGACTACACACCTCGGGTTCTCCCCCCGAGCGCTCCCAAATTAGGCACGACTGCCGCAAGGTTTCTTCGCAGCTCTTCCTTGCGGAACGTGACGCGACGAACTGCGATAATTTCGTTTTAGCTGTAGGTTCCCTTACTAGGCCGGTCGCCATGGCGACCGACCCGAAAAATCGCGCCCTCGAAGAGGTCTTGTCGCCCCTAGTCAACTTTGCTAGGGAAAATCCGGACCTCGTGCCCGCAATTGGCCTTCACCTGAAGGCAATTTTCTTTCCCACGGCCCCTCAGGCCGCAGCCCCATCGGCCCCTCAGGCCGCAGCCTCATCGGCCCCTCAGGCCGCAGCTCCCTCGGCCCCTCTGGCCACCTCCCGCCCGGCCCCTCAGGCCACCAAGCCTTCCGCCCCCGCGACTTACATCGCCGCGCCCTCCGCCACCGTTGCGCCCGCCGTCGCGTCCCACGTTGCCGCGCCCCCCGCCACCGTGCACCCCGCCGTAGCGACTTCCACCGCCGCGCCCTCCGCCACCGCACCCTCCTCCTCGATCTCCGATGACGAGATGGAGGTCATCTCCGAATCTTCGGATTCGAGTTCCGCCCCCTCGTCCGACTCGGACGATTTCATTGTGGCCTCAGGCCGCAAGCGCACAAGGCGCAACAAGGGCGCTGCCAACAAGGCCGCCAAATTAGCCGCCGAATCAAATCCGGCCGCCCCTCTCTCCGACTCGCCCGCTTCGCCCCCCGCGGCTGAACAGGGTGCCGAGGGAGCTTCTCTCCCCACCCCTCCCAAGCGCTCCCAGCGCCCACCGGCGGTCGTTATCACGAACCGCCATAGGTGGATGGCCATCAAGGCCCGATGTGATGCAAATGGCATCTTTTTCATAGCGGAAACCCGCACTGAGGGTATCCGCCTAAAAACGGAGTCCATCACGGACTACCGTAACCTCACCCGCCTTCTCGACGCCATGTCGATCACATTCCACACGTGGAGTCTAGAGGAGGACCGGCGCCTTCGCGCAGTCATCCGCGGAATCCCGAAAGAACTCGAGTGCAATGACGTACTCGAGGACCTTCGCGCCCAAAAACTGCCCATCCTCGAAGTGCACCGCATGCACCGTGGGCCTTCCGCCCCCTTCAACATGGTCCTGGCTATTCTAGACAGGACCAATCTCAAAGAGGCCAAAGCCATTTTTAACGTTAAAAAGGTCTGTGGCTTGTCCGGGGTCGTCGTCGAGACCCCTCACCATAAAAGCACTGTGGGTCAATGCCACAGATGCCAATTGTACGGGCACTCCGCCCGAAATTGTCACAACACACCCAGGTGTGTCAAATGCCTCGGGGCCCACTCAACACCGGAGTGTCAACGCCCCAAAGACCGCGCGCTATGCTTGGAACCTCCGAGCTGCGTAAATTGCGGGGAGGTGGGGCACCCGGCTAATTACAGAGGGTGCTCAAAAGCGCCCAAAGGAAAGAGCCGGAGGCCTACTCCCTCCTAATCCAGAGTCCTCGCTCCTCCTCCTCCTCCTCCTCCTCCTCAGTCCCAAACTGCCGAGGCCGCCCCGGCAACAGCTAAGGCACCGGTGCCACCACTCAATCTGTCGCCCTCGTGGCGCTACAAGACCAACAAGGTCCCACCCCCACAGGCCAGCCCCTCAGGCACGCCTGCACCCGCGGCGGTGGAAGTCGCAACACCTCCACCACCCCCAGTAAAGGCATCGCTGCCACCTTCCAACGGGACCGAAGGGCTCTACAAGCTCGCAGCCGTCCTAGATATAGATAGGGTTCTTGCCATGGCCGCGTTGGTCAATGAACACGCGAATAGTCCCAACGCTCTCCTAATGGCCGTCTGTCAATTCACAGACGTGTTCGTTGCCCTTAAAAATTTCAACAAATAATTATGGACTTACACCATTCAAGTAGAGTCAAACCGACCTCCCTTAAAATCGGCTACTTCAACGCAAATGGGCTTCGCACCCAGAGGTCTGAGGTAGCCGACTTCCTCTACACCCATCAGTTGGACGTCCTCCTTATCCAGGAGACGTTCCTTAAACCATCAATTCGCGATCCCAAAATCGCGAATTATAAAATCATACGTAATGATCGCACAGTCTCTGCCCTCGGTGGCACTCTCATCTACTACAAAGCGACATTACACTGCACGCCTGTGGATACACCCAATCTCGTGCACATTGAGGCCTCTGTCTGTAGATTAGGAATGACAGGTCACCAATCCATATTTTTAGTGTCAGCTTATCTAGCTCCCACTAACTCCAACTCCTCAAACCCCAGATCACTACTCGATAGTGACATACAAAACCTTCTAGATCTTGGCCCGTCTGTTATCATAGCGGGTGATCTAAACGCCAAGCACCCTGCCTGGTGTAGCCTAACCACAAACCAACGTGGTAGACAGCTCGAGTGACTCTCAGAGAGTCTCAATTTCGACATTGTAGCACCCATGTCCCCTACTCATTACCCGGACAATGTTGATCATCGTCCGGACGTCCTAGACGTAGCCCTCCTAAAGAACATCAATCTTAGATTGAGTTCAATAGAAGTGCACTCCGAACTCACCTCAGACCATAGGCCTGTCATCATTTCTCTCTCTCCCAGAGTGAGTATTCCCAATGTGGCAGCCACAGATCCCACTATGATCAAGACCGACTGGGTCAGGTTAGGCGAAAGCCTCAAATCCATTTCGTCCCCCTTGTTAGATCCAATTCCAGACGAAATTGTCTCAATTCCCGATGCAGTAGGTGCTATTGACTCGTTAACAGCGCACGTGCAGAAAGTCGTTAGCGACTGCTCGCGGCGTGTCCCAGTGAACGCTCATCGTCGCTGGACACTTCCGCCGGATGCGCGCGCTCTGTTAACAGAGAAAAACCGAGCCCAAAGGGCCTACTTCTCCACTCCCACTGAGCCTAACCGCGTCCGCATGCGCGCTGCTCAATCAGCGGTTAAGCGTCGTATCAGACAGCTTAGAAACGACCAGTGGGACGAGACTCTCTCCAATTTGGTCCCATCTCACCAAGCCTTCTGGAAACTTGCCAGAGCCCTTAAGGCAGATACAGTGGCTGCCACCCCTCCGTTAGTTCAGTCAGATCCCTCCCTCCCCCTCGCCTTCGAGGACGAGGAAAAAGCTGAATGCTTAGCATCCAGTCTTGAGGCACAATGTGCACCTAGCACACTCCCCGTTGATCCAGATCACCTACTCGAGGTCGATACTGTGGTAGCAAATAGACTCGCGAGCCCACTTACAGATGCCGACCCTCCGTTAGAGCCGGTAACCCCTGATGAGGTAGAGTCCCTTATCAAAGACCTACATAATAGGAAGGCCCCGGGGCCTGACGGGATTTCTAACAGAGTCATCAAGCTCTTTCCCGCCCACCTTATACTACTCCTGACTGCTATCTTTAACGCAGCCCTCAAAAATAGCATTTTCCCCCAAACTTGGAAGGAAGCCACCGTCATCGGCATTCCAAAACCCGGCAAGCCCAAGGATCAGCCCTCGAGCTATCGCCCTATCAGTCTTATTAGTTCAATAGGAAAAATCTATGAGCGCATAGTTCTCGCACGTCTCAAAGATTTTTCCCTTGCCAACAATCTCTTGCCTAATGCGCAGTTTGGTTTTAGAGCCAAACACTCTTGTGTCCAACAAGTGCATCGCATAGTCGAACACGTGTTGGACCGGAGAGCGAACAGATCCCGCCCGCATAAAACGGGCGCTCTCTTCTTTGACGTGGCAAAGGCGTTCGACAAAGTTTGGCACAACGGGCTTATTTATAAGCTCTACAAACTCAATACGCCAAATCGTCTTGTGCTCATCATTCAAGACTACTTGTCGAACCGCTCTTTCCGCTATAGGGTGGATGGGGCACTATCCCCCCCTCACACCATTAGAGCCGGAGTACCACAAGGGTCCGTGCTCTCGCCTCTCCTTTACACGCTTTACACAAGCGACTTCCCCGAATTCAGACCCAGTCCACTAGCGACCCATACCGCTCTCTTCGCGGATGATACTGCCATCTACTGTTCAGCCCGTAGTATTCCCCCAATTATAGACTCACTCCAAACTGCCGCCAATACTCTTGGCGACTGGTTTAGGAAATGGCGCATCGAAGTCAATCCTCAAAAAAGCGCCGCTATCCTCTTCGCTAGAGGTAGCACCCCAAATCCCTCCTCCAGAGTCGAAATGTTCGGACAACCGATCCCTTGGGAAAGGAAAGTCCGCTACCTAGGCGTCACACTCGATCACTCACCTTCCGCGATCATATTAAGATTGTCCGCAACCGCGCCGCTTTCGCGCTAGGCCGACTATATTATCTGCTCAATGGGCGTAGTAAACTCTCTCTTAGAAATAAGGTGAGAATTTACACAACGTGCATTAGGCCGATAATGACTTACGCGAGTCCAGTTTTCGCCCACGCCGCGCCCTCTCATATCCACAGGCTGCAAACCATCCAGAATAGGTTTTTGCGCAAAGCCATCGGTGGGCTTTGGTTCATTCGGAACAAAAACCTCCACATTGACTTAGGTGTGCCGACCATCTCGCACCACCTAAAGCAATGCTCAATCAGATTTTTCGACTCTCTCGACCATCACCCCAATCCATTGGTGAAAGCCGCAGGGGATTATCCCGCTCCGGCTGACACCATTAGGTCCAAACGTCGTCCGCGGCACGTCCTCAACGACCCGGACGACGCCATTACAGTCGCCATCGAGGCGTACAAACAATTAGATTCCGCGACACAAAGTAGACACACACGTCCGTCATATCGGCCCCGCCGGCGGGGCCGCGCGTCGCGCCACCCTGTAGGGACTCGGTTTTCGCGGTACCGGCACGTGCCCGGCCGCTTCTCTCCAATCCGTTCGCCTTCCCCCAGTGTCGCCATAGGCCGAGGTTCGAGCCCCCCTCTGGGGCGCCCCTAGGCAGACGCTGTAAATTTTAGGCGGTGAGAGCCCTACGCTCCCGCAACAGTCCGGTGTCTCAGTAAAGGGTGTCAGTACACCCAAACTGATTAGACCATTCAAAAAAAAAAAAAAAAAAAAAAAAAAAAAAAAAAAAAAAAAAAAAAAAAAAAAAAAAAAATTGCTTTTTGTGGCAGCTTTTTTATCTTTTCAATACTACACATATAACAAAAAGCAAAGAGCTCAATTTAGTACCTATAATGTAAGGGTACACCTGTTCCCTGGCTAGTGGCTTCTTTGCTCTAAGGAGTACACACATTTAAACACAAACTACAGCATGTAAACATGTAATTTATTACATACCTTAGCCCACTGTTTCCAATCTTTTACACACCGTTGCCAACACTGTTCAAGACCCTAGCGATTTCTGACCATCCGTTTCACATCCGGGCCCTGACATTGGCTGTACGGGCATGTCCAGTGGGAAGATCAGATCTTGTCTCCATCAGCCCAATCAACTTCTCTGCCTGGGCCAGAGACGGTCCTGTGTTACGAGCCACTGCAAACAATAAGATAGGTATATTATAAGTTGTCAGTGAAGTAAGCACCTGTGCATTTCATTATCATCATCATCTCAGCCCGTTTCTGCCCATTGTTGAGCATAGGCCTCTCTTTTAGTAGGTACGCCAACCAACTCGGTCCTGTGCCATTCTCATCAGGGTACGACCTGCGACTTTATGTATTTACTTTCAATATTTTTATTTATTTTTTGAGACAACTTTAGTTAAGGATAGGTAGGTATTACTTACTTCTGGTTCAATTCACTATGCACTGCACCACAGTATTTATTACACAGATACCACTCACCACAACAACGTATGGACGTAGAGTGTACAAAATAATGTTCTACATTTCGTAGTAAAAAAATTCAAGTGGTTGGCGTGGGTCGGTCTACGCAAAATTTAATATTTGAATTGGAATTCATTTTTTGTTTACCAATAAACTTCTAGGTTAGGTTATTTGTAGTTAATTTTGACAACCACTCAGACAGTCGGGAGAGTGACATTTTTTTTTTCACAAAAGACATTTTATTTTATTTATTTCGTGATCCTTTTTTAACTATAAAAATACATTAAAGTAATTACTACATGTTGCATTTAACATAATCATAATTTTAATTACAAAGAAATAGCCAATATCTACTAGTCGAGAATTTATCGATTGTGCAAGTAAGAATACAACACCGCCCTAGCACAGCCTTGCGAACAGTCATGCGTTCACGCAGCCGAGAGATCGACGATGAGCTAAAAGAGCTTAGGGAATACCAAACAAAACGCCGTGACCACAGCGAACGATGTAAAGGCTGTGACAGCCGTGATCACAGCCAAGGCGCAGCGATAAACCTTTCGCTTAGAGAATCGCACTACAGTAGTGCACTCGCGTTCTCAAAGACCCCGACAGAGAGTAGACTACTCCAAGGATTTTTAGAAAATGTATATATGTATAATAATTATATGAAATATAATGTTGTTAGTTTTATTTTAGTTATATTTATATTATTAGTGAATTTTTAGTTGTTTTATTAATAAGTGTATAATAATGAATTATTGCTTTTGTGTACAGGGTTCAAAAATAGGTGTGGAGGGATGATGTATACGTATACCTAGCCAGTGATGTATAGGCGCTTGCGCGCGCGATGTATTCGTACCTACACAAAGCAGTAATAAACCAGCTTACGTTTGAGACAGTCGTTTTATTAACTGCGATACATATCACTTTCCCGACCCTCGATTCCCGTAAGGGACCCTTAATAAAAGCAGATCAAAGTATGATAAGATAAAATGACAAGTGCTATTTGTTTTTTTTCTAGGTTAGGTATAGCATTTGGCATTTTTATCGACCTTAAAAAAGCTTTCGACACGATCAGTCACGACCTTCTTCTGAATAAGCTGAGGGATATTGGTAGTATATCTGGATCTGCATGGGATATCTTTGCTTCATATTTGTCGAACCGCTCACAATTAGTAAAGATCGGCTTAGTTTAAAGTAAACCTGAAACTATAAAATTCGGTTCAAGTTCTATTCTTGGCCCGCTGCTTTTTCTGATTTACAGAAATAGCATTAAAGATATAGGATTGAAGGGAAATATTACTTTGTATGCCGATGACATGAGTCTCTTTTATTATGGGCATACAATTGATGTAGTAGTAAAGGATTCTCAGAAAGACCTAAATAGAATAAATAAATTGTTTCAAGCTAACCTTCTAATTATAAATATTCCTAAAACAAACTACATTATCTTTACAGCAAAAAATAAAAAAATCGTCAATTACCAACCTTTATTTATAAATCACGAACTTATAACAAAGGTTAATTGAGAGAAATGCCTTGGTTTGCTATTGGACGAGTCATTGATATTTAAGCCACATTTAAATTAAATAAAAACTAAGTTGGTTTCGCTCACCGGTGCTTTGCGAGGAATAGTCAAATGTCTACCACACAAGGTTCGCCATACAATTTATATCTCATAGAAGTTTGTCGAACGGCAGCGAAAACTAACTTAGACATAATACACGTAGCACAGAATAAACTGGTAAAAGTATGTTCAATTATGATTTTTTGAAATTGACTGAAAGTATATAAAGGGAATCTAAAATAATGAATATTTCAACTACCTACATCTACTTTACTTGCATCTTAGTCCGTAAAATATTAAATAAAAACATACACACAGAAATAAGCTTTACTAAGGCTAAACCATTAAGTAAATTAAGACCTAGGCTAATTTTACGCACAGCACGAACTAACTACGGAAAAAAATGTATCCTTAGCGAAGGTGTTTCAATTTATAACAAATTACCAAAAGATATTAGACAAACACAAAAAATTACAACATACAAAAGATTGTTGAAATTTCATCTTTGTAGTACTTTGTAGTCATTTACATGCCAGTAAATAGGTAAAAAACTCAAGTGTCACTTTCGGTTTGGTTAATCCAAAGTGTGGAGGCTGTTGCGATGCAACAACAGCATGTAAATTTTATTAATTAATTATTTCAATTATTTTACAAAGTATTTTTTGTATTGTATTTGTTATTGTTAATTGGTCTTGTCTGTGTCGTTTTATTATTTTATTTTATATAATTTTCCATTTCAAGCGAATTGTAATTCTTTTATGGGAAATAAATGTCTTAAACCTGATCTTAGATATTATTACCCTCCGAGTACCAGCAGCAGCATGTAACGGTTCGTTACTGTACTTTAAAGTTTATTTTATTTTTATTTAATTTAAACAAATTATAATAACACTAACTTAACTTAAATTTAACTAATATCTAACTACTATATTAATACTAATAATTAAAATTAACTTATACTAACTATACTAAATGATTAACAACTAAATAAACAAAAATAATACCTAACATAAAAATAATTTAATCTATCTATCTTACCTTAAAAGAAATTCAGATACTATCCTGTACATCTGCGCTCACAAGGCGATCGTGAATGAACGAATTGACTGACTAAGGTGAATAGCGGCTAACTTCTTGAGATTGGAGCTTGAGACACGACTTCACTTCATATTAACGTCTCACGATCTTATTTTCCTATTATTTAAATCCTATTACATTTAAATAATTAATACAAGAAATATTATATTATTAGTGAAAAACCCCGAGCTACAGGGTGAGTGTTGTAAATTACTTATTATCTTTTTTTGAGTAAAACCAAATCTAGTGAAGCATATTAGTTACCTACCTACTTGAGCTACCTACATAGTTAAAATGTATTTTTAATTTTACAATTTAAGTTAATTTATTAGAGTTTTAATTAGAAATTATAAAGTTTGGGATTACTAGTTATGACGAAATCCATTGTTTTGATAATTTAATAACTAGTTTTCGTTACAAGTTCATAATTTCATCACTATCTGTCAGTTACATATAACTTTTGATTGAAATGAAATGAAATGAAATCGTTTATTTCAGAAATTAGACCTTCACAGGCACTTTTTCTTGTCATTTACAACTTGTTTAAATAAAAAAAATAAACTACGTTATATACTACCACCATTTCGGACACAAGCAAAATGGCAACCGGTAAAAAGAAATGGCGAAAGAAAACCGGTTACGGCCTTTTTTGTCATTTTGTACTTTTTTTTTTTCTTTTTTTTTCCACTCATTAGTTACAATGTAGGTATAAGTACATAAAAATTTATAAGAAGAATACGCGGAATGTTATACACAATGGTGTGGAATGAACAAGTCTTAAATCTACAATAAAATAAAATAAAGTCAGTACTGACAAGAGTGAGCAGACCAGTCCCCCCAGGCAGCACCCGTTCACGAGTTGACGCGAGAGTCAGCCATCGCTGTGCTCAACCATATTAGAGGGAACTCAGCGACCCGACTCCCGACGCCACCACCAGTTTGGACATTTAAGCGAGCATGACATACTCAACCCTATCAGACTTTGTCCCAAATATATAATCTATGTATTAGTAAAATGTCCATCACCATTGTGGACAACACTTCGACGCGTGTACAATATATGTATAGTCTGGAACTAAAAAAAAAAACAATAAAAAATGTAAAAAATAAAATGGACGCACAATAGTTTACAGCGCACTTGACGCCTGGGGACGCTCTTGTCGAGTGTCTTGTGTCGTTTTACATATTAAAGTCCACTGTAAGTGATGAGAATTTGCCGGGGCAAAAATAAAAGAAAAGGTTGAAATTACTAAGTTTTAATTAATATAAGTAGTGTGCAAGGATAATCCTCCACCGTAAAGTTATAAAGTAAATTAATATTAAAGGGATGGGCCGTTGGATCGTTTGGCTGGTACCGTTAGAAAAAAAAAGTTTATTAATTCTAAGTGAAGTTAAGGTCAGGCCATACATAAGCAATAAAGGACACTGACAAAATATTATATTAATACTACAAAAAAACTTGAGGGTTCAAGTGAGGCCAGCAATAGGGGCCACTCGCCAAACCCTGCCGACGATCCCCGGCTCTCTCCATACACAGCCAGTACGGGGTACGAGTCTCACACTTGTCAAGGCCCGTACCAAACACGTCTCAGTCGCAGCCAGTACCGAACACGTCTCGGTCACAGCCCGTACCGAACATGTCTCAGTCACGTCCCGTACCAAACACCTCCTAGTAAAACAATAAAATGTCTTACACAAACATAATTACAAAAGCTAAGGGCACAACTAGTGCACATGTACTGTATACCACAATACTATAGTAATATTTACTATAAACAAGATATTAATAACTACCTAATATTTATTAGGAAACGGAATGGTGAAATTATTTGAAAAACAATAATCCATCGCTTTGAGGATGGAGCGAGTACAAACACAGTAGGTTAACCACTGTCACATCATAATGTTATAATTATTTAAGTATTTATCTAATAATATTATCTTTATCTAATATTATTATCTTTATCTAACATTATCCAATCTACTCTTACAAAGTAAACAAGGTTCTCGATAAACTTAATTAAAAGAGACCAACCTATGGAGTAGGAGCGCCCATATCCAAGGCGGGCGGTCTCGGTATTGCATCAACCGACCAGACATGGTCGACGAAGGCTTCACAGCGCTCATCGTCACCTTTTAGACAAAATTCTACTTAGTTGCGGCCTAAACCACATGGTTTATCCTAATATAATTAGGTAAGCATGGTTTTACCTAATACAGCTACAATGATAATGAATGAACATCATCAACAACCATGTTTAAGAATATTGCATTCTACTTGATTCATTTCAACTCAGCGAAGAGGTGAATGAGTTTGAGGAATGGAATTATAAACATACCTGTAAGGGAGGCAGGAAGGAGAAACAGGAAACCACGTGGAAGTTCAAGCAGAAGCTCAATTGATCCTGCAAATAACAAACACGTGTTACAATCAACAACTACACCAACGCGAACAGAAAGAGAATCCAAACCTTTTCCTCAGAAGAAGATCTGCTTACCTGTGACTGCAGAGGAGACACCTAGATGCACGTGGCCGACCAATACTTAATTATCCACCAATGTGCAGTGTACTGACTACACACGTTGGAACGGAAACAATTACACTCCTTTCAGATCAATAATCAATCAGATGCACGTCAGCACAGAAACAATCTCTGAGTTTTGAGCCCACCAAAGTTCAGCTCCTCACTCCAGTGCACTCCACCACATCTCAACCGGAAAAGACCTTAGCAGCTCGGGGCATTCACCCCGCCCCGACGCGACATACGTTCTGAAGTCTCACATAACACCACAACAATACAAACATTATTTTTATACCAAATTATTATTTTTATATTTTAAGAAAGACATCAGGAAAAATCCTTTTATGGAATAATTAGTAGGTTTCTATCAAGAAACTCACAAAATACGGCTTCACGGATTTAATTTTTAATAATTATATTTGTTTTGACAGATTGGGCAAAGCAAGAAAAATATGTTATCACACGGTTTTTGAACGCCCCTTGACGTTTCGTTCCACACAATTCGTTCATTCTTCTAGAAAGTTCTTAATCACATTTAATTAAAATATAAAAGAATTTAAATATCTTTTATTTACTAAATTATAGAAAAAGATAATAAGAGTAATCCGCATCCAAATTAAACAGCCTAATAATTTTAATA
Source organism: Endotricha flammealis (assembly GCA_905163395.2). Taxonomy (NCBI): domain Eukaryota; kingdom Metazoa; phylum Arthropoda; class Insecta; order Lepidoptera; family Pyralidae; genus Endotricha; species Endotricha flammealis. The sequence continues at coordinate 7,593,736 of LR990868.1, forward strand.
CTAAAAATACGGACTCCCGTAAATGTTCTCATTTGGCAACCTTGCCGTTTCACTGAGAGTAATATATCCAAACGCAGATATGTCATCTGTCAAAAGTGACATTGATGATTCGAGGTTAAGATTTAGTTGCTTATCAAAACAATGAAGCTAAATTTAATAAAATGACACCGAATTATATCAAAATCTCCACCGAAAGAGTGAAAATGCGAAAAAGGAAATACAGTACTACGAGTGTATGCGACCTTCCGGTCAGAGGGAATGTTTTATTAGGATTACGAATAGGAATCGGTAAGGTATAATGTTCATCAACAAAAAAGGTGTTACAGTACCCCTTTACCCACCAGAATTTTGCGAGGAAACGAGAAAAATTCACGCTGGCCCTCCAGCATTATCCTAACTAGCGTAAACTACACCACCACAATACAAAACAAAAGAATTACAATCCAACGAAACTTCAATCCAAACACTTTATGTCCTTCACATGACATTCACTGCTCCTACCATTCTCATCTTCCAGCAGGTACACCAGCCTAGACAACTTTTTAACAATTCTACACTTTTCAAATCTGGGTGCTAATTTATAAGAAAAATGTTTAGCAGCGTCACTCCGGACGTGCGTGCGCCGCCAAACGACATCATTCTCCTTAAACTCTACATCCCTTCGACGCCTATTATAATACTTAGCGTTTCTGGAGTGAGATTTCTTTAATTGTTTATCCACTTTAACAAATACCTCTTTCAACACACCTATCTTGTCAACATAGTCTGCACGAGAAGCAACCACAATGTCATCCATATCCTCACTATCTCCATAGACATTTCCATCAACAATAGCCTCACGCCCATGCACAAGCAAGAAAGGAGTAAAACCTGTTGTATCATTAACGGCAGTGTTAATAGAAAATTGAATCTCACAGAGATGAGAATCCCAACTACGCTGATCAGAACCAACAAGTGCTGCTACAGCTGTGACAATGGTTCGGTTATACCGTTCCACTGTATTTACCTGTGGGCAATAAGTGGGAGTATAGTGTACCTGGGGTACCCTATACTTTTCAAACAAAGCCTTCACATCACGCCCTATGAACTGCGGTCCATTATCAACAATGACCGTTTGGGGAATACCATGAGCTAGAAAGACATGATCTTCCAAACGTTGAGCCACCACTCTACCAGTCGCACGTCTAAGAGGAAATATTAAAACATATTTAGAAAAACAGCAAACCACCACAAGAAGATATTCATTCTGCTGCCGAGACCTGGGCAGTGGACCAACCAAATCAACGCTGATACACTGGAAGGGTCTACGACACACCTTCGGGTTCCCAAACAAACCAGGAGTAGTTTGGTTTGGGTGTTTATAAGCTTTACACGTCTCACATTTCGACACAAAATCTTCTACATCCTTATACATCTCAGGCCAATAAAAATGGAGACGCAATCTCTTATACGTCTTTTCAATCCCCAAATGAGCACCTAAAGGAGAATCATGATTTTCCTTAATCAAACGCTGTCTGTCATTCAAGGGGACTACCTCCTTCCAATCAAAATCCCCTGTCAACGATGACTTACTTTTGGTGTAACGGTAAAGCTTACCATCAACTATTTGGTAATTAGGACAGGTTTGTGGCCTACTATGACACCGCGAATAAAGATTCTGAAACCAAGGATCTACCGACACAGTATTTATAACAGACACAGGCACACTACGGGATAGAGAATCCGGGATCACATTTTCTCTGCCACGACGATGCTCAATAACAAAATTATAAGGGGAGAGCCTACAACCCCAGCGTTCCAAACGCCCAGTAGGATTCCGTAAGTTAAGAAACCACTTTAAGCTCGCGTGATCTGTAATAATCTTAAAAGGTTTATGACCCTCTAAGTACGGTCTGAAATGCTCCACTACTTGCACCACTGCCAACGCTTCTCTCTCCGTAGCTGAATAATTCCGCTCGGGCTGATTCAAAGAACGACTATAATACGCAATAGGATGCTCTTCACCGTCAAAAATTTGTGTCAACATTCCTCCAATACCAACATCAGATGCATCAGTGTGCACAATAAAAGGAAGAGAAAAATCCGGACAGGCTAACACAGGTGCTGCCGTCAACGCACTCTTTAATTGCAAAAACGCATGCTCAGCCTCTGGAGACCAAACAAAAGGAGGTTTATTTTTCCGCGTAGAAGTCAACGCGTTTAGAGGTGCAGCGATCGTACTAAACCCACGGATAAATCGCCTATAATACGACGCTGTCCCAAGAAATCTTTTCACATCTTTAGAGCACGTAGGAATCGGAAAATCTGTAATAGATTTAACCTTATCTGGATCAGTTCTCAATCCTAAGTCATCCACGATATAACCGAGATATTTCAACTGCTTACGGAACAGACAACACTTCGACAAACTAACCGTCAGGTTTGCGGAGCGCAAACGCTCAAAAACTTCTCGTAGGAGTTCAATGTGCTCCTCGAAAGTCTTACTCACCACCACAATATCATCCAGATAAATAAATACACGTCCACCAAACTCAGGACCAAACAACTTATCCATCAGCCGCTGCTGGGTGGCTGGCGCTGAGGTCAAACCAAAACACATCACTTTAAATTGAAATAAACCGCGCGATGGCACGGTAAACGCAGTTTTCTCCTTGGAAGAAGCAGTAAGAGGAATCTGCCAAAATGCAGATTTCAAATCAATGGAAGAAAGAAAGCGAGAATCTCGAAGTTGGTCTAAAATATTGTTGATGTATGGAAGAGGGTAAGCATCATGTTTCGAGACCTCGTTTAGTTTCCGGCTATCCAAGCAGAAACGCATTTCTCCATTAGCCTTGGGAGCCATGGTGATGGGATTATTCCATGGGCTACAACTCGGCTCAACAACATCCATCTCAATCATTTCGTCCAATTGACGATTCAACTCACGAAGCCTATCGGGTGACATGACATAGTACCGCTGTTTGATGGGGGTAGCCTCACCAGTGTCAATATGATGGGATATTAGATGCGTTCGACCCAAACCTTTACTCTCAGCCGAAATATCCTCAAACAGCTTACAAACATCGCTCGCTAGACTCTTCTGTTCTTCAGTCAAGGCGTCAAAAGGATGTATTCGATTAACTTGAGACACGACTGCTTCAGCAGGTTTTTGAAAAACAATCAACTCCTTCGGATTCGTAAGTTGTAAAATATCAGGCGCGATCTGGAAAGCTTTCCAGAAGTCAATACCGAACAACAAAGACGACGATACTCCAGGAACAACATAAAACTTTATAACTCTCAAAACATTATTAACCACAACAGGTAAAAACATATATCCAATGGTAGGGGAATGGGAACCATTCGCTGTCACCACAGCATCCATTAAATCTGACTGATGCAGTTCAGCCAAATGAGAAAAATAATCCACAGCAGAACCACCAATAATAGAAATTTCCGCTCCCGAATCTAATAATCCAGAATACGGAACACCACCAATCTCTACATTTAAATAAGGACGCGCATCCTTACAACCATTTGAGCGGACCATCGACACATTAGCTTTATCATTTTTCAAAAATACACGCACATACTCACACCATGCACGCCACTCGCTAACAGGTGTAACACTAAACCGACAGCCCTTCCTTACGCGTTTTTTGTCTGTGGAGGAGTATCCTTCTTATGCGCGCACTTTGGACAATCGACGACGGTCACGCCCTTCTCACCACATCGATAACAAACGATAACACGAGGAGCTGTACACTCAAGAAGTGTATGATCACTAACACGACACCGTACACAGAACTTATCTATACCTACAACTCTATTAACGGCTTCACATTTAGGACGGTTAGTCCTTCCTTTATAAGCCAGATCAGGGGCAACAGTATTTGGCACGCTCCGCGGTGGTTCAGCGAAAGACTCCGCTCTCTGCTTCGCTGCCTCCAACTGCCTGCACTGCTTCTTAAGGTCGGCCCATGACTTGATCTCTATGTTAGCCAAAGGAATAGAATAGGATGGCCTAATATTAAATTTAACAATGCTAAGTTTTTCATCCTCGTCCAAAGGTTTGCGTAACCTAGAAAAATAGTTAAGCATAATACTCAAATAACTACCAATCGATTCATCGGGACCTTGAGTCCTTGACCGGATCTCCTGAAGTAAACGATGATCATAATCATAAGGAAGATATTCTTCTAATAAGGAAACTTTTAATTCGTCCCAATTGTTCAATTGGTCCCGTACACCACGATACCAATACAAAGCCTCATCTGTGAACAACTCAGCCGCTGAACTAAACAATTTTTCACTACTAATGTTTCGCGATTGACACAACTCCTCAATCCGCACAATAAAAGCCTGCACACTATCCTTACCATTATACTTTAAATTGAGTGAGTGAACATAAGAAGCACGATCACAGGTGACTACAGGTTTGACCACCACTGACCCACTCGCAGCCGAATCTTGAGGCACCTCCTCCTCCGCTGGTTGAAAATCATAACTACTAACAAAAGTGTGAGACATGTGATCAATCCTCTTTAAAAGTGGAATCAGACGTTCATCCAGTTGTCTTTTTAAAGACTTCTCCTGTTCTTCATCCGGATCCACGCGACTCAACCTGTGGAAAATATGGTTACCTAACGACTGTATACGATTAAGCTTTTTTAATAAAAAGGGTTTCTTATCACAGAGCTCCTCAAGCTCAATGATTTTGGAAGAGATAACACCCAACTCTGCCACCACATCACCTCCAAACACACTCACCTCATCACTGGGTATATCACGAACCAAGCGTCTAATTTGAGAGCGCAATAACTCAACCGTATTTTCAGGCACAGCATCACGAATTGCAACTTCATAAAGCAACTCGTCCTTGTTTAAGATATTAAAGCGAATTGGGCGCTCCTCCTTCATGATGATTACAAAAATATGCAATAACTCACTAATCAAAAGTATATTCTAATAAATTACAGTATCCTTACCTAATGTAACGTTTATTACACAACTAAACCAGTATAATTATACACTAACACAGTATCCGTCTTACACTAACATGACAAATAAGTTGTAAATTTTTAAGGTAACCAGCCAATCCGTCACTGAGCAATAGACCAGTGGCAGGGAGAATCTCCACGAAACCAACAACGTCCCTGTTCGGGCGCCATGTAAGTGATGAGAATTTGCCGGGGCAAAAATAAAAGAAAAGGTTGAAATTACTAAGTTTTAATTAATATAAGTAGTGTGCAAGGATAATCCTCCACCGTAAAGTTATAAAGTAAATTAATATTAAAGGGATGGGCCGTTGGATCGTTTGGCTGGTACCGTTAGAAAAAAAAAGTTTATTAATTCTAAGTGAAGTTAAGGTCAGGCCATACATAAGCAATAAAGGACACTGACAAAATATTATATTAATACTACAAAAAAACTTGAGGGTTCAAGTGAGGCCAGCAATAGGGGCCACTCGCCAAACCCTGCCGACGATCCCCGGCTCTCTCCATACACAGCCAGTACGGGGTACGAGTCTCACACTTGTCAAGGCCCGTACCAAACACGTCTCAGTCGCAGCCAGTACCGAACACGTCTCGGTCACAGCCCGTACCGAACATGTCTCAGTCACGTCCCGTACCAAACACCTCCTAGTAAAACAATAAAATGTCTTACACAAACATAATTACAAAAGCTAAGGGCACAACTAGTGCACATGTACTGTATACCACAATACTATAGTAATATTTACTATAAACAAGATATTAATAACTACCTAATATTTATTAGGAAACGGAATGGTGAAATTATTTGAAAAACAATAATCCATCGCTTTGAGGATGGAGCGAGTACAAACACAGTAGGTTAACCACTGTCACATCATAATGTTATAATTATTTAAGTATTTATCTAATAATATTATCTTTATCTAATATTATTATCTTTATCTAACATTATCCAATCTACTCTTACAAAGTAAACAAGGTTCTCGATAAACTTAATTAAAAGAGACCAACCTATGGAGTAGGAGCGCCCATATCCAAGGCGGGCGGTCTCGGTATTGCATCCACCGACCAGACATGGTCGACGAAGGCTTCACAGCGCTCATCGTCACCTTTTAGACAAAATTCTACTTAGTTGCGGCCTAAACCACATGGTTTATCCTAATATAATTAGGTAAGCATGGTTTTACCTAATACAGCTACAATGATAATGAATGAACATCATCAACAACCATGTTTAAGAATATTGCATTCTACTTGATTCATTTCAACTCAGCGAAGAGGTGAATGAGTTTGAGGAATGGAATTATAAACATACCTGTAAGGGAGGCAGGAAGGAGAAACAGGAAACCACGTGGAAGTTCAAGCAGAAGCTCAATTGATCCTGCAAATAACAAACACGTGTTACAATCAACAACTACACCAACGCGAACAGAAAGAGAATCCAAACCTTTTCCTCAGAAGAAGATCTGCTTACCTGTGACTGCAGAGGAGACACCTAGATGCACGTGGCCGACCAATACTTAATTATCCACCAATGTGCAGTGTACTGACTACACACGTTGGAACGGAAACAATTACACTCCTTTCAGATCAATAATCAATCAGATGCACGTCAGCACAGAAACAATCTCTGAGTTTTGAGCCCACCAAAGTTCAGCTCCTCACTCCAGTGCACTCCACCACATCTCAACCGGAAAAGACCTTAGCAGCTCGGGGCATTCACCCCGCCCCGACGCGACATACGTTCTGAAGTCTCACATAACACCACAACAATACAAACATTATTTTTATACCAAATTATTATTTTTATATTTTAAGAAAGACATCAGGAAAAATCCTTTTATGGAATAATTAGTAGGTTTCTATCAAGAAACTCACAAAATACGGCTTCACGGATTTAATTTTTAATAATTATATTTGTTTTGACAGATTGGGCAAAGCAAGAAAAATATGTTATCACACGGTTTTTGAACGCCCCTTGACGTTTCGTTCCACACAATTCGTTCATTCTTCTAGAAAGTTCTTAATCACATTTAATTAAAATATAAAAGAATTTAAATATCTTTTATTTACTAAATTATAGAAAAAGATAATAAGAGTAATCCGCATCCAAATTAAACAGCCTAATAATTTTAATACTAAAAATACGGACTCCCGTAAATGTTCTCATTTGGCAACCTTGCCGTTTCACTGAGAGTAATATATCCAAACGCAGATATGTCATCTGTCAAAAGTGACATTGATGATTCGAGGTTAAGATTTAGTTGCTTATCAAAACAATGAAGCTAAATTTAATAAAATGACACCGAATTATATCAAAATCTCCACCGAAAGAGTGAAAATGCGAAAAAGGAAATACAGTACTACGAGTGTATGCGACCTTCCGGTCAGAGGGAATGTTTTATTAGGATTACGAATAGGAATCGGTAAGGTATAATGTTCATCAACAAAAAAGGTGTTACACCACGCATTCTTATCATTGATAAATTCGTTAATGGTATAGTAGCCTTTATGCAATAGTGATCGCTTAATGAATGACTTAAATTGGATCAAAGGCAGGTTTAAAATTTCATTCGGTATTTTGTTATAGAAACGTACTCCTTGAGCTACAAAAGATTTGTTCACTTTAGACAATCTGCATTTGAGACCTACTAGCTTATTTTTGTTGCGAGTGTTAAACTGATGGACCTCCTCTAACCTTTTGTATTGGTGTAAGTATTTCCTCACAAACATTATGGTAGTATAAATGTATTGTGAGGCTACAGTAAGAATGTTGATATCCTTAAATACGTCTCTAAGTGAGTCGCGATAACCTAGATTGTAAATAAATCGAACTACTCTTTTTTGTAGTACAAATATCGACTCGATATCAGCTGCCCTACCCCAAAGTAGTATGCCATAGGACATTAAGCTGTGAAAGTAACTAAAATAAACTAATCTGGCAGTTTCCACATCAGTAAGTTGTCTTACTTTTCTAACGGCATATGCAGCAGCGCTAAGCTTGCCTGACAAGGTTTTAATATGTGGATGCCATTGCAGCCTATGATCTAGCTCGATACCTAAGAAAACAGTCGACTTCACTACCTCAAGACCGATACCGTTAAGCATTATTTGATTAGAATCCACACTAACATTCGGTAAAGTAAATTTGACACATTTCGTTTTGTTTGAGTTTAACGCTAGATTATTTGTGCTGAACCAGTTTTGTATAAGTGATAAAGTGTCATTTATAAGATTCATGTTATCTAGTTTTCTATCAGTTTTAAAAATTAGTGACGTATCGTCGGCAAACAGAACCATGTCACACTTATCCTGGGCTAGATAAGGGAGATCGTTAATGTACACGAGAAAGAGAAATGGACCTAAAATCGATCCTTGCGGCACGCCCATCTTTAGTGTTGCGCCAGATGATAGAGCTTTATTAATCTGTACTTTCTGTGTTCGATCGTTAAGGTAGGACGAGACTAGAGTAAGTGACAAATCATCAACTCCATAAAATTTAAGTTTCTCGAGTAATATTTCGTGATTGACGCAGTCGAATGCCTTGGATAAATCGCAAAAAATGCCATAAGCATTCATATTCACTTCCCAGGCATCAAAGATAGATCTGACCAGAGTAGCTGCTGCGTCAGTTGTAGAACGTCCTTTAGTGAAACCAAACTGGCGATTATGAATTAATTTGTGGTGATTGAAAAATGATACTAGTTGGTCTAGAATTACTTTCTCAAATATCTTACTGAGAGCTGGCAAAATAGAAATAGGCCTGAAATTATTGGGATCACTTTTACTGCCATTTTTATGCAAAGGAACCAACTTGCTGAATTTCATTAAATCAGGAAAGACTCCTTTGGCAATGCAATCATTAAAAATATTAGCAAGCTGCGGAGCCAACATTGTTATGATGTCGCATAGGACGTGAACAGATATTCCCCAAATATCTTCTGTTTTTTTTTTATTAATATTTTTGAACGTTTTAATAATCACATCACCCGAGATTGAGTTAAAGCTAAATGTGGCATTTGGCTTAGGAACATTATTTACGAGTAAGGTATTTGCCATTGTAGCTGACGAGTCTAGTGTTCTAGTAGTGTTATAAGGAATTTCAGAGAAAAAATTTTGAAATGTTTCAGCTACTTCAGAATCAGAATTTATAATTTTGTTTGAAATTTCCAGTGAGAAGGACATGTCGTTATTTTTGACCTTACCTGTTTCTTTATTAATGATATTCCAGGTAGTTTTGATTTTATTGGAGGCATAGTTAATCTTGCGACTTAAGTGTAACGACTTGGCTGCAATACATACGCGTTTAAATATTTTAGAGTATTTTCTCACATAATCAACAAATATCGGATCGTTATTGTATTTTTTTGTTGCATACAGTTCGTATAATCTCGTCCTACTCTTATAGATCCCTTGTGTAGCCCAGTCACAAAATTTTGTCTTATTGTTACGTTTCGAAGTCCTAACAGGGAAGGCACTATTAAATTCATCATTAATAATATTAAACAAATTCTCAAACTGTGCGTTAGGATCCTTATGTGATTTATTTAAGCTGGCAAGTTGCTTTTTAATATTTTGTTTAAAACACTCTTTCCGATTTTTAGTTAGCGGCCTACTCGTAACAGTGTGTACAGTATTAACCTCTTTGCACTCAAACGCGATTTGTTGACCATAGTGATCGGAGCCGAGACAGTCAATTAATAATTTTGAGCTAATTTCAATATTACAAAAAATATTATCGAGACAAGTGGCAGTGTTTTCGGTAACTCTTGTTGGTTCTAGAAACAAGTTACATAAGTTAAATGATTTGAATAGATTTACAAAACGAACGCCAATAGATGACGGCACCAATAAATCAATGTTAAAGTCACCACAAACAATCAAAGATTTACTATTGGAGCTAGTGCGTTTTAAAGCTTCCTCCATTACACGTTCAAAAGTGTCGTAATTAGATGACGGCGGCCGATATACACAAATTATTATATGTCGCTCAAGTTCTACACAAGACAACTCGACGCAGCGTTCGATGGAGAGACCCAGGACGTCTTTACGTTCTTTAAACACAATGTTTTGTTTTAATAAAATTAAGGATCCACCGTGAATCGCATCTTTTCTAGTGAATATGCTACCAGTTACATAACTATCAAAAGTACTACATTTTGATTGATGCTGATTTAACCAGTGTTCAGTTAAACAGAGAATATTTATATTATTTTCTTTAAGAAGTAGACCTATCTCTAATTCCTTGCTGGCAAAGCCACGTATGTTTTGATGAACTAGATTAACAAGATTACGCTTTGCCGTTGTCCTACAATTCAGTTTAAAGATGGCGTACAGTTAGAGTGATCGGTACATATATTAATCACGGTGCTCCGTGTAAACTTCGCTGTACTATCAGTAGCCGAGTTTAAAATATTGAATGCTAATAATCTAGCAATGTTTGACTTAATCCTACGTGGAAGGTGTAAATGGCCTTCCGTCAATATACATTTACTAATAAATCTATTAGTGTCGAAAAATAAAATTTTGTCACTATGACAAGTCAAATTATACAATAACGTATTCAAATTATGAATATGATCATTTTATATGATCAATTTATATGATTCAATATGATTATGCAAGTATTTTTCTTAATTTTACTATGCACCGTAGGGATATTTCGGCTGCCACATCATTAACGACTATTAATTGTCTAAAACTAAACCATCCCAACAAGTTCCTTGGGAGTGATTCTGTGATGTGGCGAAGAAAGAAATGTGAAGTAGGAATAACTACAATCTTCCTGTTTCCGGGATTCCAGGGTTCCTCCTACCACTATTACATCTGGCGCAGGCTACTCGACACTCCCGGACGGCTATTCCGTTTCATCATCATCGTGCTGAATTATTACGAGGAGTCGTATTGAAGAACCGAGCTGCCCGCTTATCACTGATACTATCGAGGAGAGGGTGGTTTGTTTATAATAATCACGGGTAGTTCTACGGGGCGATTTATTAAAAAACCACGACCTGAGACTAAACAGGCTATCAGTCTATTGTGGCTGATGCAACATTAATTATAGTCACTTAATATATCCTAAATTAGAAAATTGTTTTTTATTTATTTTTTAGTTAGCCTCACTAAAGGTAGGTTACATTGGCGCCCAATACAGGTTAATCGCATCCGTAGCGTTACCCGTGGTTTTAAGACAATTAATATTTTTATTTGATGTTGGCTCGCTTAAACTTTTCTCACTCAGAGTACAAAATTTTCATTTGCGTCCTTATACCTACTCATTGTAAGTTTATTTTACAACACTCACTGAGTATTTTTTTTTAATATTATTTTTTCACGATGTCTTACCCTATCAAATTTTTGTCTTTACAAAAATCTGAATTAGAGTACGAAGTTGAATTAAGAGGAGGTTCCGGTGATTCAGTTGCAGAACTAAGGAAACAAATAGTTAAATTAGGCCAATTGAATGCTTCCGAAGATATTCTTGAATCCCACTTAGAACCAAGTGACGATTTGAAAAGTGTTAAAGAGTCTCTCCTCAAATCTCAGAATGCAATAATTTCTATAAAAACAAAATTTGACAAAAACCTATTTTTGAGAACTGAAACCTTACTTAACCATCTATATCATCGCATTAATAGAATCAACAACATTCCGGAAGTTAATGACGTATATAAAGTATGTGTCTCTAGTTTCAATTCGCAGCTTAAAGAACTTGTTTCTTTGAGACCTTCCTCGGTTCAAACTAAACCTACGTCTGTATCTACAAGCGACGCTGCTGTCGCGGAAACGTCTACCATCTCCGTCTCTTGTGAGCGCAGTCTAACATCTGATATTTCAAAGTTGAAATTTTCTGGCAAATCTTGCGTCCATTCCTTTATTCTCAAAGTGGAGGAATTTGTACAATCACGCGGAATAACCTTTGACAAAATTCTTTCGCTCGCCTATGAAATTTTTATAGACGACGCTCTTCATTGGTATCGCTACAACAAGGATCGTTTTAGTTCGTGGCAAGAGTTGTCCAAACTTCTTAAAAAAGATTTCAGTGCTAGTGACTACGACTACCGACTAGCAGCCGAAATACGATCTCGCACACAAGGCGAGCGAGAAAATATTGTCATATATATTTCCATAATGCATGGACTATTTTCGCGTTTGAACAAACCATTTTCCGAAGAAGATAAATTAGAAATTCTTCTTCATAACATACGTCCATGTTACGCAAACACCCTAGCAGCCTCGCCTGAAATTAAGACTATTGACGGACTAGTGTCTGTGTGCCGTAACTTCGAAAACATTCAGGCTAGGTTTGCTAGTTTTCATGAACCTCCTACCGTATCTAGCAACACTCTTGCTGTCGATCTTGCATACAAATCTGGATTCTCTAACAGTAATAATAATAAGCATACTAATAATTACACTTATACTAATACACAACACAAACAATCTACCTTTAATAATAAAACAAAGCATAATACAGAAGTCAACGCTCTAACGCAGAACATTGAAAAACCTGTGTACTGTCCAAGATGTAGATCATATGACCACTCGCTAAGAAACTGTACGGCGGAACGTATCATAGTTTGTTTCCGTTGCGGTTTGAAAGATTATCGCTATCCAGATTGTCCTACTTGTAATAAAGCTAGCGATAATAAACAAAAAAACTAATTGGGTTGGATTGGGGAACCAGTGTTACTAATCAGACTAATAAATCAAAAAAAAATGATGCAGTTGATTGGCAAAAGTGGTTAAGTTTTGTTTCCGCATTTACTGCATATAACGCTGTCTCTTCAATCCGCGATAATTATTCTAATATTGATGTGTCCCGACCCTATGTTTCGGTCAACATTAGCAACCATACACTTGTTGGATTGCTCGATACTGGTTCTTCTACTACTATTTTAGGTAATGGCTGTCATGAATTATTTTTAAATTCAGAGTATAAATTAAATAAATCTGACACTGCTCAATTCATAACAGCAGGTGGTGACAGACTCGATTCTCTTGGTATCCTCTATCTGCCGGTGAGTTTTCATGGTCAAACTCACACACTTAAAGCGTACGTGGTTCCTAGCGTAAAAAATTCTCTTATATTGGGGATGGATTTCTGGAGGATTTTTGAACTTTTTCCTAAGTACATCGACCACATAGCTTATTACAAGGACAATGATCGTGTGTTTGCTACCGGCTTAGAAAATTCAGATCCTCATAATTTGTGCTCTTACGAACATTTAACCGAGAAACAAAAAGTAACATTTCTTATGAAGAACGTGGTTTAGGTCGCACTAAATTAATTACTCATTGTATTGACACTGGGGATGCTGCCCCCATTCGTCAACGCTACTACAGAATGTCTCCCGAAAAGCAACGTGTTTTGGTCGAGCAACTTGATGAAATGTTGGAGGAGGATGTTGTCGAACCATGTGAAAGTCCATGGTCATCTCCTGTTCTCTTAACCCCTAAGAAAAATGGCCAACTACGTTTCTGTCTTGATAGTCGTAAACTCAACGCGGTGACAAAAAAGGATGCATATAGCCTACCCTATATCTCCGAAATTTTAGATAACTTACGCGACGCTAAGTATCTGTCAAGTTTAGATTTGTCAAAAAGTTTTTGGCAAATTTTGATTCGGGAGGAGGACAGACAGAAAACAGCGTTCTACATTCCTTCACGCGGTACATTTCAGTTTAAATCTATGCCCTTCGGGTTAACTAATGCACCCGCAACCCAGCAAAGGTTAGTAGATGCCTTATTCTACGGACCTGAGTTTGAACACCGGGTTTTTGTTTTTATTGATGATGTCATAATCGTCTCCAACAACTTTGAACAGCACATTTCTCTACTGACGCGCGTCCTTGAGAAGCTCAAAATGGCTAACCTTACTATTAATTTTGAAAAAAGCCAGTTTTTTAGGAACCAGCTCAAATACCTCGGCTATGTTGTCGACTCAAGTGGGTTGAAAGCTGACCCTGAGAAAATTGTGGCCATCTCTAATTACCCTACCCCTACTAACCGCAAAGAAGTTCGGCGATTTTTAGGTACAGCCTCTTGGTACCGTAGGTTCATTCAAAATTTTAGTACTCTAGCAAGTCCCTTGAATAAACTGACTTCACAAGGCAAGAATGCCCCTCCTTTCGTTTGGTCTGTGGAGGCTGACTTAGCCTTCACCACGCTTAAAAAGTGCCTCTCCTCGTCACCAATTCTCTCGTGCCTAGATTATACTATACCGTTTGAAGTACACACCGACGCGAGTGACTACGGTATAGGAGCCGTACTTACTCAAAATTTTGATGGTAAAGAACGAGTAATAGCTTATATGAGCAAGTCTTTATCCCAACCGGAGCGTAACTATAGTGCTACCGAGCGGGAGGCTTTAGCTGTACTTACCGCAGTTGAACACTGGCGGTGCTATTTGGAAAATGGCCTTAAATTCACAATTTTTACAGACCATTCCTCGTTAAAATGGTTTCTTAACTTAAATAATCCTACTGGAAGATTGGCTAGATGGGGAGTACGACTTTCTGCTTATAACTTTGATATAAAACACCGTAAAGGATCCGAAAATGTAGTGCCCGATAGTTTGTCTCGTGCAGTTCCTATTTCTGTTATTAATGATGCAGACAACGACCTACAAAATACTAATGACTCTTGGTTTTTAAATTTGCGTGACGGCTGTATTAAGTCCCCTACATCCTTCGTAAATTATCGAGTCGAAAAGGGAAAACTATATAGATACATGAAGTCCCTAAATCCTCTCACAAGGGAATTTGAATGGAAAGAAGTAGTTCCTTTGGAATACAGAAGGGATATTATTGCTAAAAATCATTCAGAACCCATTTCTGGTCATTTTGGTATCTTTAAGACTCACAAACGTCGGAGCCTTAACTATTTTTGGCCTAATATGCACCACGACGTGACTAACTTCATATCTACCTGCGAGGATTGTCTTTCACATAAATATCCTAACCATTCTACGCTTGGTGTGATGGGTAGACCTAAGGATTGTTGCCGGCCTTTTCAAATGTTGAGCATAGACCTTATGGGACCGTTGCCTGTATCTAGAAAACAAAACGTGTTTCTTTTGGTAGTAACTTGTTGTTTCTCCAAATACTGCCTGTTATTCCCTATCCGCCGGGCTACAGCCGACATTATATCAAAAATTATGGAGGAGGAAGTTTTTTTGGTTCATGGTGTCCCTAGTACCGTACTAATGGACAATGGTCGACAATTTATTAGTGCGACTATGAAAAATTTGTTCCAAAATTATAAGATCCCTAATGTTTTTTATACACCACTATACACCCCGCAGATAAATACAGTCGAGCGGTATAACAGGACTATAATTACTTCTATATCTACATTTATTGACAGCGATCATAGAGTCTGGGATACCAATATTTCTAAGATACAGTTTGCTCTCAATAGCGCGGTAAACGAAGTGACTGGATTTTCACCTTCATTTTTGGTCTTTGGACGTGAGCTTGTAAGCTGTGGCTCTCATTACGTTGACGCCGATTTAGAGAACGAAATCGTTTTTACTCCTAGAGATGGTTACGCGGAAAACGTTGGTGTATTGAGTAAAATATTCGACAAGGTTCAATTATCGCTGATAAAATCACACTCTAGAAATTGTACAGCATACAACTTGCGTCGTAAAAATGTTGAATTTAATGTGGGCGATATTATTTGGAGACGAACATTTTATCAGAGTGATAAAGAAAATAAATTTTCTAAAAAATTAGCTCCCAAATTTATAAAATGTCGAATTATAGGCAAAAAATCCAAACTTGTATACGAACTGGAAGATATGTCAGGTCAAAATCTAGGCACATGGCACGTAAAAGATTTTAAATTGACCTAGTTTTATTCAAATAATAGGATTTATATAGGAGCGGATTTTATAAGTAAAATCCTAATGTAAAAAGGGGGGTATGTAACGGTTCGTTACTGTACACTTTAAAGTTTATTTTATTTTTATTTAATTGAAACAAATTATAATAACACTAACTTAACTTGAATTTAACTAATATCTAACTACTATATTAATACTAATAATTAAAATTAACTTATACTAACTATACTAAATGATTAACAACTAAATAAACAAAAATAATACCTAACATAAAAATAATTTAATCTATCTATCTTACCTTAAAAGAAATTCAGATACTATCCTGTACATCTGCGCTCACAAGGCGATCGTGAATGAACGAATTGACTGACTAAGGTGAATAGCGGCTAACTTCTTGAGATTGGAGCTTGAGACACGACTTCACTTCATATTAACGTCTCACGATCTTATTTTCCTATTATTTAAATCCTATTACATTTAAATAATTAATACAAGAAATATTATATTATTAGTGAAAAACCCCGAGCTACAGGGTGAGTGTTGTAAATTACTTATTATCTTTTTTTGAGTAAAACCAAATCTAGTGAAGCATATTAGTTACCTACCTACTTGAGCTACCTACATGGTTAAAATGTATTTTTAATTTTACAATTTAAGTTAATTTATTAGAGTTTTAATTAGAAATTATAAAGTTTGGGATTACTCGTTATGACGAAATCCATTGTTTTGATAATTTAATAACTAGTTTTCGTTACAAGTTCATAATTTAATCACTATCTGTCAGTTACATATAACTTTTGATTATGCAAGTATTTTTCTTAATTTTACTATGCACCGTAGGGATATTTCGGCTGCCACATCATTAACGACTATTAATTGTCTAAAACTAAACCATCCCAACAAGTTCCTTGGGAGTGATTCTGTGATGTGGCGAAGAAAGAAATGTGAAGTAGGAATAACTACAATCTTCCTGTTTCCGGGATTCCAGGGTTCCTCCTACCACTATTACATCTGGCGCAGGCTACTCGACACTCCCGGACGGCTATTCCGTTTCATCATCATCGTGCTGAATTATTACGAGGAGTCGTATTGAAGAACCGAGCTGCCCGCTTATCACTGATACTATCGAGGAGTGGTTTGTTTATAATAATCACGGGTAGTTCTACGGGGCGATTTATTGAAAAAACCACGACCTGAGACTAAACAGGCTATCAGTCTATTGTGGCTAATGCCATATTAATTATAGTCACTTATAGTGTAGAATTTAATATATCTTACTTTAGAAAATCGTTTTTTTATTTTTTTAGTTAGCCTCACTAAAGGTAGGTTACAAGCACCCGCTCAACAACTACTACGACAAAGCCAACTACGACTACAAAAGAAGCAGTAAATAATATTGACCTATTAGCAGGATTTTGAAATTGAAAGCCCAATGAAATGAGAGATGAGGATTCCAATTTCGAAATAAATAAAAATGTAGAGAATCGGAGCACAGTGAAGGCGCAGTCGCAGTGTTTTGTTATCTACCAGTTAGTGTGTACAATTGAGGGGGATTAAGTGAAATATTTCATTTAAAATAAATTCAACATATTTTTTTTATTTTTTTTATTCCACTAAGGTGACACACAAGCATACGGTCTGCCCGATATTAAGCAGTCACCGTAGCCTATGGAAGCTTGTAATATCGGGGATATCACTCGGGCGTTGCCAATCCTCCCAACCCAACCCTCCCAAGTGGAGCTCTGCAGACCTTACTCACGGTAAGAACAAAACATGGCCGAGACCAATGCTATTTGGCTACGATCTTCTGGCTAATTAATGGTAAGTTGAACAGTTACAAATAAAACTGTCATAAATATGGTCAATCACCTTTGTGGTATAAAAAAAAGTCGCTGTGGCGCTATCTACCTGATATTTAATATCAACTACATTTATAATAATACTAGAGAAACCAGCGCAACTTCGTTTGCGTTTATCCCGCTTTCCCGTGGGAATTTCAAAAAATCCTTTCTTATCGGTTGCCTACATCATACACCACACTTTTCAGAACACACCCAAGTTTCAGGTCTCTACGGTCACACCAAAACATTTTCATATGTATAGATTATTATTTTTCTATTTATATGTATCTATACCTACTTCTCATTACAATCTTTGGAGTGGGCGTTTATGAAATAGGCAAGCCCGATTGGTGAAGTGCCACCCTCTTACAGAATACTGACGTGAAGCAGCACTAGCAATGCGTTTCGTTCGGTGAGTGAAATATCCGAAATTATAACTCCTTCCATATACTATTTCTCGCTATATCCTGTTTTTTCCTGTTATATCTCTGTGCCCCAATGTCGACGGTAATCACCTAACATCAAATGATCCATATTTCTGAGCTTGTTTTCCAACCACTCCCGTAAAAAAATAAATACAAAATAAAATATAATAAATAAATAAAATTCTTTATATAGTGAAATAAAGCTACTTATCAAATAATTTGGCGATATTATAAATGTTGAAATGATAAGCTCCAGATAACGTCCAGTTAGATTATTTCACAATAACTTCTATTACAGTACAAAAAAAATATTTAATCGCGAAAAATCGAACGTAGAACAACCGTCGTCGTTTATTTATTTATCAAATTGGCGCTGCTCGAGCTAGTAGCTCGGAACTAAAAAACTGCTGTTCCAATTAACGAAATGATAAATTTAATTTTAACTATTAACGACTGCTGATGCACTTAAAATTGATCAATAAACATAAGACAAATTTTACAATGAATATAAATTAACATTTCAGATTCTATCGAAATAAGGTTTTTCTAACAGTCAGCCGTCCTGTTGATTGACTGTCCTCAGACAATTTAGTGAAATTCAAATAATAAAAATAAAAAAACAAACTAATTTCAGTCGCAGATGATTTTGCGACACTTAAAACGTAAATATTTCGGCAATCATTGCTGATGGAAGGTCCTCATTCAACAGTTCAGCATTGTCCTCACAATGGGGCAATAAAATACAGCAACCATACACAGGGTGCATACCGGCTTCAGGGTATAGCGGACTTCACTTACACACGCAGGGTGTATGGGTCTTAAGTCTCAAGGTGTCAGTTAATGTAACCGTGTACACACACAGGGTGTATCGGTCTCAAGGTGTCAGTTAATGTAACCGCGTACACACACGCGGTGTATCGGTCTCAGGGCATCCGTTGATGTAACCGCGTACACACAGGGTGTATCGGTCTCAGGGCAGCCGTTGATGTAACCGCGTACACACAGGGTGTATCGGTGGTCTCAAGGTGTCAGTTGATGTAACCGCGTACACACACACACGGGGTGTATCGGTATCAGGGCATCCGTTGATGTATTCGCGTACACACAGGGTGTATCGGTCTCAGGGCATCCGTTGATGTAACCGCGTACACACAGGTTGTATCGGTCTCAGGGTATCAGTCTGGTGTAACCACGCGTACTCAGGGTATCCGTTGATGTAACCGCGTATACACACAGGGTGTATCGGTCTCAAGGTGTCAGTTGATGGTAACCGTGTACACACTCTGGATGTCCGGTATTATGTTCATTTCGGTTAACTTTTTTTAAAATCTAAAATCTATCTATCTATCTATAATATAATAAAAGTGTAAAAAAAGTTTGTCTGTACATTGAATATATTTCCAAAAAAATTGTTTAGGGCGATGAAGAATAAGCAATAGAACAAGAATTTAAAAAAAAATTGTCCATCTATTTGTATGTTTGTATGTATGTTTGCACACGCTAGTCTCAGAAACGGCTGAACCGATTTGGATGCTGTTTTCACAAATATGTAGAGATTTGCTCAACTTAACGTTTAGTGTATGTTTCTTTTCAAAATTCCTACGGAAACGGGAATAACGGGACTGAACGTGTAAATCACTGACTACTGAAGGGATTTAAATGAAATTTGGTTCACGAGTAGAATTTAATCTGGAGTAACACTTAGGGTATTTTTATCTAGAAATTCCCACAGGAACGGGAATAATGGGACTGAACGCGTACATCACTGAATCATTACGTGTTCTGAAACTGCAAGTGCTAAAAGTTTCCACTGTTTCATGGAGGTTCCTTTCGTTATTTTGCGAAATTCCCATGGGAACGGGAATAATGGCACTGCACGTGTATTACCTGGGACGGTCAATCTAGATAGCTGAAAGATTCTATCATCTCTATATATAAAAGGAGAAAGGTTAGGTAAGGTTAGAAACTTGAAATTTTGCACAAGGGTTCCTTTTATAACGTAGGGGAGTACTAAGAAAGGATTTTTCAAAATTCCCACGGGAAAGCGAGATATACGCAAACGAAGTTGCGTGGGGACGCACAGCCCAAACCGCTGGGTCTAGAGATGCCAAATTTGGTATGTAGGGTCCTTATAAGGTCCGAACCGACCGGACCGGAACGGATCAGACCTGATCGGTCCGGAAGGAACCGCACCGTACCGGGCCGTGCCGGACCGGATCGAACAGGACCGGGCCGGTTTTTTTTTAAAGAAAATATGCTAGTTGTCATGAGGACCAGACCGACCGGACCGGACCGACCGGACCTGACCGGACCGGAGTGAACCGTACCGTGCCGGACCGGCATTTGTTTCTGAATAAAAATATGCTAATTGTTACTAGGTCACGCGGGCGAAGCCGCGGGCAGAAGCTAGTATAAAATAAAATATATCGACCCTTCGGAGACGACTTTGAAAATGCGGCCCGAAAAAAATTTGTTTTTGAATAAGATTAAAACTAATTATCTTATGTGACTTATATGACTTCAGCCGCCGGCAAGGACGCGCCGGCGTTGCCCGGGGTGGACCACGTGGAGGTATCCCGATAACCACCCCTGCATGGATGCCCCTTTTTTTTTTTTTTTTTTTGTTTATAGTCAGGAAAATGCATTACTGCATGTCCCTCCGCTGGGGAAGCGACGGGGGTCTGTCGGGCTCCCCCTTTAAGCCACTTGGGTATACCGACTAAAAACCTGACTGACTGCCACCTCACCCGCCTAGATGGGCGGGGCCACGGGAACTAAGATACTTCCGTGACCCCGCCGGCGGTTGTCCGAAGACCCACTTGTTGGGCTACGGCACGGTTGGCATGGATGCCCCTGAATCAACATGCCCGAATTTGGAATTATTTGCTGTGGATCCTGAAAGAGCTGAAAAAGCAGCATATCCAGTGTTTTTATCATTTTTATTATTTGTGTTTTTATAATTACTTGTCTTCTTATTCCTGCAATATTTGCCGAGATGTCCATACTTATTACAATTAAAGCATCTTGGGCCTTTCTTATAGTTTTTGAACACTTGTTTCCCTTTTGTGTTTGTATAAAGTGCGGTAGTGTTCAGACACTACCGCACGCACAAGATCTCAGGGTCTTTACCTCCTGCAGTAATTTATTTTTTACTCAATCAGCACTAATCTTCATACCGGAACTTTCGAGACCCATAATCATTAGGCCAGTATACTTCTGGCAAACCTGCCAACATTAATGTGCCTAACCACTCATCGTCCACATTGAATTTTATGTTCCTTAATTTATGCGCCGCTATCATGATTTTGTTAACATAATCTTCCACCGATGAATTGTTTTCCAAATTAGTGTTTATTAGTTCCTTCAATAAACCAACTTTCCGTGTTAGACCACTGTCCTCAAATGCCTTTGATAAATTGTCCCACACCTGTTTGGCAGTTTGGGCTTCTTGAATGTGTATATGGGGTATTTGGTGAGGTATCAATAAAAAATTGTTCGACTTACATGAACGATTTATGAGTCCAAATACATAAGCATAATGCACAAGAAACAGAAGGAAAGATAAAGATAGCACAGCACAGAAGTAAGTACGCACACAGAAAACTAACAACAATTAAAAGCGTGAGCAATAATAATTAATAATTAATGGCACCGAGCTAACAAAGCAATGATTGATTGATTCATTGATGAATGATTGCGTGTCAGGCCAGGCATAGATCTCGACTGTAGCGCCGTTTGCGCCTCTGGCCGCGGTGCGCGGAACTAACTGGCACGGGTTGCATATTACCACACGTCAAGTGAACGATTTGATCATCCGATTATTTATCGGATGATTTAGTTAATTGTGTATTGTAAATAAATATATATATAAATAATTTTAGTATTGTAAATAGTGCATTGTGTAAATATAAATTAATTATGTAGGTAGGTATAAATAAATTACTTGTGTGTAAATATAAAATAAGATTTAATATTATACAATTTATAAATATAAGTGAAAGTGAAAATATAATAAATTATAATGTAAGTTACCTACATCACTCCCCTCCAGAGACCGTGTCTACGGGCGATAGAAGTTAGTAAATTTTACACGTCGCCCATAGCGTGTCGTTACTGTACGGGTAGTAGGTTCAGGTTCCGTGTAGTGGTTAGGATGTTTTACCAATGGAGTAGTGTTAGAGTGTTTTACCGACGGAATTGTATTGTCCGTTAATAAATATGCCGGTTTTAAGCGATTTATAGAAATATTAACATCCTTTCCTTTTAGATGGATCTTAAAAACTTTTGGACCTCTTTTTAAAACTTTGAATGGTCCATTATAGGCATTTTGAAGTGCTCCTTTCAATGTGTCGTCTCTAATAAAAACATGTGAGCAAGTATTCAAATCCTTATAAATAAAAACTTTACTCGAACCATGGTGCGACGTTGGAACCGGTTTTAAATTTTCGGCAAAGGAACGTAAGCGCGCGGAAAAATCGTTTATGTCAGTGGTGTGACCGATAGTTTTGTCACCAAAGAAATCACCTGGCATTCGCAAGGTCTCTCCGTAAACGAGTTCAGAAGAGGTAGCTTGCAGGTCGTCCTTAATTGCGTTACGAATGCCGAATAATACTATTGGTAACGTTTCCGTCCAGTTCGAGTTGTTGTGACAAGTTATTGCCGTTTTGAGCTGCCTATGGAACCTTTCGACAAGGCCATTGCATTGAGGGTGGTAAGCGGTAGTTTTTCGATGTTTAAAGCCAATAAACTTAGACAATGACTGGAACAGAGCTGACTCGAACTGCCTACCACGATCGGTGACGATGTCGGTGGGGCAACCAAAACGAGACACCCAGCTTGAGACAAAAGCTTTGGCTACGGACTCTGCTGTAATTTCGGTAAGCGGGACAACTTCAGGCCATCGCGTGAAACGATCGACTATTGTCAGGCAGTACCGATAACCAGCGGATGGAGGTAATGGACCGATAAGGTCTAGGTGGACATATTTGAAGCGTGCTTTCGGCAGATCGAGAGTACCTAACGGTGACGATACATGCCGAATGACTTTGGCACTCTGACAGGCCAAACATGCCTTAGACCATTCGCGACAGTCTCGTCGCATCGTTGGCCATACATATCGCTGGGCTACCAACTTAGCGCTAGCGTTAGCACCGGGGTGGCTAAAACAATGAAGATTGTCGAAAACTTGTTTGCGGAACGGTTTTGTGACAAAAGGCCTAGGGGTTTTGGTACTGAGGTCACAGTATAACGATGACTGACTCCCAGGTATTGTCGCTTTTTCTAAACGAAGAGAAGTTTCGCCGTTCAAAAGTTTGGCTAATTCTGGATCTTCGATTTGGGACTTAGATAGGTCTTCTAGATTAACTGGCATCTGCAATTCATCGACACGGGAAAGCGTATCGGCGACGACGTTGTCTTTCCCTGCAATGTGTTTATTATCGGTGGTGAATTGAGATATAAAATCTAAATGCCTAAACTGTCGTGGAGAACTGTTGCGTTTTCGTTCGTGAAACGCGTAACACAACGGTTTATGATCGGTATAGATCGTGAAGTGTTTTGCCTCTAACATGAACCTAAAATACTTAATGCTCTGGTATATGGCGAGCAGCTCGCGGTCGTATGGAGAATACTTCCGTTGAGATTGGCTCAGTTTGCGTGAGAAAAACGCTAGAGGTTGCCAAGCACTATCCTTGAGCTGTTGTAAGACCGCGCCCAATGCAGAATCCGACGCGTCAGTAGTCAAGGCGAGTTTAGCCTGAGGATCAGGGTGTGCTAACAAAACTGCATAACAAAGACTTTTCTTACACTCCTCGAAAGCTGTTAATGAGGGTCCTTTTATATCAACAGGTTGAGAGCCTTTGACGGAACCAGTCAATAGAGCATTCAGTGGAGCTTGAACCTGGGCAGAGTTTGGCAGAAAACGCCTATAAAAATTGATCATGCCGAGGAACCTACGTAGCTGTTTGACGGTTTTTGGTACAGGAAAATCCTCAATAGCCTGGACCTTACTTCTCAGTGGCCTGGCACCAGCAGAAGAGATGGTATAACCTAGAAAAGATACCTCTGGCTGACCGAAAACGCATTTGGCGGTATTGATTAACACGCCATAATCCCTCATTCTGGCGAACAGCTGGCGCAGGTGATCTTGGTGTTCTGCTTCCGATTTGGAGTAAACTAAAAAATCATCTAAGTATGGATAGCAGAAGTCGAGCCCGCGCGTCATTTCGTCAGCAAAACGTTGGAACGTTTGGCCAGCATTTCGCAAACCAAACGTCATAAAGGGGAATTCGTATAATCCGAAAGGCGTAGTTATCGCGGTCTTAGGTATATCTTCTTTGGCGACAGGGATCTGATTATACGCTTTTACTAAATCGACGGTGGAGAAAATCTTACAACCGGATAAGCTATGGGTAAAATCGTGGATGTGGCGGATAGGATATCTATCGGGTATAGTCCGCGAATTTAGGAGCCTATAGTCGCCACATGGACGCCAACTGCTATCTTTCTTCGGTGCAAGATGAAGTGGTGAAGACCAAGGACTGTCTGAAGGACGGGCAGTACCACTAGCCAGCATTGCGTCGAATTCGAGCTTGGCGATTTTGTACTTGTCGGGGGCTAATCTACGCGGTGTAGACGAAACGGGTGGTCCTGGAGTGGTGCGAATATAGTGTACTGTGTTGTGTTTGGGTTGGTGTGGCGCGCCCGCTGGACGTGTGATTTCAGGGAACTCACCGAGAATGCTGTCATACTTACCGACGCCAGTCAAGACCTTTACACTTGAAACAAGGCTGTCTGTAAAAGAAATAGAAGCTACAGCGGATACATTAGTGACACTATCTACTAAGCGTTGATTTCTAATGTCTACAATTAAATTAAAAAATGACAAAAAATCTACGCCTATAATAGCCTTGGTTACATCAGCTATAATGAATTGCCATACAAAATCGCGACGCAGGCCAAGATTTAAACTTAATTGCACAGTACCGTAAGTGTCTATAGTGGAACCATTGGCTGCACACAGTTGATAGCTTGTCCTCGCACGGCGTTCGTGAAAGGTGGATCGTGGAATGACACATAAATCACTTCCTGTGTCTACAAGGAATTGAACCTTAGATCTACGGTCCGTCACGAACAAGCGACCACTTTTGTTAGGGCAATCATCAGCCGCCATTACCGACCGCCCTGAGGGTTTTCCGCCTTAAAATCACAGGGGGAGATACACTTGCTGGCTTTGCTTCCAAATTTGGCGTGATACCAGCAAAGGGGGTGCTTTCTGTAACGCGAGTTGGATCTCGAGCGAGTCGATGAATTACCCCGATGACGTTGGTTGGATCGGCTGCGGGACCTGGATCTATCTGCCATCATAGCATCAACCTTCCTTGTAAGCGCGGCGATCTGTCGAGCCATGTCCTCTATGAGGTTTGTGGACGAGCTTGCGGAAGATGTAGCGGCAACAACTGGAGCAGGTGGAGCGATATCCTGGATCCTGTCAGCTAGTTCAGCTAGGGTCTCCAGAGGAGACGTGGTCTGGGAAGCTATGATCTGCTGCATGTTGTGTGGTAGACGGCTGGTCCAGATCGTTTTGACGAAATCCTCTGGAACGCCGGGTCCTGCTAAGTTCTGTAGGTGGCGTAGGAACTGGGACGGTTTCCTGTCCCCGAGTTCTTCTTCTATAAGGAGTTGTTTCACCTTCTTCTCCTTGGATGCAGAAAGCCGCTTAATCAGATCGGTCTTGAGCTTTTGGTACTTGTTAGTGTCAGGGGGTGAGACTATGAGGTCTTCTACTTCAGCTGCATATTGGTTGTCGAGTTGAGATATGACGTAATAAAATTTCGTCGTGTCGGCCGTGATGTTGGAAATCGCAAATTGGCCTTCTAATTGTGCGAACCATATCGCAGACTTGTCCGCCCAAAAAGGTGCAACTCGGACTCCGACACGACAAATGTCGGATGGTGCAGTGGAACCGTGTCCTTGTGAATTGACGTCACGTCGGTGACGCGTAGAATCTTCTTGAACGGTCTTTACTGAATCGTCACTATCGCTTGCCATCTTAGATAAGTGCACAGTTCGGGGTCACCAGTTATGGGGTATTTGGTGAGGTATCAATAAAAAATTGTTCGACTTACATGAACGATTTATGAGTCCAAATACATAAGCATAATGCACAAGAAACAGAAGGAAAGATAAAGATAGCACAGCACAGAAGTAAGTACGCACACAGAAAACTAACAACAATTAAAAGCGTGAGCAATAATAATTAATAATTAATGGCACCGAGCTAACAAAGCAATGATTGATTGATTCATTGATGAATGATTGTGTGTCAGGCCAGGCATAGATCTCGACTGTAGCGCCGTTTGCGCCTCTGGCCGCGGTGCGCGGAACTAACTGGCACGGGTTGCATATTACCACACGTCAAGTGAACGATTTGATCATCCGATTATTTATCGGATGATTTAGTTAATTGTGTATTGTAAATAAATATATATATAAATAATTTTAGTATTGTAAATAGCGCATTGTGTAAATATAAATTAATTATGTAGGTAGGTATAAATAAATTACTTGTGTGTAAATATAAAATAAGATTTAATATTATACAATTTATAAATATAAGTGAAAGTGAAAATATAATAAATAATAATGTAAGTTACCTACATGTATACAGGGAGGAAAAAGGCGACGAACACAGCCGAAAGTTTGATGATATGTACCTTACAGACATGCGTTTTATATAGGTTTCATTTAAAAATAGTTTATTTAAAAAAAAGGCACAGATTTGAAAATTTCCTACGTGCCGATAACCCTAATTCCAGAACAACAGTGCATTTGATAAGATAACTACACGGACGGGTACTACTACGCTACGGACAGGCTGTAGGTACCTAGCTTAGCCCTTGCCTAGCCCACGATACACACATACCTACCTATTAATAGTAATTCTGATTATCATTTAAAAAATCTAGCAAACATGAAGTAGGTACGCCAGGAACTTACCTACAACACACGATGCTCGATGTATCTGAGCGCATCTCTCTCATGCGACTCATGCGACACAACACTCAAAACCACTAAACAACATTTAAAACACGAAACATCACTTAAAACACCAATACCATTTAATAAATAATAGAAACTTTCACAATTTACTTCTAGCATGTACCTATTGACAATAGGATATTTTTGTATCACTATGGTAACCGTGACAATTACCATGTACCAAAGGCAAATAAACTTTTCATTCATTCATCCGTTCATTCAATTAATTCAGGGCTGGATTCGGTAAGTCTGATTATTGGCGTATTTGTTTTAACATAGGTACTCTCTTCGCTAAAAAGAATAAGTAATTACGAATAGTTTTTATTAGGCCGTAGGTACCTAGCGCTCACCCCCTTACAGCCGATGCTCAATGTGTCCGCCGCGTCTTATGCGACACAGTCGGATACGCTGCTTGGTATGACGGTGCACACGCGCAAGCAACTGTGTCTCCACATTTTGCTGGCGGAGTTCAGCAAACGCCTGTTCAATTCTGTGCACCATTTGCTCTCGCGTTTCGTATTCATCCCGGTACACTCGGTCTTTGAGAGTGCCCCACAAAAAAAAGTCGAGAGGCGTGAGGTCTGGTGAGCGCGGCGGCCATCTGTTCGGCCCGTATCGCCCGATCCATTGTTGGCCGAATAGTTCGTTTAGAGCTTCGCGCACTTCCACAACCGAATGAGCTGGAGCCCCATCCTGTTGAAACCACGCAGCACGTCGTTCCTCTGACGGTAATTGGTCCAGGTATGGCGACACCACGTTTCTAAGTAGCTCATGGTATCCATGTCGATTCAAAGTGGGTGGTAAAAAAATTGGTCCAATTATGGTGTCGCCATGAATCGCGGCCCACACGTTAATCGACCACCTCTGTTGGTGCGCTGTCTGTCGGAAAATGCGGGGATTTTTCTTCCGCCCAAACGTGCTCGTTTCGACGGTTCCATAAACCATTCCGCGTAAATGTCGCCTCGTCGCTCCAAATGATTTGCTGCACGAAACGAGGATTCTCGCGGATGCCGTCGTCCAGCCAACGGCAGTATGCTGCTCGCACCGCCAAATCCCTCGGCAGCATTGCCTGCACTTTTTGGATGCGGTATGGATGGCGCCTGTTTAGTTTTAAAACGTCCAAAACCAACATGTGGCCAACGCCGAAACGGCGCCCGGCCTGTCGAGAACTTGCTCGGGGGTTCTGGTCAAAGAAACTTAAAATGTTCTCCTCAAGCCGCACAGGCACACGTCTAGACCCGCCACCACGATGGTCATCCATCGATGTCCGTGGAACGATCGGACGATTCTCCTGTACCCGGTAAAGGGCGTTGGTAACTACGCGGGGATTTACCGGATGCGGCGGAGGAAAACGCTCTCGGTACAACCGCAAAGCTGCCCCTGCGTTGTACTCGGACTCTACGTACAGCATTATTAAGTTTAAATAATCTCGCGCTTGTAACGACATTTAGTTTTTTTGCTACACGTCACTGTTGACAACACTATGATTACCGTGACAATTGTAGAAAAAAAGCATTTCTTCGTAACAAAAAAAATTCGAATCGAGTTCGAAATTCAAGACGTACATACCTTTTTTTAGTGTCAGAAAGGCCATTAAGGAGTACCTACTAAAACAAATAAAATAATAAATACGTTATCACTAAGGAATGATTGTATGAGTTGCTGGCGGTACAATTAACAAAAAACACATGTTTTATTCCAATCACTACGGCATAAAGGAATGAAAAGCCTTAAAGGTCGTTATTAGGCTACGCTACCAACATCTAAGATTAAAAAGTTATGAAATCAATGTTATGGTTATGTTTATTTATGGTTAAAAATAATCGTGATCAGGTCAATGACCGATTTAAAAAAAACGACCTTAATACATCCCCGTTGCTGCGTTCACAGCTGATTTTAGGGATGAAATCACACAGTTTTACAACTAATGTTTGTTAGTCAATTACTCCGAAACTATCATACTTAGACAAAAGATCTTTCACCAGCATAAAGCAGATGTATAAACCTCTTAAGAAATTTCGGGAGTGTCGGTCGCCCTCAGGGCACCCTGTATATAAAATCGGGTCAACTAATAATATTAATTTTGACTTAGTTTTTATATCTTGTTTTAATAAGATAGGGTCACTAGCATTTGGTTCTTTCAATATGTGAGTATACAAATCTTCGTGTTGGAGGTATGCCACGACAGCGAAACTCCACGTTGCCCAATTTTCACGACCCGTTAACTTCTCAATTGACATCATTGAATTATTTCCAGCCATATTTATAATGTATATGTACTTTTGACTTTGTAATTAGGCTGAAATTAAGCTGAAAAATAAAAACACACGCGAGCCGGTAACTTAATTTGAGGTTATACTCGCAAATTTTTTACTTTTACTGTAACTTTCCAAATACTGTACAAAATGCAAAACTAACAATATACGACAGGCATAGGACGGCCCATAACCTGATGAAATAAAAGCAAGGACAGTTTAAAGTTAATTACTATTTAATTTTATCAATATTACAACAACCGATATGACAGTGCGCAATGGCGACGAGGGAAGGGAAGCGCCACACAGTTTAGGCGGACAAAGAGTGTACCAAATAAAAACATTGCTTTAACATTTAGCGCAGGCGTTCATACTTCTCAACAATATTGTATATGAAAAAGTTAATAGGAATTTTCAGATTTTTACAAAACATTTGAAAATTGGACTAAGTATGTACCTTTATAGTTTGTCATAACACTTATACAGGATGATTTTTTAGTCACTTCCTTTTAATATATTTTTCTGTTGAGAAAATAATGATATACTCACGTGTTTTTTTCATTTAGTATCACTTAATACTAAAATTTGAAGTTACAGCATCACAAAGTTATCTAAAATCCATAGAAACCGCGCGCGCAACCCGGTAAAATATTATTATTTTGTAAATTTATCTACATTCTTTGTCATAAATAGGTCTTCTATCATTAATATTAATTGTAATTTGTCACAAGGTATCATTACCTTGTACGTACATAGAAAAAAATTGGATAGATAGGTATAACGCAACAAAGTGATCTGAGATCGATTTGTGTTCATTTATATTTGAAATCAGACGATTGTTTGTAAAAACGAAATAATAATATAAGTATCCTGGTACATCATCTATATATATAAAATTCAAAGTCCTGACTGACTGACTTAACTATATATCAACGCACAGCCCAAACCGGTGGGTCTAGAGACTCCAAATTTGAACTGTAGGTTCCTTACGACGTCTAGGGGTGTACTAAGAAAGGATTTTTCAAAATTCCTACGGGAAACCGAGATATACGCAAACGAAGTTGCGAGGGTGTATCAACGCACAGCCAAAACCGCTGCGTCTAGAGATTCCAAATTTGGCACGTAGGTTCCTTACGACGTCTAGGGATGTACTAAGAAAGGATTTTTCAAAATTCCCACGGGAAAGCGAGATATACGCATACGAAATTGCGAGGGGACGCACAGCCCAAACCGCTGGGTCTAGAGATGCCAAATTTGACATGTAGGGTCCTTATAAGGTCCAGACCGACCGGACCGGACCGGACCGGACCGGAACGTATCAGACCTGATCGGTCTGGAAGGAACCGCACCGTACCGGGCCGTGCCGGACCGGATCGAACCGGACCGGACCGTTTTTTTTTCCATCTATATATATGTCGGATAGCCTAGCGGTAATTCGATGTGCAATTCAACATCACAAGGGCGTAACGAGGGTAGTCGTGATATGAGAGAAACAACAGTTTTAGTTCTACTTAAAGAATGTTTATTGAATTTACTAGCACTTCGGAATGACCACTGATGGAAAAGAAATGCCGCAAGAAAAACCTCAGTCTAGGTCTTTTTCTCAATCGCTGTTACAACACACATTTTATTAGGTACAGTTTCTTAATATAACTCAATACAAAATAGACACTAGGTAAAACGCGACAGTTCCGTGACTACGAGTACTACTCTCGGTGGCGCCCGATAACGAAGTGTTCAGTCGAGCCCGCCTTCCGTATCACGACTCTGCCGGAGCGCGCCAAAAGCAACGTTTTCTCAACACGCCGCTAGATGGCGCACCCTCGTTTTGCTAGTGTTCATGTCCATACTCATGACCGTATGCGACACGGCCATCCTGCAAGACACGCGTCCTCGCGTGTAACTGAAACAATCAATACTCGCACAGTATCACAACGTTCGGTCACTCCTGACCACACATAGGACTTGCTCTCTAACTCAAATCCAAAGTTTCAATATCAAATCCAAGTTTCAATATCAAGTCTAATTTACTTCTATTCTAAGAACTTTCTCTCCAACTCAAATCCAAAGTTTCAATATAAAGTCCAATTTATTCTAAGTCACACTTAGCTTAACAAATCAAGCACCTAACCATTAAGTAACAATATAACAGAGTTCGTCAAAAGCAAGGTGCCATAACCATCCCCGTGGTTACAGCTGATCAGCCCTGTGACCCCACTCTTGGTCAGCCCTGTGACCACTCTCTGGTCATCCCTGTGACCGCACTCTAGTCATCCCTGTGACCGCACGCTGGTCATCCCTGTGACCGCACTCTTGGTCATCTCTGTGACCGCACTCTTAGTCATCCATGTGACCTCACTCTTGTCATCCTTGTGACCTCACTCTTGTCATCCTTGTGACCTCACTCTGGTCATCCTCGTGACCTCACTCTGGTCATCCTTGTGACCAACCACCATGCCATCTCTGTGACCTTTATCACGACACGTATCATCCCTGTGACACTGTCTAATCAAACAAAAGTGACCATCCCTGTGTATGGCACCTTGCTTTTGAGTTCGTCAAAAGCAAGGTGCCATAACCATCCCCGTGGTTACAGCTGATCAGCCCTGTGACCCCACTCTTGGTCAGCCCTGTGACCACTCTCTGGTCATCCCTGTGACCGCACTCTAGTCATCCCTGTGACCGCACGCTGGTCATCCCTGTGACCGCACTCTTGGTCATCTCTGTGACCGCACTCTTAGTCATCCATGTGACCTCACTCTTGTCATCCTTGTGACCTCACTCTGGTCATCCTCGTGACCTCACTCTGGTCATCCTTGTGACCAACCACCATGCCATCTCTGTGACCTTTATCACGACACGTATCATCCCTGTGACACTGTCTAATCAAACAAAAGTGACCATCCCTGTGGACACCCACATGATCATCCCTGTGACCATGTTCGGCAATGATCCCTGTGACTACCACAAAATCACACACGTGGTCCCTTGCTGTTGAGTATACTCTGTTACACATCAAACGTTTAATCGATCAACACTAAACATTTTGAACAATTACAAAATTCGTTATTACTCAAGTCAATAAAATTTGTACATAGTCTTCACGATTGTATTTTGCCAATACTGTCCACTCAGGTATCTTGGCCTTATCACCAAAGAGTTCGCATAGAGTTATGAGAAAACTTTACTCAAAGAAACTTAATTTAACATAGGTACTACATACAATGCATTGTACTGCACCACTCTTCATACCAACACACAAACTCAAGCCTATCCATAGGCATCGAGTCACTATGGTAATGGGAATTATAAACAGACACTAATTTTAATTAGATCAAACTAAATATGACAAAAGCGGACACATAAAATTTACTATACTATAGCCAGAGCCACGCACGAGAGTCCATCGTATCTAATCTCAAAACAAGTCAGTAGACAGCTTACTACTAGCAAGGTACCATAAACGAGTAAGACATCTATCGCCATGGCTTACCAGCCGACCAGCAATCGCATTGCTCTCTCAAACACATCCACCATGTGGATTTCTGTATGCTTATTCATCGAATGGATCGCCTGTGTGTCACCCACTGACCACAGCACAGGACATAGTCTCTGCAGACCCCGACCTCCGCCATAGTCAAACGCGCACCGCCAACCCACGGACTACTTGAATTACCCCAAGAGACACCGATTTCTACCGGGCTACGGCTACGTAATAACTACTGGTACGGTCGAACTTACTGCGGCCGATAGAATCCTCTTACTCGATTTTCCATCACAAATTAAACTGGCAATTTCTCATTATCATTACTGTTTACTTTATCATCATCATTACCGACTCTTACGCGATTCGGTGGCATCTTTCTTAATTTATCGTGTGGGTATTTGTAAGTACGCTTCGAATTTAAAGCTTTCAATACGTAACGATCGTCACTCAATACCTCTACTACTTTAAATAGTCCTTTAAACTTAGGATCTAATTTTGTCTGAATACGCTCTTACACAACCAACCGAAAGTGTTAAATTTTCGTCTTCGTTTATTAAAACTCTTTTAAATAAAAATAACTCTATTTTGAATAACTCTACCTCGAATGGCTCTATGGCTCTATTTTGACTGGCTCTATGGCTCTATCCTGAATGGCTCTATTTTGAATGGCTCTACTCAAATGGCTCTATCTCAAATACCTCTGTCTCAAATGGCTCTATCTCAAATAGCTCTGTCTCAAATTGCTCTATCTCAAATATGGCTCTACCTAGCCACATTATAACTTCAAATTATAACTTCAAAATTGTAACTAACTATAAAACTGAAATTTTAGTATGAAGTGTTATGAGCGTTAACTAAGGTCTACCAGAGAGAATCATGTACCATCACAGTTACAACAGACGGTGTTTAATTACTTGAAAAATAACTAGTTGAGTAAGTTCTCTATCTCCACGGCAACACCAGCCGACCGGCAAAATCACCATTGCCAACTCAACATTGACCAACAACTCTGTGTGGTATCTCACAGACCCTCTGGTCTCTCGCTACATAGATTACTTACTCTACTCAACATTATAAATTGGTACGTTAACTTAAACTGGCACATTACTTTCTGAGCACAATTTGAACTAAACTTTAAATTATAATCCACAATCGAAACCATTGAGCAACTATCTCTCAACATTTAACTTAAAGTGTCTCTCACTTTATAAAATTCATAACTTAAAATTCAACATTATTGCTCAGTAGTCTTCCTTCAATATCATCAAACAATACTCTCCTGAAGACATCCCGGACACCTCGACTGCGCCGGTGGTCCCGCGAAGAGCAGTAACCTCGACAGCAAGCGCGATCGCTGCGGTCCACACTATGCCGCGCAGGTGGTCACATCCGCCTCGCCAGCTCGCCACCATCACGAGCAGACCTGGTCCACTTCAGAGTCCGCACACCGCTGACCCGCTGATTCTCGTCTCGTTTCATTGTCCGGAAATCGAAAATAAAACAACTGTTTAGAGTTCATTGAAGTTACTAAGTAAAAATAATTTAAACAAAACGTTTATCTCGAAAACGGTGCGTCCTAGCGATAAAAGGATGAAAATTTTGAACCCCTTTTAAGAACCCCACTCTCCACGTGATACATTTGATTTTGACCTCCAAAGTCAAAAATCTCAAAGTCAAAGTTGAAGTCAAAAATACTTTATTCTGTTTGTGCATTAACCTTTAAATGACCTTGACCTCTAAATCATTGTGTGCATTAACCTTTTAATGACCTTGACCTCGCATTGACCTTTAATGACCTTGACCTCTAAATCATTAATTTTAATGAATAGTGCTAAATAACCAATGAGCTTAACTTCATATCCAGTTTCAGCTTAAACTTACACAGTTTCAGCTTAACTTAGCACTTTAAGCTTAAACTTAGCATCATACGTAATCAACACTGACCTTTTTTTTTTTTATAATATCGGAGGGTTATACTCCACCAGTCCACCACGGGCACACACCCGTGTCCCGTGACCCGTGACTCACGCTGCTGTTGCACCGCCACCGCTCGGTGCGCGTCGCGGCTCAGCCTCCGCTACCCGTCACACATCGTCGAGTATCCGACGGTCATACACCTAAAATGACACTATTTTAGAATTTTGATAACGTTTTGAGGTTAAGTACCCACCATACGATACTCTTTGCGCTACTAAATGCCGGTAGTCCGCAAAACTCCGCTACTCGTAGTCAACAACAGCAGACTGTCCGTAATACATCGAACACGCACTTTCCTAATTTGTCACGTTAGTTTGTCACGTTTTACATTAGTGAGACCAGACTGATCTGTTAAACTCTCAATACCACGACTTACATCCCAATTCTGATGTCGGATAGCCTAGCGGTAATTCGATGTGCAATTCAACATCACAAGGGCGTAACGAGGGTAGTCGTGATATGAGAGTGTAGTATACCTCCTTACCCATATTTACACACATTTATCGGCTCTTAGACACGCGTGCCCTCTCACCTCCGTCGCTCCCAGCTCACTGCTGTTACACGACCGCACGTGCGCTAGAGATGACATAATGCTTCCTTCTCTTTCTTTTACATACACTACATCCCTTCCTTATTTTATGATTTTTTAAATGAAACCATTTACAGATTATATTTATCAATTTATTAGTGACATAATGTGAACACATACTTATATTTCTTAATTTCTAATCTTATAATTCCTGGCCATCTTCAATTCCCTCTTCCGCACTTCCTTCTACTGCCGCTTCTAAATTCCGTTCATCAGTTCCCCCACCCACAGACCTCCATTCTCCCTCCACTTTTTTTAAATGTATTATGTTGCGTCTTGTCTGCTGTCCTGTCTCATCGTTTTGTACTTCCACATCTCCTCCTTTCTTTGATTTTACAGTATGTGTGTCTGTATCGAAATTCAGACTAAGTTTATTTTTATTAGTGTTCTTCACATACACTCTGTCTCCCACTTGTATGTCCACCTCTCGTGCTTTTCGTTTTCTATCTGCATACTCTCTCCCTTTTTCTTTTTGTTCTTTGTCTTTGTCTCTTACCTCCATGTCTCCAAAACTTTGTTCTGCAATATCTATCATAGGAATCTTATCCCTAAATTTTCTCTGAAAAAAT
Source organism: Endotricha flammealis (assembly GCA_905163395.2). Lineage (NCBI taxonomy): Eukaryota > Metazoa > Arthropoda > Insecta > Lepidoptera > Pyralidae > Endotricha > Endotricha flammealis. The sequence goes on from LR990868.1 coordinate 7,629,743, forward strand.
AGCTCTGCCGGAGTTCTGCCCGTGACACTATGTGGAGTGCTGTTATACATGGTTAGATATTCCAACAATGCCTCCTTCCAGCTTTTTTTGTCTATCTGACAAATTTTTAGCCGTTTGATAATGTCCCTGTTTTGCCGCTCTACCTCCCCGTTTTGCTGCGGCCAATAAGGTATTGAATTAAATAGTTTAATATCATTTTCATGGCAATAGGTCTTGAATTCGGCACTAACAAATTGTTTGCCATTATCTGAAGTTATGGAAACCGGATGTCCTAACCGGCTAAAAATATCTTTAAGCAAGCGAATCATTTCCTTACTGCTTATGTCTCGGCATATTTTGATTTCTTTGTATCTAGAATAATAATCAATCACAACCAACAGGTAATCCCCGCTAGGTAACGGGCCTAAGAGGTCAATGGCGATATCGACCCAGGATTGAGTAGGTAATTCCCTCCTCTTGAGGGGGTGTGGTGGATTTGGTGCCGATACCAGTGTGCATCCTTTACAGGACCTTACTAAATTTTCCACATCCTTATCATAGTTAGGCCACCAAACCTTTGCCCTAAGTCTCAACTTCATAGCAACCATTCCGGGATGACCCTCATGAGCAGCATCTAAAACAAGTCGTCTTAATTGTGTCGGGATAACTATTTTAGTCCCTCTTAACAATATATCACCAAAGAAACATAGCTCGTTCTCGAATAACTTAAAGCCTTTAACTGTGTCATCCCACTTTTTGTTATACACCCCCTGTTTCACTTTTTGTATGTTAATGTCCGTCTTTGAATGTTCTTCAATATCTTTTAAAGATACTGCTATAGGTCTAGCATGGTCTATAATATCTTGAACGTAGTCTTTGTACAGGGTCTTGTCCTGGTTAAATGCACATAATCTGGACAAAGGATCTGCTATATTATTCTTTCCAGGACGATAAATAACATTATATTTGTATGATTGTAGTCTGAGTATCCAACGCTCTATACGTGCACAGGGTTTGGACTTAGGACCAAATATAACCTCCAGAGGTTTATGGTCCGTAATTAAGTCGAATTCCTTGCCGTACAGAAACATGTGGAAGTGCTCCACAGCCCACACTAATGCCAAGGCCTCCTTCTCGGTTTGGCAATACCTACGTTCACAATCACTGAGAGTCTTGTTTCCAAACCCAATAATGCGTGGACCACTTTCATTTGTCTGAACTAAGATTGCTCCAAGTCCCACCGGGCTTGCATCTGCAAATACCATCGTTTTATCGTCCACGTTGTAGTACCCCAAATTTGGTACATCACGCAATGCAGCCTTTAAAGCACAAAAGGCCGTTTGTTGACTTTTTCCCCAAGAATCCCTAATATCAGCATTCCTGGCTGATTTTCGACGAAGCAATTGCTTTAATGGTTCTGTAAGGGTGGCCATATTGGGAATCCATTTCCCAATATAGTTCACAAGCCCTAAAAAGCTTTGTAGCTCCGAAATGTTGATCGGGGTCCTAAAATCTTTTATTGCAGACATATATTTTTCTAATGGACGAATTTTATCCGACAACTCATGTCCTAAAAATTGAACCTTGGATGTTCCATAGATACATTTATCTTCTCTCAACATGATATCATTCATCTTTAATGTTTCCATTACCTTTTGTAATCGTTTGTCATGCTCTTCCTTATCCTTTCCATATACTAGGATGTCATCTATGAAGTTAACGACCCCCTCACATCCAATTAACACCCTTTCGAGTGTTTTCTGAAACATTTCAGGTGCACAGGTGATCGAAAACATCAACCTCTTAAAACGATATAATCCTTTACCAGATATGAATGTTGTAATATGCCTCGAGTCGGGTACAAGTTCCAATTGGTGAAATGCGTCCTTTATGTCTAGTTTGCTAAACAATTTTGCCTTTTGGATCCTTGGTAGTAGTTGTTCCATTGTCGGTAATGGATGGTTTTCCCTTTTGATAGCTAAATTTGCCCGCCTCATATCGATACATAAACGAACCTCCCCATCGGCTTTTAAAATCGGTACAACTGGTGATACCCATTCAGAGGGTCCTTCTACTTTTTCTATTATGTCTTTTTGAAGTAGTTCGTCTATTTTCGCATTTATTTTTTCTTCTAGTGGGATCGGTATTCGTCTGTAAGGTTGTGCAACCGGTTTCACTTTGTCACTAATTGGTATTTGTATTTGAACATTTTTGAATTTAGGGAAAGGCCTCGTCTCAACTTGATTTATGTCTAATCCGAGTTTCAGTACGCCTAATGCTATTGCCGTCGTTTTACCTAATAAATTACGGGTTCCTTTGTCAATTACGTAAAAAGTGGCATTTTGCCTCTTCGGTCCTACACAGATATCAGCATTAAAAACTTGAGAGGAACTTCACTTCCATAAGCGACAAATGTTTTTCCTGGATTTTTTTCTTCTCTTCCGGTCTTCAAAATTCTTTTCTCAATTTCTACCCATGTCTTGTCTGTTATTAAATTATGTTGACACCCTGAATCAATCAGCATTTCTACTTGAGTTCCACCTACCAAACAAGCAAGTGTATCATTATGGAGAACATTAAAAACATAATCAATTTTATCTTCTATTGCGTTCGTCTGCTTTATATTCTCAGCTCTTTGACTCCACGTCTTTGATCTTTTCACATCTATGCTCCTTTCTGATTTACTATCTTCATTGTTTCGTTTTACGCCTATTGCTCTGCACTGAGCTTGAAAATGTCCCACCTTCTTGCATTTATTACATATTTTTCCTTTAGCTGGGCACTTCGCATCATAAGCTAAATGGTTCCAGCTACCACATCGAAAACACGCCTTTCTGCTATTATTTATTGTTGTCTTTTCCTTTACTTGTGCATCAATTTTATTAACATTATGATCTTTACCTTTCTGACCAAAATCTCCTAACTGCCGTTCCACCACCTCTAGAGTATTTGCTTCGGTTATTACTTCAGTCAAGGTAATCTTTTCCCCTGCGCGCAGCACTTTCTTCCTGAGTTCTTCTGATGAACACTTTTCAATTATCTGGTCAATCAAACTATCGTCCACATCTATAAATTGACATTTCAAAGCTTGCTGTCTTAGCCGAACTAAATATTTTTCAAATTTCTCATTTTCTTCTTGTTTTATTTGTCTGAATATGTGTCTCTCGTACCGCTTATTTTGCTTAGGTGCAAAATATTCATCTAACTTCTTTATGGCTACTTCAAATATGTCTATGTCCCCCTCCTCAGTTACATAGCCACCCGGTATATTAAACAGTATCTCTTGAAGTTCTTGTCCTCCCCAATGCAACAAACTTGCGCGTTTTTTGGAATCAGTAGTAACATCGGCAGCCTCCAGGTAAATATATAAACTCCTTTTCCAACGTTCCCATCTAGGTCCAACAGATCCTGCTTCACCATCGCACTCAAATTTTTCCAAGGTAAAACTTGACATGATATTTTATCTGTGAACAACAAAACAAATAAGGAATGTCTAGTTTATATCTCCATAGATACCATAGTTAAAATATAGTTTAAAATTAGCTATGTCATATGAGTTCTCTTCAAACTCAGCAAACGGGCGTCACCCGTGCACAAACTTCAGATTACGGGCATCACCCGTATAAAACTTCTATGCATCATACTCTGACGTACCTACGTCACATCGCATCATGTACTTACAGGCATCAACTGCAATAATCTGCATTACGGAGTCTTTACAGGCGTCACCTGTTTCCAACCTACCAGGCATTATCTGGTAACATCACAGCATATTAAAGGCGTCACCTGTTTCCGGTCTACCAGGCATCATCTGGTACATCACTTAATACAGGCGTCACTCACTTGTGTCCGCCTCATCACGCTGATTTTGTATATACTTAGTACCAACAACCCATTATTTTTGTAATCTGCAAAATATACTAACTCAATTTTAAGCCAACCGGGAATCGAACCCGAGCCCTCGTAGTTCAGAGGTAAGCATACTAAGCATTACCTATAAATGTAGCTTATAAATATGTATTCGTCGTACCTACAGCATGTATTTATTTATTTCCTTCATTTTTAATAATCATGCGTAAACAACCCCATCACGTAATTATTATAAAAACAACGTAATAATATATTTCTTACCTCTTTTATTCGTGTATTATCAATTGTATTTTATTATTTGATAACAATAATTTCTTTATTTCCTACAATAATTCCTTTTCTCGAATCTGTAATCTATTTTATTTTCTCTTGACACACCAATGAAATGAAGTCTCGTCTTGTGCAAAAAAAAACAAACCTCAATGTTGCCATTCTTCTTTCAATTTTGGCAATCACTCTTTTCTTTCTACGATAATTTAAAATAAATTTATATTTTTTTTTTTATTTTTTTTTTTATATCATGCATGGCATGACTAGCGTTAACTTTAGGAACAAACTTTGTTATGTCAAACACTCAATTCTCTTATCTGTCACTGTCATATTCTGAAGTCATTGTCATTTCGATCAAATGAATTGTATTTGTGTGCATGCATTGCTTATTGCACACAAACAAACAATAGAACACGCCGCTGCCTCCACCAATTCCGCACACCCATTGACAGCACACAGCATGTATTATCATCTCAACACCGTCACTCCGCCACTCCATGTTCACGAAATAAACAAATCCGTAGGCACCGTATCTCGACACACGCACACCCTTTTCTCTTCTTTCTTTCTTCACGACAAAATTTACTCACAGTGTTAATCCTCGTCGCCAAAATGTAGTATACCTCCTTACCCATATTTACACACATTTATCGGCTCTTAGACACGCGTGCCCTCTCACCTCCGTCGCTCCCAGCTCACTGCTGTTACACGACCGCACGTGCGCTAGAGATGACATAATGCTTCCTTCTCTTTCTTTTACATACACTACAGAGAGAAACAACAGTTTTAGTTCTACTTAAAGAATGTTTATTGAATTTACTAGCACTTCGGAATGACCACTGATGGAAAAGAAATGCCGCAAGAAAAACCTCAGTCTAGGTCTTTTTCTCAATCGCTGTTACAACACACATTTTATTAGGTACAGTTTCTTAATATAACTCAATACAAAATAGACACTAGGTAAAACGCGACAGTTCCGTGACTACGAGTACTACTCTCGGTGGCGCCCGATAACGAAGTGTTCAGTCGAGCCCGCCTTCCGTATCACGACTCTGCCGGAGCGCGCCAAAAGCAACATTTTCTCAACACGCCGCTAGATGGCGCACCCTCGTTTTGCTAGTGTTCATGTCCCTACTCATGACCGTATGCGACATATATATGTCGCAGTGTCGCATACGGTCATGAGTATGGACATGGACGCTAAGCAAAACGAGGGTGCGTCATCTAGCGGCGTGTTGAGAAAACGTTGCTTTGGCGCGCTTGGGCGGAGCCGTGGCGGTTGGCGGGCTCGACTAGAGGGAGTTGGTTTTCGAGCGCCATAAAGAGTGGTACTCGTAGTCACGGAACTGTCGCGTTTTACCTAGTGTCTATTTTGTATTGAGTTATATTAAGAAACTGTACCTATTAAAACTTGTGTTGTAACAGCGATTTGAAAAAGAGACCTAGACTGAGGTTTTTCTTGCGGCATTTCTTTTCCATCAGTGGTCATTCCGAAGTGCTAGTAAATTTAATAAACATTCTTTAAGTAAAACTAAAACTGTTGTTTCTCTCATATCACGACTACCCTCGTTACGCCCTTGTGATGTTAAATTGCACATCGAATTACCGCTAGGCTATCCGACATCAGAAGTGGGATGCAAGTCGTGGTATTGAGAGTTTAACAGATCTCAGTCTGGTCTCACTCAGTCTAGTTGACGGGTAAGACGTGACAAATCAAGAAAGTACGTGTTCGATGTACGACGGACAGTCTACTATCGTCGACTACGAGTGGTGGAGTTTGCGGACTACGAGTAGCGGATTCTACCGACAAAGAGTATCGTATGGTGGGTTCTTAACCTCAAAATGTATGGAGATTCTAATATGGTGTAATTTCAGGTGTATGACCGTGCGATACTCGACGATGTGTGACGGGTAGCTGAGGCTGAGACGCGACGCGCACCAGGCGGTGGCGGTGCAGCGGCGGCGGCGTGGTGGCGGCGTGCCCCGAATCGCAGTGCAATTGAGGCAGAGACGTGCCACGACACGAGTAAACACGGGTGTGTGTGCCCGTGGCGGACTGGTAAAGTGTACCCTCCGATATTATTAAAAAAAAAAAAGGTCAGTGTTGATTACGTATGATGCTAAGTTTAAGCTTAATCAAATCAAATCAAATCAAATCATTTATTGCATACTACATACAGGTGTTATAAATATAGTAATTAGAGCAAAGAGTTATTACAATGTAGTGCCCCGCAGGGGCGTAGCAATAGAGAGAGGGAATTGTATGGTATGTATCTTATCTATCTATCTTAAGTTTATCATTACTAATCATTATACACGTAAAAAATTGGTTCTTAAATTAATTCTATTTTTTAATTTTTTAATTATATTTATTGGGGTTGACCATTTTATATCTATCTATTTATGCATAATTTTGTTTTCATTAAAAAATTCGAATATATTATAGTAGCATTTTTCGATCAGAAATAATTTTAATTGTTTAATAAAAGACGTTTCAGAGTCTATATCTTTTAAATGGTTTGGTATGTTATTATATATTTTTATAACCATGGAATGTGGTCCCGAAGTAAATATTGACAGTTTAGAAAATGGCTGTTTTATTTTGTGCAGTCCCCGGTTATTTCTTTTGATATTTTTAACTGGCGAATATAAATTTAAGTTTTTTCTTACGAATTTGCAAGATTCAAGGATGTATATAGATGTTAGGGTTAATATGCTGTATTTAACAAAATAAGGTCTGCACGATTCAGTTTGAACGATGTAAAGTTCAGTTTAAAGTGTTAAGTTGAAGCTGATACTGTGTATGAAGTTCAGCTCATTGGTCATTTAGCACTATTCATTGAAATTAATGATTTAGAGGTCAAGGTCATTTAAAGGTTAATGCACACAATGATTTAGAGGTCAAGGTCATTAAAAGGTTAATGCTCAAAATGATTTAGAGGTCAAGGTCATTTAAAGGTTAATGCACACACAGAATAAAGTATTTTTGACTTCAACTTTGACTTTGAGATTTTTGACTTTGGAGGTCAAAATCAAATGTATCACGTCGAGAGTGGGGTTCTTAAAAGGGGTTCAAAATTTACATCCTTTTATCGCTAGGACGCACCGTTTTCGAGATAAACGTTTTTTTTTAAATTATTTTCACTTAGTAACTTCAATGAACTCAAACAATGTTTTATTTTCGATTTCCGGACAATGGAGCGAGACGGGGATCAGCGGGTCAGCGGTGTGCAGACTCTGAAGTGGACCAGGTTTGCTGATGATGGTGGCGAGCTGGCGAGGCAGACGGGACCACCGGCGCAGTCGAGGTGCCCGGGATTTCTTGAGGAGAGTATTGTTTGATAATTTTAAAGTGGAGACTACTGAGCAATGACGATGAATTTTAAGTTTTGAATTTTGAAAAGTTTTGTTTTCATGTAAAGTGAGAGACACTTAAAATTAAATTTTGAGAGATAGTTGCTCAATGGTTTCGATTGTGGAGTATAATTTAGAGTTTAGTTCAAATTGTGCTCAGAAAGTAATGTGCCATTTTAAGTTAACGTACCAATTTATAATGTTGAGTCTGATGAGGACAGTGCCGGTGAAGGCCCTTCTAACTGTGTGTGAACACTTACTGTCATGGCTACTTATTTGATTAAACCGCACGCTTCAGTCGTAGTCGTAACTGCGAATTCAATAGAGTCGTACAGGGCGCGATGCGCGGCTGAGGGTGTGGCAGTCTGTCTCATGGGAGACCATGTCATTGTGATGACCACAGATGACCATGTATATTGAGTATACCGATTCCATGTGGGAATCCTTGTCTTTATGTTCATGGGAGACCATGTCATTGTGATGACCACAGATGACCATGTCATTGTGATGACCACAGATGACCATGTATATTGAGTATACCGATTCCATGTGGGAATCCTTGTTTTTTTTTTTGTGGCTCCTTATTTTTTTGTGGCCTGTTAGTAATGTGTGTTGATCATGTGACTTTGATTTTAAAATTTTGATTACCTATGTTAACTTACTATGAGGCATACTTTCTTCCTTATTTTTCTGTGTACCTACTAACCTTTTAGTCAGGTTAAGCCGAGCGAGAGTTAGCTCCATTATTTAAAATTGAGTCCTTTTTATTTAAAAGAGTTTTGATGAAACGAAGGCAAATCTTAATAAGGTTTTTATTGGTGAAATAGTGACAAATAAGTTTGAGTAATGAGAAAAGTTTAGTTGATTTAATGACGAGTTACTGACTTGAAATGTAATGTAATGACCGGACGTTTTGTGTCCGATGTGTCCGATGGACTTGACATTGTATGTTCGATGGACTGAACTTATTGTGTGACTCGATGCCTATGGATAGGATTGAGTTTGTGTGTTGGACTAACACTGTTGGTATGAGAAGTGATGCAATGTAATGCATTGTAGTATGTTAATTGAGTTTCTTTCGAGTAAAGTTTTCTCATTACTACAACCGATCCCTCTGTTGTTAAGGCCAAGAGAACTGAGTAGATTGTATTGGCAAAATACATGAAGTCTAAGTACCAATTTTATTGACGTGAGTAATGATTATTTTACTGTAAGTGATTTAGTTTTGTTTTCTTTTAATTTTGTCAAAACTGGTTTCATGACTTCATGCTGCATATGTTGGCATGTAGTCGTAGCTCCGGTCTAACCGAAGAGTGCGCGATGCGCATCTAACTATGCATCCTATCATTGGTTAAGTGATACAACATTATTGAGGTTCTAAAACCAGTTTGTTGTTTGTACATGATCGTTTGATGAAACAAGGTCACAAGGATGATCTATTGGTTTGTCACAGGGATGATCAGCTGTAACCACAGGGATGGTTATGGCACCTTGCTTTTGATGAACTCCGTTATATTCGGTTGTTAATTGATTTTATTTTCATTATTGGTACTAAGCTCTTCATGGTTAGGTACTTGATTTGCTAAGCTAAGTGTGTTTACTTAGAATAGAACTACACTGGGCGTCAAAAATAAGTAGTACAGTTTTAAAATTGCAATTACTCTTAAATTATAGAAGTTAGAGTTTTGAAATAAAAGACATTTTATAGCAAATTTAACAAAGTTTTCTAAAAATAATATTTTATTTAGCATTAGTAAAGTTTTACACTAAAAATCAAGAAAAAACTAAAAAGCTAACCATTTTAAAGGAACTATCAAGAACTTAATTTTTACGTTTTGGGCCTTGTTCCCACTTTAGTAACTTGGTGTTGCCGCCTCGGGCTCTGATGACAGCTTGGAGCCGATTTGGCATGCTGAACACTAAGTTTTGGAGGCGGTGTTGGGGAATATTCACTCATTCTTCTATCAAGGCCTGTTTAAGGGCTCTGAGGTTGGCGGGGGGTGGTCTGCGTCTTCTGACTAGCCCCCAAGCTCGTCCCAGGCGTGTTCAATCGGGTTAAGATCTGGGCTTCTTGATGACCAAGTCATGAAGCTGATGCCAACCTCCTGAATGTACTCTTGTACGAGGTGAGCGGTGTATGGCCGGGCGTTATCATGCATTAGTATCGCTCTATCACTCATATTTACTAAATATGGCCCTGCATACTCGTTAAGGATCTCTAATGCATATCTTTCACCAGTCAGAGTGCCATTTTCTATGACCACTAGCTCTGTGCGACCCTCTGTCGAGATGCCAGCCCATACGTGTACAGAGCCCCTCGCCGTATTGAACTCTTTCCGAGATGCAACCTTGAATGTATCGCTCACCAGGTCGCCTGTATACTCTCCGCCTTCCATTGGAAGTGAATAAAGAAAACCGAGACTCATCTGTGAACAAAACTCTTGTCCATTCTTCTTCGCCCCATTGTACGTGTTGACGGGCGTAGCGTAGTCTTGCTACTGCCCTGTCTCAAGCTTGGGGCCATTTGCTGGCCTGTACGACTTCAGGTTGGCTTCAGCAAGTCTTCTCCTCACTGTACTCTCACTAACGTAGTCTCTTCGGGTCTGAAGAAGCTGTTGCTGGACCTCAACTGCATTAAGGTGACGATTTCTTAACACAGTAGAGACAATTAAGCGGTCTTCTCGGGTACTAATGCACCTGGGTGCCATTACTCTGCCATTAATTGGTCTCCTTAGATGGTTTCCAGTCTCTTCGTACCTTCGCTTTACTTGCTGGATCGTTCTTAGAGTTACACCCACCGTTCTTGCAGTACGACGCATACTGATGCCTACTTCGAGTAAAGTTATGATTCTTGCACATTCTTCTGGTGAAAGAGGCATGATTAGTAAAGTTTACTAGCTGAAGACACATTTGCTTTTGAATTGCAATTGATTTATCAGCAATAAAGAAAACAATTAAAAACAAAAGTACAAGCCAACAGTTTAAAAAAATAGTGTTTTTGTTTATTAACGTTTTTTTCAGTCAATCTTTAAAAATGATATTATGCATGAAATTTTTATTAAATGAAATTAAATTGTCTTTTAACTTTTTTTATTTGAAAGGTCTAGCTTCTGTAGTTTAGGAGATATTGCAATTTTAAAACTGTACTACTTACTTTTGACGCCCAGTGTAAATTGGACTTGATATTGAAACTTTGGATTTGAGTTAGAGAGAAAGTCCTATGTGTGGTCAGGAGTGACCGAACGTTGTGATGCTGTGTGAGTGTTGATTGTTTCAGAATCACACGCGAGGACGCGTGTCTTGCAGAATGGCCGTGTCGCAGTGTCGCATACGGTCATGAGTATGGACATGGACGCTAAGCAAAACGAGGGTGCGCCATCTAGCGGCGTGTTGAGAAAACGTTGCTTTGGCGCGCTTGGGCATAGCCGTGGCGGTTGGTGGGCTCGACTAGAGGGAGTTGGTTTTCGAGCGCCATAAAGAGTGGTACTCGTAGTCACGGAACTGTCGCGTTTTACCTAGTGTCTATTTTGTATTGAGTTATATTAAGAAACTGTACCTATTAAAACTTGTGTTGTAACAGCGATTTGAAAAAGAGACCTAGACTGAGGTGTTTCTTGCGGCATTTCTTTTCCATCAGTGGTCATTCCGAAGTGCTAGTAAATTTAATAAACATTCTTTAAGTAAAACTAAAACTGTTGTTTCTCTCATATCACGACTACCCTCGTTACGCCCTTGTGATGTTAAATTGCACATCGAATTACCGCTAGGCTATCCGACATATATTTAAATTCAAAGTCCTGACTGACTGACTTAACTATATATCAACGCACAGCCCAAACCGGTGGGTCTAGAGGCTCCAAATTTGGACTGTAGGTTCCTTACGACGTCTAGGGGTGTACTAAGAAAGGATTTTTCAAAATTCCTACGGGAAAGCGAGATATACGCATACGAAATTGCGAGGGGACGCACAACCCAAACCGCTGGGTCTAGAGATGCCAAATTTGACATGTAGGGTCCTTATAAGGTCCAGACCGACCGGACCGGACCGGACCGGAACGGACCGGACCGGAACGGAACGTATCATACCTGATCGGTCTGGAAGGAACCGCACCGTACCGGGACGTGCCGGACCGGATCGAACCGGACCGGACCGTTTTTTTTTTTCATCTTCTATATATATAAAATTCAAAGTCCTGACTGACTGACTGACAGACTTAACTATATATCAACGCACAGCCCAAACCGGTGGGTCTAGAGACTCCAAATTTGGACTGTAGGTTCCTTACGACGTCTAGGGGTGTACTAAGAAAGGATTTTTCAAAATTCCTACGGGAAACCGAGATATACGCAAACGAAGTTGCGAGGGTGTATCAACGCACAGCCAAAACCGCTGCGTCTAGAGATTCCAAATTTGGCATGTAGTTTCCTTACGGCGTCTAGGGATGTACTAAGAAAGGATTTTTCAAAATTCCCACGGGAAAGCGAGATATACGCAAACGAAGTTGAGAGGGGACGCACAACCCAAACCGCTGGGTCTAGAGATGCCAAATTTGTCATGTAGGGTCCTTATAAGGTCCAGACCGACCGGACCGGAACGGACCGGACCGGACCGGAACGGATCAGACCTGATCGGTCTGGAAGGAACCGCACCGTACCGGGCCGTGCCGGACCGGATCGAACCGGACCGGACCGGTTTTTTTTTCATCTTCTATATATATAAAATTCAAAGTCCTGACTGACTGACTGACTTAACTATATATCAACGCACAGCCCAAACCGGTGGGTCCAGAGACTCCAAATTTGGACTGTAGGTTCCTTACGACGTCTAGGGGTGTACTAAGAAAGGATTTTTCAAAATTCCTACGGGAAACCGAGATATACGCAAATGAAGTTGCGAGGGTATATCAACGCACAGCCCAAATCGTTGGGTCTAGAGATTCCAAATTTGGCATGTAGGTTCCTTACGACGTCTAGGGATGTACAGTCAACAAAGGAGTTGACTGACCCCCCTCTGTATATATGATTAAAGATTTCTAAATATTGCGTGAAGGGATTTACTTGAAATTTTATTTATCAATAGTATTCATGTTGTACTATGTAATTACAAATTTTCAAGTAAATCCCTTTACGCAATATTTAGAAATCTTTAATCATATATACAGAGGGGGGTCAGTCAACTCCTTTGTTGACTGTACTAAGAAAGGATTTTTCAAAATTCCCACGGGAAAGCGAGATATACGCATACGAAGTTGCGAGGGGACGCACAGCCCAAACCGCTGGTTCTAGAGATGCCAAATTTGACACGTAGGGTCCTTATAAGGTCCGGACCGGACCGGACCGGACCGGACCGGACCGGAACGGACCGGAACGGATTAGACCTGATCGGTCTAGAAGGAACCGCACCTTATAAGGTCCGGGCCGTGCCGGACCGGATAGAACCGGACCGGACTGAATTTTTTTTCTATAGATAAAATTCAAAGTCCTGACTGACTGACTGACTGACTTAACTATATATCAACGCACAGCCCCAAACCAATGGGTCTAGAGATTCCAAATTTGGACTGTAGGTTCCTTACGACGTCTAGGGGTGTACTAAGAAAGGATTTTTCAAAATTCCCACGGGAAACTGAGATATAAGCAAACGAAACTAAACCGCTGGGTCTAGAGATGCCAAATTTGTCATGTATGGTCCTTATAAGGACCGGACCGACCGAACCGGACCGGACCGGACCGGATCGACCGGACCTGATCGGACCGGATGGAACCGTACCGTACCGGGCCGTGCCGGACCGGAATTTGTTTCTGAAGAAAGATATGCTAATTGTTACTAGGCCACGCGGGCGAAGCCGCGGGCGGAAGCTAGTCAATATCATAAAAAGATGAACTGAATGATGTGAAGAACAACTTTTCTGTTGCAAAGCGGTTTGACCTCCTAATTAACCGCTACAATAAAATAAAATTACAATAAAAGTTAACCTAAATAAAAAGTAAAAATGTACAGTAGAGTGGATTTGTTGATGGATGTGTTTTTTTAGTACAAAACCACGGGTTTTTTCAGAATATTTACCTAAGTTTTATCACAACGTGATCAATATTGTAAGAATGCTTAGAGGTCAAATATTAATTTAAATAAAAAAAAAAAGGTACTCAGGATCGTAAATTTCTTCTGTAGCAATAAAAAGGGCCATTCGTTTCTTAAACAACCTTAGACCACGCTACTCGCTTATGGAGATTAACATCCTAACCGTTTCGTCCCAATACATTTTTGATTGTATTATGCATGTACGCAAAACTGTAGTGCTTTTCTTAAAAATTCAGATCGTCATAGCCTAAACACCAGAAATAAGCATAAGCTAGCCGTACCAAGCCTCAGACTTCATAAGACTGGTAATTGTTTCATAGGTATAAGCATAAAAATGTTCAATAGACTGCCACAAAGTTTTATAGATTTGCCTCTACATAAATTTAAACCCACGATTAAAGGTTGCTTAATGAAAAAGGGTTATTATAAAGTGCAAGATTATTTTAAATATAAAAATTTGTGGTCACTATAATTTGCTTTTCTTATTAAATATTTTATTTAATGTAAAATAAAATAAAAAACATATGTTAAAATGGCTTTAAAAAAAAGGCTATATTATGTAGTTGTGGCACTTCTTCTCAACAGGCCATTCACGTCTGAAGTGCTAGTAAGTTAAAATATAATTGACGTGAGTTATATATGCTCGGGTCCGGTACTAGTAGCATTAAGGTTTAGTATTACTGTTTAGATAAGCAATAGCATATAAGGAACTTGTAACTATAGAATAAGTTCAGTTGATTAAAGTCTCTTCGTGTATAAACATCTTGTTTTTTTTAAAGGCTCTCCGAGACGCTCCCAACATAGCTGGCGCAGTCTTGTGGATAGTGAGTCTCGCGAACTTCAATACGAAACGTCGCGTAAAGCGGTTTGCACCCTGTGCATCCCCTCGCTATCGAACCTTTACACCCGCGTTCGCCGGAGCAGCCTACACGAAAGAGCAACAACTCATGGAGATCTTCTGGGGGTGAGTTTGTTATTTACTCAGTTCCCAGTTCAGCATCTCAACCCTCCTCAGTATCCTAAATCAAGTTCTTTAGGGTATTGCAGTGCTAATGCTAATATACGGAGTTTGCATCAAATTCTACATTCATCCGTTTAGCGGATCTTAAATATTTTTAATGCTAATATACGGAGTTTGTATCAAACTCTACATTCTTCCGTCTAGCACATCGTGGTTAATACCAATACCATTCTAAAACCTTATTAAAACAATTTTTACAATTTTACTTTACAATTTTTACAATTTCATTTTACAATTTTTACAATTTCATTTACAATTTATTTTTACAATTTTATTTACAAAATTATCTAAATAGTAAACACAATGGCAACACACAACAACAACCTAGCTGAGCTTGCTGCAGCAGCAGCGGGTCTTACAACCCCTCACACTAGAACCTTAAATTACGACCTAATAAATACAATTTTACCAACCTGTGACGGGAATAGGAAATCTTTAAATTTATATATACGGAGCGTGGAGAGTGTGCTCGCGCATCATAAAATCACTAGCAACGACCCCGTGGTCGTTTGCTTAATTAGAAATAAACTATCGAATAAAGCATTGGAGGCTATTTCGCTTGAGGTTGACATAGATGACTGGCAATCATTACGTCATGCACTTACAAACAGATTTGGTGAAGTAAGAAATGAAGTTCAACTTCTTCAAGAATTAATGCGCTGTACAAAACAACGTTCCGAATCTTGCGATTCATTTGGTAAAAAAATTAGAGACATACTAGATGCACTGTGTGGGTTAGGTCCAAACCTAAAAGATGGGCGATATTATCAGACCATCGCTATAGATACATTTGTAGATAATCTAGAATACAACTTAGGTCTAGGGGTTAGGATAAACAATCCCAAAACATTAGAGTCAGCCATTATATTCGCTACGCAGGAGGAGGCGCGAATGAAACGTGTAACCAGGGTAGAAAATAATGTAAAAGCCCCATTTCAGCCACGTGTGTCATTCACCCCGCGTAACAACCCCGCGTCGCAACCCAATTCATTCACCCCGCGTAACAACCCCGCGTTGCAACCCATTTCATTCACCCCGCGTAACAACCCCGTGTCGCAACCAAATTCATTCATAAAACGCGAATCGCACTTCAATAAAGCGCATAACATTGTTTCGGAAGATGTAGGAAACAATGAATACACCGAGGAAGAGGCTGACGCAGCTCTTCCAGAAGACGAAAATACTGAATCGGATTTTCACACCGAGATTTTAGATATAAACCCGAGATAGACAATAAATTACATGTCCAGTACGAGTATATAATAGATAAACTCCCATTTGTATATTTAAAAAACCTCGGAAAATTCCTAGTAGACACCCGAGCTACCAGATCGCTGATAACTTCAGCAATAACATCCGACGATCGTTATATTAATTGCATTCACCAAGAACCATTTAAGATAACAACCGCGCATGGTTTTACACACCATAATCAGGTAGCTTATATTACAATACCCGAATTGTTCGGCTCGGATGTCAAGCATAAATTCCTTGTGTTTGACTTTGATAAGAGTTATAACGGACTAATAGGTAACGACATCCTGCAATCACTTGGATGCCGTATAGATTTCAAAACAAGTAAATTATATACCAAATCAAATTCAATGAAACTACATGTAGATAATATCACAATTAAACGGAATTTAACGAATAACAATAAACTAAATAACATTCGTTACTCGGATATGGAAATAGATAACGAACTTAAATCAAATTTAAGTCGAATTAGGACACAACATTTGAATGTAGAAGAGTGAAGCAGATATAGAAAAGACTGCATTTACCACCAATAGGCATTACGAATTCCTTAGAATGCCTTTTGGCTTAAAAAACGCTCCTAGCACTTTTCAGCGCCTCATGAATAACATATTGCGTGATTTATTACCCGAAACTTGCTTAGTATATCTGGACGATATCCTTATATACTCTACATCCCTTCAGGCTCACATGTTAAAACTAAGAAAGGTTTTTGCGAGACTCCGAGAACACAATTTTAAAGTGCAATTAGATAAATCCGAATTCCTAAAGAAGGAAGTCAATTATTTAGGCCATGTACTTTGCGGTGATGGCGTTAAACCTAACACCGATAAAATCAAAGCCATTCAAAAATTCCCGATTCCAACAACTCCGAAAGAAATAAAATCTTTCCTAGGACTTGTTGGTTATTATAGAAAATTTATCCCGGATTTCGCAAAAATTACGAAACCTATGACGAAATGTTTGAAAAAGGGTTCGAAAGTAGAACATACTTCCGAATTCATCGAATCATTCAACAAATCTAAGGAAATACATAAACGAATGTGAAACGTGTTTGAAAGCCAAATACGAACGTAATGCCATTAGACCACCTTTAGCATTAACCGAAACCCCTACTAAGCCCATGGAACATTTGTTCATGGATTTATATAGTACTGATAGTTCAACATTTCTCACTATAATCGATAACTTTAGCAAGTACGCTCAGGCAGTTCCATTACGCGCAACTACCAGTATTCACGTAGCGGAGGCTTTACTTCAAATTTTATCAATTATAGGTATTCCCAGTAAATTAACCACTGATTCAGACCATAAGTTTGATAATGATGTAATTAGAGAAATATGTATCATGCATAAAGTTAATATACATTTCACTACACCTTATAATCCGAACTCGAATTCTTCCATAGAAAGATTTCATTCTACTATAGGCGAATTAATTCGATTACAGAGATTAACTGATAAGAGCGATGTAGCCGTCCTCATGCGGAATGCCATTATAGCCTATAATAATCACACATTCGGCTACCGGATTTACACCGTTCGAACTTCTTTATGGTCATACTAGCAGTCGTAACCCTCTGGAATTATTCTATACTCAGGAATATTACCAGGACTATGTTCAAAAGCACAAAAGCCAAATGGAAAGTGCACAAAAGTTAGTCACCCTTAAGTTAATGACCGACAAAGAAAAGGTTATTACAAAATCTAATACAAATTCGGAAAATATTAAATTTAAAGTAGGTGATCAAGTTTTTAAGCAGGTAGCGAAAACTTCCCGCAGTAAGAAAACAGATCCTCGTTATTTGGGTCCCTATACAGTGGTTAGGTTCCACGCCAATAACGTTATTGAAATAATCGGAAAGCATGTTAACTCAAAGTCTATACGAGTACACAGCCGATTATTAAGACGACCATCTCAAATTACAGAGTCGTCTTCTTCTGGTTCGCCGCCGGCAGGGCCCGCGCAACCGCCGACCCCATAGTACAGCCGGTTCACAACGAAGACGGTCTGTTAGTAATTAAGGAAAGTAGAATAATACATAGGATAGATACGTATAATTTAGTCTGTGTATACAACACAACTCATTTGTACGACATATTTAGTGGATTTATTAGCGTATATTTAAAGTTAAGCCTTATAGAAAACGCACGCCCTACCTATGCGGAAAGGTTTGTGCATAGAGATCAGATTAAATATATGATAGATATAATTACTAGTAAGTTCTTTTACATTTTGCCTAGATCGTCGTCTAGACAACGTAGAGGATTGATCAACGGATTAGGATCAATAGTTAAAGCCATTAGCGGTAACCTAGACGAGAACGATGCTCAGCACTTTGAAAAAGAAATATAAAACTTAAGGAAAAACGCATATTTAATGGCAGATAAACAGTTTAAAGGCATTAGTCTCATGAAGCAGTTTATGAACGAATACAATGAAAATCTTAACAAAGTCCAGAGAAATCTAGATTTGTTAACAGTTAATTTAGATAATGTCAATAGAAATCTTACCTCATAAAAATAGAAAATGGTTTCCAGCAAATATTTGATAAAGTAAGCACACTCGAAACGGCTATAACATTTGCATCCCTAGGTGTGTTGCACCCTAGTATAATAGAACCTATATACTTATTATCAGAATTAATTGAGATAGAAAGTAATTACAAACTACCCCTAGTTGCTAGGCGTGAAAATATTCACTTACTTGAAAACACTATTAGCGTTAAGGCTTATAGTACCCTAAAGTCTTTGACATTCATATTAGAAATATCTATTGTTAGCCCTGCTTCATTCGACCTATTGCACCTGTACTCCATCCCGAATGATCATAACCTTACCCGCATACCAATTGCACCCCTCCTCATACTGGGTAATGACGAATATACTTACCCCCGGGAGCCGTGCCGCCCCATCAGCGACGAGCTCCAGATTTGCAGCCATCTGTCCCTGAAAAAGATAGAAAATAGTCAAGATTGCGTAATCTTGGTTATACGCCACTTACCTGCAACAAACTGCAGAGTTGCCGAAGTAGTATCACCACCTGTAAAAATAGAGCAAATACATGAAAACACATGGTTAGCTATTTTTAGAAATGAGGAGATTCTGAAAACCACTTGTGGAACCAACGATAGGTACCAGCGTGTCCAAGGCGCCTACCTACTTAACACCACGGAGCAGTGCAGCTTCAACCTCGACGGTCAGACGCTACAGACACATCACAGCACCATCGCTATCAGGGAAACAATCCCGTTGCCACGGATTCGTTTACCCGATACTAACATTACATACCGAAATATCCAGTTAGAACATATAAACCTTGACAAACTGCATACTTTGTCTGCGCAAACCCAGTTGGGTATAGCTGACTTAAATAGGTCAGAACGCCGAGTTGGACTTCCATCGGACTCGTCATCGTCATTGCATCAGGCTTAGTGTATTACACCTACAGAATGTACTTCGCTAGGTGCAGGCGCACCAAACAACAGCAACGCATCCCGACTACGGAGATTTACGTGCCGCGCAACGAGCCGAAGTTACCCGCACTAGTGCAACCGAGTGACTCACCCGCAGTGCAGTGTAGTGCAACAACGAGTGATGCACCCGTAGTGCAACCAAAGTGCAACGCAACCCCGACCGTACGCAGCCCTCTCGGAAGGGAGGAGTTATATATGCTCGGGTCCGGTACTAGTAGCATTAAAGTTTAGTATTACTGTTTAGATAAGCAATAGCATATAAGGAACTTGTAACTATAGAATAAGTTCAGTTGATTAAAGTCTCTTCGTGTATAAACATCTTGTTTTTTTAAAAGGGCTCTCCGAGATGCTCCCAACATAGCTCGTGTAAAAGTATTTCTTGTAAATGTACTTGCAAAATAAATGATTTTATTATTATTATTATTTTTTATTTATTTTAGTTCTAAATATTGCACACACTCGAATTTTCGTCGGTCAATAGTATGAACATATTATACGTACTATGTTATTACAATTTCACAACGATCCTTACCTACATTATTAGCATAGAAATCTTTGATGTTATTTTTCTACCCTGGTTACTTCTTTGATTTGTCTATACAATCCACACAGTGCCATGTGGCTCAAAGGTAGAGACTCAAGACAAGCACAAAATGTTCAAACTTGCACCGTTTAGTACCGAAGTCACCAAATGAACGATCTGCTGGTCTACCATGAAACGTAATTCCGAAACTTCGGACGTTCGTTTCGTTGAATTCTAACCATGAAGTACATTTCGTTACGAAATACGTACGAAAACGATATGCCTTCGTTTTTCCTCAGTATTACCTACCATGAAGTTGCAATCCGAAAGACGGAATGTCATTTTTGACAGGACTAATATCGGGTCTTAATGTCAAATTACACGAAAGCTCAAGGGCTAACGTTTTACTTTCGTAAGTATAAATTTTCAAGTAAAATTTTGTTTAAAATTTATTTCTCATAAGACATTATACATATAAGTCATTTATACTTAATTTTAAAGTAATAAGTGCTGCAATCAGCGTACAGTGCAGTGGTTTTTTTTACTAATTTGTGGCGTCGACCGACTATTTGTTTGGGCCATACCCATACGCGCCATACGCGTGACAAAGTTGTCGCCGTCCCGCACGGCCGGATAGCGCTGTCTCAGTCTGCGCGTTAGCCGCCGAAATTCAACTGGTTCGCGCACGCACAGCTCTTCCCGCGCATTATAATATTCTTTATTTTTATAATATTTATATCAAATTTATTTTTTAGCTGTTCAGTTTTGTGACTTTCAGTATTACCTCAGTTTATGTGAGTTTATTACTACCTACATTTACATACTGACTTTTCCCATTTATTTAACTCTAATTGGTAGGATGTTGTGCGCTACGGGCACCCTGCCACAAATTATTTTGTTGATGTAGTGAATTCATTTTGCACTGAAACGTCCGCTTTTACACAGTTTCAGCCCTTAGTGTTTATAATGTTTATACTTCTAGTTTTGTTATACATTTATTTTGGTTTCCATATTATTTATGTTATTTAGTTTTTTTGTGTTTGGCCCACAGATGGCACTATTAGGTTTTGTTGTTTTCTGAATCACGCTATGGTTTCGTTTTTTGATATGGTTATATGTAAATTATTATGAAGTATTAAATGTCTATACGTTCCGGGAAAGTTGTGAGATTATTTTCCCTGGCTCCGGGGGACCTCCTCATTTCTAAACAAGGTCCTTCGAGCCGGATCGTTTTTTGAAAAAATGACCAGTATTCCCCTGTAAATAAAGTTTAAAATCAGTGAAGTTGATAAGTGTGGTGTCATAGCGGGTGGTGCAACAGTGGCGCCCCCTGGTGGAGACAAATATAAACTGGAGCTGAAGGAAAGCAACGGTGACATAATTCTGTAAAATGATTGGTTAAGTGCTGTCAAACTGTGAGTACAATTTTCAATTTGTCAGTTCGAGTAGTGTCAACGTCAAATGGACTTGGAAAATTTTCATCGTTAGATAGAACATAGACTTGTGAAAATTTCTAGAAGTGATTAGGACTTAGAATAATTTGCAAAAAAACGACGAAACGAGGACTCTATGCTCGAATTCATAGCGAGTCATACATTCTAAACACTTAGAATATTTTCGTCGATTTTTAACTTAGAAACATTGCGCCTTCTTTTAACTTAGAAAATTTTACTCGTTTCGGACTTCTTCTTATACATAAAAAATGGAAGGTGATATTCGTGTAATGGAGGATTTAAGGCAACAAATAGAGAAAGGCAGGTCTAATTTTAAAAAGGCACCTAAAGATAGATTGACTGAAACATATGTTACGGCTAGATTAGAAAGCTTAGAGAATATACTTCAGAATTTTAACAAGAAAAACCAAGAAATTGTTTCGAAGTATGAAAGATCTGAGTTGAATGAAAGCCGATACTTAAAGGATGATATCTTTGATTTTACTCATGAAACGTACCTAGTATACAAAACTGAATTAAATACCATTCTGAAAAAATTAGGACCTGCATCTACACAAAGCACTAGCGAGTTAAAAGGTACCCAACCCAAAGGATCTAGAACTAAGTTAGTTAAAATATCCTTGCCTTTCTTTGATGGATCGTACACAGAATGGGCATCATTTCGGGATCTTTTTACAACTTTAGTACATAATGACCCTTCATTAGACGATGTAGAGCGAATGCACTATTTGAAAGCACATCTTAGAGGAGAAGCCGAACAGTTAATCAAGCACAAGAAGATTACACATGCTAATTATAAACAATGTTGGGATATATTACAAGATACCTTCGACAATAAGCGTTTTGTAGCCAACTGTGTTTTAAGACGCTTCTTTGGACAACGTACAGTGTCTTCTGAGTCCGCTCAAGCAATCAAAGACCTTATAGCTACTACCTCAGATTGTGTACAGGAATTAGCGGATTTAGGCATTAACGTTGAATCGTGGGATATTTTGATAATTTTTGTAATTAGTCAGAAGTTGGACCCTGAATCACGTAAAGCTTGGGAATTACATATTACCAATTGTTCTTCTTCTGATTTGCCAACTTTTAACGATTTCAAAGCATTTTTAGAAGGGCGTTATAAAGCATTAGAGTTTTATGAACCTCCAAAGGTAAAGCCAAAGGTAAGTTCTAATCAAACACAAAACACAAAAGCTATGCACACTACTACTGCAAATGTCACCTGTCCTTACTGTAACGATAGTCATAGACTATACTCCTGTGGTAAGTTTGCCGAAGAAGACGTCGTCAGTCGTCAGAATATAGTGAAGTCTCTAAGACTCTGTTTTAATTGCCTCGGCAGCGGCCACTCTGGTAGGGATTGTCGAGTCTTCACCAAATGTCGAATTTGTAAATACAGACACCACACACTGTTACATAATAATGCCGCTTCACATACCGTTGCAGTAGCAACAGAATCGCCAGGGAATGTAGACCAACCGGAACCGTCCACTGAGACGAATGAGACCATAAACATTGCTACCCATTTTGCGACAGGAAAGGTTTCTAATCAGACCTTATTAGCAACAGCCCTCGTAAAGGTTGAATCGAAAAATGGGAATCCTCAGATATTGAGAGCTCTGCTTGACCAAGGGTCTCAAGCATCTTTCATATCTGAAGCAGCCGTACAGTTATTGCGGTTGAATAAGATAGCAACGAAATGCTCTATTACAGGTTTAGGAGGTAATCAGGGTGGCCTAACCTCGAAAAATGTGGTTATGGCAAATATTCGGTCACTCCATGATTCTACCTTCAACCTTCAAGTGAAAGCTCATGTAATTAGTAATGTTACATCGTTATTGCCGGAACGAAAGTTCGTTCTGCCTAATTGGTTGGAATTAGGTCGTATTAGTTTAGCAGACCCACAATATAATGCGCCGAACAGGATAGATATTCTGTTGGGTTCTGAGGTATATTGTGCGATCCTGAAAGAAGGTCTTCTGAGAAGCCCTACTAGTTTAATTATAGCGCAGGATACATACCTCGGATGGGTGTTGTCGGGTCAAGTTGATGGCTGTAAAAAGAAAAAGCGAATGTGTCATAACGTCATCGTGAATCATCATGTCGCTCTGAACGAGAATGATTTGATTAAAAAGTTTTGGGAGTTGGAATCCGAGCCTAGTTCTAGCAAAAAGATTTTAACTCCAGAAGAGCAGGCTTGCGAAGAGCATTTTGCTGAAACGACATCCAGAGATGATTCAGGGCGTTATATTGTAGAGCTACCTTTCCGCGATGTTCCAAGAGACTACGGCGACACAAGAGCAGTAGCAGTAAAACGGCTTCTCAATTTGGAGAGACGTTTGGAGAAGAATACTGAACTGAAAAGCAATTACTCTGATGTCATTGAAGAATATCATACTCTTGGACACATGCAAGAAGTTACCAAAGAGGTAAAGGAGGGGGAAGGTAAGTTGTTTGGTACATCAAGCGCCCCATACTTAGCCGTTAAAGCTTTACAGCAAGTAGCCAAGGACGAAGGTCATTATTACCCGCTGGCGGCGAGAAGAGTTCAATCGGACTTTTATATGGATGAGGATGACCTTCTATCTGGTGCTGAAACAGAAAAAGAAGCAATTTTTGTATATAAGGAAATGAATGAATTGCTAATGAAAGGAGGATTTGAATTACAAAAGTGGGCCAGTAATATAAGAGGGTTACTGGAAGGCAAGGACTCCGAAACTGAAAAAGAATTTAAAGAAGAGGGAAGAGTAGAAGAAAATGTTACTAAAGTAGTGGGTATTGCTTGGAATCGCAGGACTGATGAATTTGGCTACAGTATCAGATTCTCGTCAGATTCTTCTTCTTCTTGTCCTGAAACAGAACGTGGTGTTATTAGTAAAATCAGTACTTCAAAAATACTTACCCTCTTGGATCCTGCACAGTGGTCCTATGTAAAATCCAAGAAAAATCTTGCTGATTGCGCATCCCGTGGTATCTCGCCGTCTGAGTTACTTGAAAGTAATTTGTGGAAACATTGCCCAGACTGGTTACTCGAGGATGTTATAAACTATGAGAAACCTCATTCTATATGTACAAAAACGGACTTAGAGAGTCGTCAAATAAAAGCAAATACTACCTGTGTTGAAATTGATGAAGAAGTGGAGAATCTTCATGCTCTTCGAAAGCTGTCATTTAGAGTCGTGTCTTATTGTGGGAGATTTCTACGATTAATGGATCTAGATGGTCATAGCATAACATTTTTGTCTTACCTTACTGCATCCGAACTCCAGGATTCACTTACCTGTTGTCTTCGGCAGCATCAGCGTCGGTGGTTCTACGAAGAAGTTGATGTGTTCCTGAAAAATAAAAATGTTAGTAAAAAAAGTAGTTTATCAACGCTAAATACATATTTAGATAGTAATGGCATATTAAGGAGACGTAGATTAGAAAATTCAGACTTACCTGATAGGTGTAAACATAGTGTTTTTGGTGATTCGACCCTCACTTACGAGGAAATGGCCGCTGTCTTGGCACAGATTGAGACCTGCCTCAATTCACGTCCATTGTATCAGTATAACACTGATTCTGACGATGTGGCACCTCTTACACCCGGTTGTTTTTTGATTGTCGAACCTTTGGTGATCCCACCGGATCGCAATTACGAATCGCACCAAATTAATAGCTTGTGTCGTTGGCAACTAACCCAACGAATAGTACAAAATCTCTGTAATCGTTGGTACAGAGAATATCATAAATGGAAATCAAAGTGCGGATATTTGGAAAGGTGACGTTGTATTAGTACGGGAAGATAACTTACCTCCGTTTAAGTGGCTTTATGGTTTAGTGGTTGAAGTTCACTCTGGTAAAGACAACATTACGCGAGTTGTAACTCTACGTTACCAAGGTTCCCTGATTCAGCGTCCAATTTCCAAGCTATGCTGTCTGCTTATTAATGTAGAAGATTAAACTGTACTTTTATTTTATAAAAAAATTGTTATTGCATTTTGGTTGAAAGAGGATGGCCTATTGTTTTTTAAGAGTTTATTGTTTAGCTTTAGAAAAGTACTACGGAAAACAGTTTTTTTTTTGTTGTGTATACAGTCCACAGCTCTATCTTAAGTTTATTAATAGTTTTATTTCTGTAATTAACAAATTTACTCTTTTACCATTTACAGTATTGTTATGTAGTAGGCTAACCTGATTTACTTATTTAGTTTTGCATTTAACAAGATTTGTGTTAATTTTCTCTACCTGTATTAGAAGGACCATCGGTCCTTGGCGGGCGATATGTTTATACTTCTAGTTTTGTTATACATTTATTTTGGTTTCCATATTATTTATGTTATTTAGTTTTTTTGTGTTTGGCCCACAGATGGCACTATTAGGTTTTGTTGTTTTCTGAATCACGCTATGGTTTCGTTTTTTGATATGGTTATATGTAAATTATTATGAAGTATTAAATGTCTATACGTTCCGGGAAAGTCGTAATATTATTTTCCCTGGCTCCGGGGGACCTCCTCATTTCTAAACAATAATTTTATTCATACGACATATACTGCATAAGTATGTTTTAATATTTTAGTGAAAATGACGATGTACGCAATTTTGAGGTGATGGAGGAAGAGAGGACGGAACGGCGCCGGCGACGGCGGGCCGTCGTCGGCAAGGTTCCACGAAAGAGCTATGCCTATCGAGGAGTTCTTAACCAAGGTCGAAGAGCATTTAGATCATGGAACTCTCTCATTCAACTTCTTGAGCAAACTAGGTAAACAAATTTTGAATAATTATATTTTATGATTTGACAATATTTTTAATGGTGTTTTATGACAGGGAAGTTTCAAGTACTAATAAAATTCTTTTATTCAATGTTAACATAAAAATGGATAAATAGAGAATTATATAATTTAAAACATGATAAAATCTTAATTGCACGAAATAAAGTTTATAAAAAATTCACTAGGTCATCTTTTCTTGTCTTTCAGATTACATAATGGACTGTGTGTGGATCTCTCACCCTCCGAACGAAATGCAATGCTGCTGGGTTTCCTGATTGTATTGGAAACCATATTGGATACCAATTTATAGCCGTGATTCAATTTCTTCTTCAGATAATTTGTATTCAATATATTAGATAATTTGTATTCAGTTCTATGTAATAGTGCCGCGTAAGCTGGCACGTAGGTATTCTCATACGTTTCTCTTTTTCATTGTTGGGCATTTCGTCGCCATTTAATAAATACTAGTATTTTCAATAAAATAAGATGTTTCATTTGTCATTAAAGAAATCCGCGCAACTTCGTTTGCGTATATTTGGTTTCTCATAATAGTTTGTGTTTATATTAAAAAAACGCATTAAAATCCGTTGCGTAGTTTTGAAGATCTAAGCATACGTAATGACGACGGGCGAAGTCCCGGACAACAGCTAGTTTTATACCTACTATGTAAGATTCTCAATTCTCATATCAACAATATCGCTATGGAGACGAATATAAATAACACAACGCGCCTTATTTAAAATGTCCATAACTTGTGTGAATTAAACAATAACGAACATACTTTTTAAATTGTCTGGTATATACTACTTCATTTATCACAAAAAAAAATCGCGTGACTATAAAAGACCTCTCATCTTTCATTCACTCACGAAAGTGCTCTATGGTTCCGAACCAAATTGTTAAATACGAAAAATGTTCATGGTAACTTCTTGTTTCGTATTGCGGACGTGTTTCGTTCGGGTCCGTTGTTTCGAATGGACACTTTCATGGTAGACCAGCTGTTTCCGTATTATATAGATCTAGGGGCACAGCAGTGACCCCGCCAAGAAGAGCCAAGCGAAGCGCAAGGGCACTGCCTACCTTTTCTCGAAGCGCTTCGTCGTTTTTTTGAACCTTCATAACTTGGGTTTGGATTTTACTAGATAAACAAAATTTTCAGGATATGTAGTCAACAACGGTCTTATTAAACATGTAAAGTTTTAATTATAGATAGCTCTTATACTTGATACTTTATTGATATCTAAAAAACCCTGATTTCGTCACTGACTCACTCACTGATGATCAACAAAATTCTAGGCTACTTCCTAATGTCCTGATAGTAATGAAATTTGGTATGTAAGCTAGTATTTGTACACAAACAATAAAAAAAAACATAAAACTTGGAACTTTCATCCCCCAACCCTTTAACTTAGGAGATGGAAGTTTGTATGAGATTTCCGCTTCCTAATATCGCACCCCGAGGGTAATAAAGACGTAAGTGGTATTACGTCGAAATCCCGATTTTACCATATTTGAAAAGTACGTTTAAGGTTACATAATATGTATCATATTATGCTCAATTTTTTTTCATATTTTTCCTGTTAAAATTGATGATTTTATGCACGAAACATTGTTTTTAAAAAATGGAAATGGAAAGTGAAAAAGAAATTTGTGATAACACGCAAAGAATAAATTGACCAATAGGACATATTGCAGATTATAGAGCCTAGGCTAATAAATCAAATTTAATATTTTTCGTTAAAAAACCCTTTACAACCCAGTATGCTTTAGTAACATAACTGACCAGTAGTGTCTAACAGACATATTACAAGTATTAAAACGAAAATATAGATATTGTAAATATAATTTGGTCAAAATCAATTTAATTCTAGATTACACATCTTAAAAGTGTAACAATTTACAAATGGTTTCAAAATTATTTATTGATATTGCAAACGCATTTGCAAAAGTGTTAGGCGCATATATTGCGATTGTACATACTTTTCACAGCAATGTTTAGAGGTTCTGAAGGTTTTTTAAAGAACATAATATGTGACAGCGCTTTTTTCTTTCAACAACAAGTTCAGATAACTGAGAAGATAATCAATTTCCTAACAACTATCATCATAAATATTTTCATATTTTCATCACCATCATTCTCATGTATAAAAACGTTTTCAAAGCCACTTATGACAAAAGCCTGTTGAATTTTGTCCACTTTTAGTTCATTTTTGGACATTTCCTCTATCAAAAACAATTCCGAGCACGATTACTTTATCAAAATGACCGAGTATTTGTGTAAGTACAGTCAAGAGCAGGTCGACCTTTACATATTGGACTTTGTACCATTCTTAAGTTCTATGTCATAAGAGCCAAAATTGTACGCAAGTGTGAAGCTCGACGTGCACCTGACTGTACTAAAACCAAACAAGTCATCAAAATATGAGCTCAATGATATTATTTAATGCAGTGAGTATGCCAATTATATAAACAAAAAATAACCGACCATCTAGTCGACCTACTTACATATTCCTTATACAAATCGCTTTTGTGTCTAGTGGACACATGTGGATTGCTGCGCTACTACTTTAGTTTTTAATTATAAAAAATACACCGATAATAAAATACATATTTTAATTAAACACTACCTGTTACCCGCGGCTCCGCCCGCGTGGTCAAGCGAAAATGCCAAAAAGTTCGTTTCAGTCTTTATCCTTGTCAACATCATCAAGGGAGTCTCTAAAAAAATTTTCAGCTTTCTAGGTTGAGCGCTCCCGATGATACACGTGTAGTCTTATTATTCCGAATCCTGTGGGATTTTTTTAAAATCCCGACTTTATCCTTGTCTACTTTATAAAGGGAAGCTTAATACAAAATCTAGGCGTTCTAGGTTGAGCGCCCACGATAATACACGTGCAGTCCTATTTTTCTCGTTCCCGTGGAAATAAAAAAAAAAAGAATTTATCCTTGTCAACATCATTTATGGTCCTTTAGGGAACTTCTATACAAAATTTCAGCTTTATGTGTTGAGCGCCTGCAATAATACACTTAGTCCTATTACTCCCTTTCCCGTGGGAATTTCATAAAATCCTATCTGTATCCTTGTCAACATCATAAAGAGAACCTCTATACAAAACTTCAGCTTTCTAGGTTGAGCGCCTGCGATAATACACTTACAGTCCTATTTCTCCCTTTCCCGTGGGAATTTTGAAATATCCTTACTTAGTGCTCCCCTACGTTATAAAAGGAACCCCTGTGCACAATTTCAAGTTTCTAATCCTTATCGTTTAGGCCCTGCGTTGATATGTCAGTCAGTCAGTCAGTCAGCTTCTCCTTCTTTTATATAAATTGAAAAATCCTTTCTTAGTGCTCCCCTACGTTATAAAAGGAACCCCTGTGCAAATTTTCAAGTTTCTATCCCTTATAGATTAGGCCCTGCGTTGATAAGTCAGTCAGTCAGTCAGCTTCTCCTTATAAATATATAGATTAGTATGATAGATCACGTTAGACAAAAAAACAACTTATAGCGCGACTTGTGGCGCCATCTGTTGCCCAATAGCCCATTATACAGCGCCCTCTATAGTAGAAAAAATACCGTTTACCCCCATTGGGGGGTATTTCCAGGATAAAAACTATCCTATGTATATCTTAAACTATCTCCATACCAAATTTCATCAAAATCGGTTCAGCGGTTTTAACGTGAAAAGGTAACAGACAGACAGACAGATAGAGTTACTTTCGCATTTATAATATTAGTATGGACTAGTATGGATTTGGATTCAGTAAAGTATAGGGATAGATTAGATACATCGGTATTTCGCAGAAATAAATACTTTTGTTTTTATACCTCTTTGAACTCAAAAAAGTGTCCGCGAGACACGCGTGGGTTAATGTATAAAATAAACAGTAACAAAATATGTTATGATCTTATTCCGATTCGTCATTTAGAATGCTAGTATTTATAAACACAATTACGTCTTATATTTATACAAATAATAATAATAGACGGGAAGTTTTGTTATAAATACAATAGGTAAACATGGTTGGTTCATTATTGTCGGATATCTGTTAGTAGGCGCACTGTCCACGACGAGGAGCAGTAAGTTCTATCATGGTGTCGACGAAAATATTGGCAGGTATGTACAGGACACTATTGTACATTAATGGTATAAAATAAATTCATGAGCATTTTTTATTTTTATGTCATACAGCAGACAAACAAGCAAGCGGGCCACCCAATGGAAAGCGGTCACCGCCGCCTATGGACATCAGTAACACCAGGGGCGCTACCAATGCGTTGTCCACCAAGGAGGTTGGAGGATAGAAGGAGGGGGAAAGAGGGGATAGGGAAGGAGTTGGGCTTCCGGATCTCTCACTCACTGAACGAATCGCATTGCTGCTTCACGTCGATATTCTGTGAGAGGGTGGTACTTCCCCGGTCGAGCTAGCCCATTCTATTCTCTACCAAAGAAAGAAAGAAATGTTTATTTGCGTATCATATTAGGGTACAATAATTTGGTGTTACATAAATAAATAGTTCAATTCCTAATCAGCCATTAAACATAGCATGCAAAAATTATAAATTTAAATTAACATTAGGTATCACTTGAATTAGAACATATTACATATTATCACAGTGTAGGTATACCTTGCCTTCTAAAAACAAACAGATTATAATATTAATATTGTCAAAAAATAAAGATACAAGGAACTCCAATATGCATGATTATTGCTGAAAGTCAAGAAATTCCTGTACGTTGTAAATTTTTTTCTCTAAAAGCCAGTTATATAATTTTTTTGAAAACAACCGGAATGTCATTGCTTTTATATTGTTAGGTATTTTATTAAATATTGCTATGCACATGAAGTAGCAATTACTCTTAATTTTTTTGCTTCTCGGTAAAATATCATTAACCTAATCTGTGACCATTCCTAGTGCTTCTGGGATAAAAATCACTTGCTTGTGTAAATAGGTTGTAATTCAGCTTGACAAGCTTAGCTATTTCAAAAATGTATAAGCAAGGTAGGGGCAAAATGCTCAGCAAAGTAAAAAGCGGTTTACATGTAGTTCTGCGGTGAGCTCCACAAATTGCTCGGATACATTTTTTTTTTTCTACAAAAGCTTGCTGAACATCCGTGCTATTACCCCAAATTACGAGACCGTAACGCAGAACTGAATCTACGTAAGCATAGTATGCCGTGAGAGCTGCATGTCTGGATACTCTTTTAGCAAGCTTGTATAAAGCAAATGAGAATCTATTAATTTTATTACAAACATGCTCCACCTGTTTCTTCCAGTCTAAGTTTTGGTCAATAATTAGTCCTAGAAAGCGTCCATTACTTATATTATTCAAATTATGTCCATTGTACAGGATATTTAAATTATTCAAATTATTAAAATTTATAAAATATGTCTTATCGATATTGATTTGCAAATTATTATTATTGAGCCAATTTATTATATTAACTAGCTGACCCGGCGAACTTCGTATCGCCTAAAAGGTTTTAGATGTATTGATAGCTTTAAATTAGCTAAAATTTAAATATATATAATTTTAATTTAGGTAATCAAAAAATACACAAACTTTATTAAGATTAATATTTTTTTATTTTACTGAAGGACTTTAAGATATAGGTAGGTACAATATTTTTGGTTTTGTTTTCGGGCGCAAGAACAAATAAGGCGGATGGTTTGCCAACACGTGAACATGCCACATACAATTGACCGTGTGAAAAGCATGCATTTTCTTTGACAAATCATTCATAACACTATGTCAAACCTATGACTGACTGAATACATTTTGACATCGATCACTAAATAAAAAGCCGAACAGGCTTGATTAACTACGGTCATATTTGTTCTTTCAAATCAAGAGATTTTTGTGACTTTTTAATATTAAGCGATAAAACACTTACAGTCCTATTACTCCCTTTCCCGTGGGAATTTTATAAAATCCCATCTTTATCCTAGTCAACATCATAAAGAGATCCTCAATACAAAATCTCAGCTTTCTAGGTTGAGCGCCCCCGATAATACACATGTAGTCTTATTTATTATTCCTGATCCTGATTTATTATCCTGATTAAAAATCCCGTCTTTGTCCTTCTGTACTTTAGAAAGGGAACTTCAATACAAAATCTTAGTATTCTAGGTTGAGCGCCCACAATAACACACGTGCAGTCCAATTTGTCCCGTTCCCGTGGGAATTAAAAAAATCCCATCTTCAGCCTTGTCTACATCATAAAAGGAACCTCTATACAAAATCTCGGCGTTCTAGGTTGAGCGCACCCCATAAAACACGTGTAGTCGCCTAGGTAGTAGGTTACCCCATTTCATCCCTCTAGGGGTTGAATTAAAAAAAATCCTGAAACATGTACTTACTCATTTACCGCCATGCTGAATTTCATTCGAATAACTTCAAAAACGGCAAAGTTTCATACTATCTTTGCACCCTCGTTTAACCCCCTAAGGGATGTATTTAGAAAAAAATATTTTACTCGTGTTTCATGCCTTTCAATAAAGAACCTTCATGCTGAATTTCATTCGAATAACTTCAAAAACGGCAAAGTTTCATACTAACTTTGCACCCCCGTTTAACCCCTAAGGGATGATTTTTGAGAAAAATATTTTACTCGTGTTTCATGCCTTTCAATAAAGAACCTTAATACTAAGTTTCATTTGAATAACTTCAAAAACGGCAAAGTTTCATACTAACTTTGCGCCCCCGTTTAACCCCCTAAGGAATGATTTTTGAGAAAAATATTTTACTCGTGTTTCATGCCTTGCAAAAAAGAACCTTCATGCTGAATTTCATTCGAATAACTTCAAAAACGGCAAAGTTTCATACTATCTTTGCACCCTCGTTTAACCCCCTAAGGGATGAATTTTGAAAAAAATATTTTACTCGTGTTTCATGCCTTTCAATAAAGAACCTTCATGCTGAATTTCATTCGAATAACTTCAAAAACGGCAAAGTTTCATGAATTTCCAAAAATCCTTTCTTAGTGAGCACCTACGCCCCAAAAGGAACCCCCATGCAAAATTTGAGACTCCTGGCACTTGTAGTTTCGGAGATTTCGTGATGAATCAGTCAGTGATTTTCTCTTTTATAAATATAGATTAAAGTATTGAGTATGTCGTTTTTATGATCATCAATTTTAAGGCTTTTGCTAGTTGTCACAACTACTGATATGTCATCCGCAAATAAAATACTTTTATGTTTAATTGTATTTGGAAGATCATTGATATAGACCAGAAATAGTAATGGCCCAAGAACACTTCCTTGGGGGACACCATAATTATTTTCTTTGTACTCAGATCTGTAGTCTTTACAAAGCCTGGTATGTTCTAGTCGAGTTATTTCAACACATTGTTTTCTATCAGCCAGGTATGATTGGATCCATTTTAGTGCATTGCCTCTCACGCCATAACGCTCCAATTTGTCCAACAATGTAGGATGTAAAACGAGATCAAATGCGCTGGACATGTCAAAAAACAGCACTGTAGAAAAATTATTCGCATTTAGACCTTGTAGGGTGGTGTTTACAAGGTTAAAAGTTGCCAAAGTCGTGGATTTTTTCTTTTGAAATCCATACATCCACGTCAACCTATCATGCATTACCTTTTCATAAATTTTGGAAAAAATAGGGATCAGTGTAATAGGTCGGTAGTTTCGAAAGTCTCTTCTATCGCCTTTTTTAAACAATGGTTTGACTATAGATAGTTTAAGTTTCTCTGGAAAAGTGCCTCTTTCTAAAGATATATTAATTAAAAACGCTAATACCGTACTAATTTCCTCTTTACATGATTTTATGACCAGCGTGCTGACATGATCATAACCTTCTGATCTAGTATTATTAAGAGTTACCTTTGTAACATTACATTCATCTACAGCAGTCAAAAATATAGAATTATTAATATTACTAGGTAGGCTAATACTGGTTTTGTGATCAATATTTTTATTAGTGGAATTAATAAAATGTTCATTAAATCTAGTAGCTATAGTTTTTGGGTCTTCAATAATACTACCATTATAATTCATTCTTTCTATATAATTGCGGGGTTGTGAAGAATGAGTCTCGTTTTGTATGACTTTCCATGTACTTTTACACATATTTTTCTTTTCACTATTGATAATGTAGTTATTATTTGCTACTTTTTTTTGCATGGAATATACATTTCTTTAGAAGTTTTGAGTATTTTTTATATTTATTTTTATTACATTTATTTTTATTTGTATTAAAATTATGTCTTAGTCTTCTGTTTATTGTGCAACTTTTCCTAATACCTGGTGTTATCCAATTCAAATTATGTCTTGTACATACTCTAACTCTAATTATTGGAAAACAGAGTTCATACAACAAGCAAAACCAATCGTAAAAAACATCGAAAGCTTTACCAGCATCCCTCTCATCATAGACTTCCTGAAAAGAAATACTTGCGAGATGTTTCTTAAATGTTTGTATATTTTCTTCAGAGTAGGATCTCTTGAAAACATATGTAATTATTGGCGGAATATATTTTGTTTTTACTTGAAAGCCTAGTAGTTGAGCTGTATTGTGGTCTGATAGGCAGAGAGGTAGAGTAGAACCACACGCAGTTTTTATATTACTCAAAATGTGATTTCTCTCTCGTTGGTTCTTTGATAAATTGTTGGAGATTGTAATTTTTTAGTATATCCGAATATTGTTTTGTAATATTATTGTCTAGGAGAGTATTAATATTTATATCCCCAGCAATGATGATTTTTTGTTTGCTATATTTGCGTAAGTATGCATCAAGTAGCTCTTCAAGTCTTTCAAAGAAATGTTCATAATGCCTTATTTTTGTACCACTCCCCGAAGCATTGTCATTAATGTGTTATTAATTTATTTAGGCGTGGAATCACGCCTAATTAAAAAGCAAACCACTTAATATTTAAAAATTTAAATCACTTGTCTTATTGTTCCGTTTGTATTTTCATTAATTTTCAAATCAAAATTTGGTCCATGAATCTGAGGGGCTGATTCACATCGGGATGGCAGCAGCCGCAAGCAATGCGGCGCGAACACTTTCATCATCATCATATCAACCCATAATCATCAAAATGCTGGGATACGGGTACTCTGCCACGCTGCTCCAATGCGGATTGGCAGAGGCCGGTGTTTTCAAACCGCCCTAAGGCCACCGACTTGGCTTAACCACTGTCATCCATCGACAACAGCCGGGACCGACGGCTTAACGTGCAGGAAAAAAAATATATTTATAAACAAGCTTTTATTTAATTGCGTAAAAAAGAATAAAATAAACTTTTCTTTTAAAACTTTGACTATCAACTTGTATCGTCATTACACAATTTATCTATATATATAAAATTCAAAGTCCTGACTGACTGACTTAACTATATATCAACGCACAGCCCAAACCGGTGGGTCTAGAGACTCCAAATTTGGACTGTAGGTTCCTTACGACGTCTAGGGGTGTACTAAGAAAGGATTTTTCAAAATTCCTACGGGAAACCGAGATATACGCATACGAAGTTGCGAGGGTGTATCAACGCACAGCCAAAACCGCTGCGTCTAGAGATGCCAAATTTGTCATGTAGGGTCCTTATAAGGTCCAGACCGACCGGACCGGACCGGACCGGAACGGACCGGACCGGACCGGAACGGATCAGACCTGATCGGTCTGGAAGGAACCGCACCGTACCGGGCCGTGCCGGACCGGATCGAACCGGACCGGACCGGTTTTTTTTTCATCTTAATATATAAAATTCAAAGTCCTGACTGACTGACTTAACTATATATCAACGCACAGCCCAAACCGGTGGGTCTAGAGACTCCAAATTTGGACTGTAAGTTCCTTACGACGTCTAAGGGTGTACTAAGAAAGGATTTTTCAAAATTCCTACGGGAAACCGAGATATACGCAAACGAAGTTGCGAGGGTGTATCAACGCACAGCCAAAACCGCTGCGTCTAGAGATTCCAAATTTGGCATGTAGGTTCCTTACGACGTCTAGGGATGTACTAAGAAAGGATTTTTCAAAACTCCCACGGGAAAGCGAGATATATGCAAACGAAGTTGAGAGGGGTCGCACAGCCTAAACCGCTGGGTCTAGAGATGCCAAATTTATCATGTAGGGTCCTTATAAGATCCAGACCGACCGGACCGGAACGGATCAGACCTGATCAATCTGGAAGGAACCGCACCGTACCAGGCCGTGCCGAACCGGATCGAAACGGACCGGACCGGTTTTTTTTCATCTATATATATAAAATTCGAAGTCCTGACTGACTGACTGACTGACTTAACTATATATTAACGCACAGCCCAAACCGGTGGGTCTAGAGACTCCAGCTTTGGACTGTAGGTTCCTACGGGAAACCGAGATATAAGCAAACGAAGTTGCGAGGGTATATCAAATTTGGCATGTAGGTTCCTTACGACGTCTAGGGATGTACTAAGAAAGGATTTTTCAACATTCTCACGGGAAAGCGAGATATATGCAAACGAAATTGCGAGGGGACGCACAGCCCAAACCGCTGGGTCTAGAGATTCCAAATTTGGCATGCAGGGTCCTTATAAGATTCGGACTTCGGACCGACCGGTCCGGAAGGAACCGCACCGTACCGGACCGTGCCGGATTTTTTTTCTGCAGAAATATAATTATGCTAATTGGTATGTAGGTTCCTTATCAGGACCGGACCGGACCGACTGGACCTGATCGGACCGGACTATATGTATATAAAATTCAAAGTCCTAACTGACTTAACTATATATCAACGCACGGCCTAAACCGGTGGGTCTAGAGATTCCAAATTTGAACTGTAGGTTCCTTACGACGGCGACGTCTAGGCGTGTATTAAGAAAGGATATTTCAAAATTCCCACGGGAAACCGATATATACGCAAACGAAGTTGCGAGGGTATATGAAATTTGGCATGTAGGTTCCTTACGACGTCTAGGGATGTACTAAGAAACGATTTTTCAAAATTCCCATGGGAAAGCTAGATATGCTAATTGAAAGATAAAGAGAGAAAGATATGCTAATTGTTACTAGGCCACGCGGGCGAAGCCGCGGGCGGAAGCTAGTACTTTATATTGTAAAGTATGTCATTCCAATGGGAAAATATTTTTTCTACTATAGAGGGCGCTGTATTGGATAGGCTATCCGCCAACAGATGGCGCCACAAGTCGCGTTATGGGTTGTTTATGGTTGTTTTTTTGAGATCTATGTTAAAAAATTTACCGCGAGCGAAGTCGCGGGAAAAAGCTAGTATGACATAAAAGCTTGTCGCGAGATTTACCTGTATAAGAAAACATAATTACCGAACTAACATTTACTCGTACTACGAGTAATATCATATGGGCCGACGCTCTGACCCCACGCATAACGGCCCTGCTGCAACGACCGCAGCGGGTCATGGCGGTCAGAGCGGTAAGAGGGCGGCGCGCGTTCTGGCGGCGAGTCCGCCGTGGAAGTTGGACGCTGAGGTGCTGGCGGCGGCCTACAGGCTAACCGCCGAATCCCGCGACGGCGGAAACCCATTCTCGGATGGGGTCCTCCGTTGGAGGGAAGATGCCCGGGAGTCCCTCATCCGGGAATGGGCAATGAGGTTGGAGGAGGGATCGGCGAGGGCCGGCAGGCTGAGGCGGCGCACCGTTGGCGCCATCTGTCCGGTCCTAAAAAATTGGATAGAGAGGCGCCACGGTGCGCTAGATTACCACGTTGTGCAGGTGCTGTCCGGCCATGGATGTTTTGGCTAGTACCTGCACAACGTGGCTAAAAGAGAGGAGAGAGCGGAGTGCCACGAGTGCGGCTGCGCGGAGGATACGGCGCAGCACACGCTCGAGGATTGCCCGGCGTGGGCTGTGCCTCGCGCCGCGCTCGTGGCGGTTTTTGGTGACGACCTCTCGCTCCCGGCTGTTGTCAAACAGATGGTCGAGAGCGAGAGGTCGTGGGATGCGATGGCCTCCTTCTGCGGCGAAGTAATGACGCAGAAGGAGGCCGCGGAGCGGGTGAGGGAAGTGGATCCATCCGCCCTCCCGCTCCGCCGGAAAAGACCGGGCGGCAGGCGTTTGGCCTATGCCCGGCGACTGCCACCTTAACGGGGGCTTGTTGGAACGGAAGTCCCCGAGTGTTGCGGCGCGCCTAGTCTTGTGCGCGCCGCCAAACGTGCCGTAGCCCAACGAGTGGGTCTTCGGACAACCGCCGGCGGGGTCACGGATGTATCTTAGTTCCCGTGGCCCCGCCCATTTAGGCGGATGAGGTGGCAGTCAGTCAGGTTTCTAGATTTTAGATTACGACACCAGTGATGGGAAAAATGTGTATAGTTCAGTTATAAAACGTCATAGTCGAGTTATTTCGATTGAAATAGTTTCTTGATGAACAGCACTATTGCTGAGAAGCAAAAAATCTATGGTCATAGAATTAACAAGTTAAATAAAAGCTTTTAAAAAGAGGTCCATAGTGCCGCGAACTTTTGAACGAGGCTAGTTTTGATGTGAGTTTTCATCTGCAAAATTAATAATGAAATAAGTATTTTCTAAATAATAATTTGCTAGAAACTTAGTAATTAGGTATCGTTTATAAAATCTTTTAACTTTGTTAAAATAAATCTGTTCAAATTATTTCAGAAAATAAGTTTTACATTGATCGTGTTCCAGACATGATCAGTTAATGTTATTATTAGGTCGGCCATTCTTCGATTAGCTAGATTTTGTTCGTCCGGGCTTGTATATTCGTATTATTATCAAATTCAAAAAGGGAAATATTTTTATATGTTCGAGGTTCGAGGGTGCACATTCCTAATTACGATATTTGGCACATAACTACTTCTTGTACACGTCTCAAGCCCTCAGTTTCTGCCGCGGTCTTGCAGCAGGTGCAGGTCTTTTACGTTAGTGTATAGTCAATGAAGCACGTTGGTATATAATTGCCGTATCCTTCGTTCAAAACTTTTCTAATTACCGTGTACTTAATTTTATACTAGATTGGTTAAGGTAGACTCTAATTGCTTATATAAATAGAGACAGTGCTTTGGTCTCAGTACAGTGTTGTAATGCAGTATTTCCATACTCTGCAGGTTTTCAAAAATTTTACGAAAAATCGGCGTTTTCTAATTACCGTATACTAATTACCATGTATTTCTAACTACCGTTGTATGAAATTATTAAACGTTTGCTGTGCCCGCGATTTAGTTCCAAACTCCTTCATTGCTGAGAAACTGAGGAAATGTCCTCAGTTACTCCAGCTACTTTCATGTCATTTCTCACGCAATCACTCCATCTCTTTTTTGGCCTACCCCTGCCCTTCCAACCATCCACATTCATTCTTGGCACCCTCTGGGTCACATGACTGTCCAGACTGTCCTCTCTGCGCATCACATGGCCAAACCATCTCAGTCTCTGACCTCTCTTATCGGTTACAGGCGCCACCTTTAAACTCCCCCTTATGTGTACATTCCTGACTTTGTCCCTTCTCGTCACTCCACACATCCACCTCAGCATCCTCCAGCAACATAACCAGAAGGAATAAGTATAGACTGAGCGTTGAACCCCTGGTGCACACCTACATCAACAGAAAAGCATTCCGTTGTACTGACGCGGGATCCGGTCGTAGGCCTTTTCGAGGTCCACGAATACCATATGTAGGTTTTTGTGTGCTCTTTTGTACTTTGTTGTGCCTCCATTATTTTCTCCCACAGCTTTAATGTGTGTGACATCAAGTTAATCCCCCTGTAGCTATTGCACTCCTGGATATCCCCCTTTCCTTTAAAAATGGGCACCAAGAAACTGTCTTGCCATTCCTCTGGGATGACATCCTGAACCAACAATCCATTAAGAAACAAAGTGAGCCACTTCCATCCATAATCCCCCAGAACCTTCCAGACTTCTATTGGTATTGTGTCCAGGCCAACTGCTTTTCCATTCTTCATTTTCCTCAAGGCGTTTTTTACCTCTAATTCATCTACCTTAGCTATCATAACTATATTGTCATTAAGTTTTCTTTTCCATCCCAATCATTCTCAACATTAAGTAATTTTTCAAAATATCCCTTCCATCGGTCTCTAATGTCACTATCTTTTACCAATGTTTTACTGCATTCGTCTTTCACACATTTTACGTGACAAATGTCTTTCGATCTTTGATTGCGCAGTTTAGCCATTCTGTATAGTTTTTTCTGACCTAGTTCATTATCTAGTTCATTATATACTTTTTCTTCTACCCCGGATTTGGAACTCGCAACAACGACCTTTGCCCGTCTCCTCGCCTCGTTATACCTCTCCCTCAATTCAGTTTTCCCATGATCATGTCACGTAACTCTGCCATTCCTTGGATGCACTCTTTTTGATTATTAATGCTTTTTGGACACTTGCGTTCCACCACCACGTTTCCTTTTAAATTTTTGCCCACCTCGTGTTTCCCCTAGGACTTCTTTTGCAGCAGTTCTTATTGCTTTAGCCATTTCCTTCCAACTAGCATCAACATTCATACCTCTAATCGTGTAGTTGTGTATATACATGTTATTAATGCATCATATTTTTTATTATATAATTACCATTACATTAAGTAATAGATTTATCTAATTACCGTACCCATGAAATGTTTAAGTCTCATTAACTCGGAAACCGCTTTTAATAAACCAATGCCATTTTAATTGTTACATTCGCATGTTTCATGAGTTTCATATTTCAATCCTTTTAAAACAAACTAGAGAAAAATAAAAAAGGGTACGGTAATGTAGGTAGGCGAAGAACGCCTAATGTCGAGAATGACCGAGGTATGTAAAGTTATTTCTATTATAAAAACTACCTATCTACTACATTTAGATATATTATGGGAATAAATTAAAGCATTTATAGATCACTGTTATTTCACGAAATATTAGAAAACTTAATAATTCTGTATTCAGGTAAAATCATGATGACCTATACCGCTGCGGGTTACGAATTGCTGCCCCAAATCAGCCACTATAAATGTAAAGGTGTGTTCATGTGTGTTTGATTGTACGCTGGACAATAATTGGACATTGGCTCGACTTGGGATGTTTTTTCGATTATCCTGTAAATGTAAAGAAGAAATCAGCAATGTACTTAATGATGTTCGGCTGGCTTACACACTAATTAAATGAATCTTCTATATTCTATAAGCATACCATTCATAGATGTATTATATATTATTCTGAATAAATACATATATTTATTTCAAAATAATAAATCTTCTTCATTTTCAATGCGACCACCTATTTCGCAGGATTTATTATTGGTATAGTCTCTGTTTACATAGTTTTGAAGGGTATTTTTCTTCCGATTTAGATAAGAAAAACTTCAGATGGAACCCTCGATTTGTAAACTCAACGTACATAAGGTTGATATTTTTGATTAAAACACTTGTAGGTTTTTAATAACAACATACTACATTTCTTTGTAAGCATTTCGCATTCCAGCTTCGCCGTGAAACGGCCTTTATTGCGTGGCTTTTAAAACGCTGCCTTGTATTTTGGAATAGTGAAATAATTCAACTTGTTCACAATTTCATACAGTTTCTTGTGTGATATTAATCTTTCTGTATAATATTATAATAGTGATATTATTATGATATAAATATTTGTGAATAGAGACGTAACGAGGCGGTTGGAGTCTGCAATGATTTTTAGAAAGATTTTTACAAATTTTCTTTTCACTAATTTTGTGTAAAGTCAAAGAATCGTCAATATTTTGCAAAACAAGACGTTAGTTTAGGAAATTTCTAGGTTTATATTATTTAGGTTGCGCGCTGCCATGTTGGGTTGTAAATTATAAATTGATAGCCTAATTCAATAACGATATTTATTTTATTTTTTGTACTGAACAGATCTTTTTTTTATCATTATCTGATTATGTGGAATATATACGGTCTAAGATCATAAAAATCTACCAATTTTATTGCTTAAGTTGGAAAATAAAAATCATTTAAGTAATACAAGTGCACGAAATATTTACAAAATTGAAATTGAAACAACAATGCATCTTCATTTAACGCCTAAATAATATACTTTATGACGCTACTTTTAAAAATTCAATTAATTGCCTTAATTTTTGTCTTACTTTAAGGTTGCGTTAGCCGAGTTTTTCTCCATACAAATGTGTGATTACTCCGTTGTTTGACATCGTTCGTTTAAAGTTGTTAATAATATCGATTTGTCTTGTCGTTATCCATGCTTGTATTAAAACATAATTGTAAAATGATCAGTAATTTAAAAGTTATGAGCCTCAAAACATTCCGTTTCAACACGTAATTGTAACGCAACTTTGGGCACATTTCAATACTGGAAGGAGTATGAAATCTCTGATTGATATGCGATGATATCTCAGTCAGTCAGTCAATCAGCTTCTCCTTATAAATATATAGATTAGTATGATAGATCTCGTTTGACAAAAAAACAACCTAGAGCGCAACTTGTGGCGCTATCTGTTGCCCAATAGCCTTTTTACAACAAAACGACGACATGGGTAACAAACATCGAAATAATATTACTACGTATAGAACGGACACCGCGA
The DNA here is from genome assembly GCA_905163395.2 of Endotricha flammealis. NCBI lineage: Eukaryota > Metazoa > Arthropoda > Insecta > Lepidoptera > Pyralidae > Endotricha > Endotricha flammealis. The sequence continues at coordinate 7,672,288 of LR990868.1, forward strand.
ACAAATTTTTTGTCCCCATACGTTGAGGCCAATAGACATCAACTCGTTTAGTCACTTGTCTACGCTCATTGCGATCGGTCCTCGGACTTATGACAAAAAAAAAACATTGAAAAATGCCGTCATGTTCGATAAAAACGTGTAAAAACCATTCAACAGTAAGGAAGAAAGATAGCGGCGTGACTTATCATCGCTAAGTATACAAAAAATTAAGTAAAACCAACCAAAACAATTTTTTTTCATTATTTTTTATTGCGTCATGATTGCATCCGCCATTTCTATGTGAAAATCATAGATTATCAAAAATTAATCGTACAGATGGGATACGTAGGTACTAAGCGTGAGTCAATTTTATAATAGAATTTAGGTATTTCTGAATTATTTTTAGCTTTTTTTTAACCGACTTCAAAAAGGAGGAGGTTCTATGTTTCATTGTTTTTTTTGGAGGTCCGCCGATTACTTCTTCAATTTTGGACCGATTTTCATAATTCTTTTTTAAAAATTAAATGTAATATAAATATTGTTTTTTAAACTATATTTCCAAAATATTTTTATATAGCAGGTAAAAAAGACGTAAATGTGGATAAAGTTACTAAGTAAAAAAATTGTTTCTAGGAAACAAAAAGATGGAAAATGAAACAGCATTTTAAATTTCGACCAACCATTTTCGAACAAATGAAATTCGGGCAAACAAGTTTCGGAGTAAAGATACGTTACCGTTCAACACAACTCCTCTTGTCTGGCAGGCGACTGTCTCCTGGTTATAGCATATATTACAAAATACTTCAATATATAAATAGCTTCATTATAAAGTTAGTTTTGATTTAATCTCAGTTTATTTTTGACTAATATTAAGTTAAGAAAAAAAATGTAATGTAGCTTTACCTATAGAGCTAATATTATACCTATTTTCTATTAAGTTTATTCTATTAAGTAAAATAAAATATTGTAATCAAATAAAAAATCAGATGTCCAATAGGCAGAACATAAACAAAGTGTCGCCCCTGCGTAGTAATGTCATATTCTATGACTCGGTTGGGGGCGGGGCCAGGGAGGGGCGCGCCCCGCACGGCCGAACGCGGCGCCAAAATTTGAAGGCGCTGTCATTTCTATACGTAGTAATATTATTTCGATGGTAACAAAGAGTTTGTGTACCTATCTTTAGCTTCCTACCTTGAAAACTGCGAAAAGTCCCATATAAAATAATTTCACCCCCTCTTTTAAGGCGTTGGGGAGCAGATTTCCAAAAAAAAGATGCACGATATTTTTCGTTGGTAACAAGAGTCTGTGTACCGATTTTTAGCTTCCTACCTTGAAAACTGCGAAAAGTCCCATATAAAATTGCAGTACACGTGCAGTCCTATTATTCCCGTTCCCGTGGGAATTCTATAAAATCCTATCTTTATCCTTGTCAACATCATAAAGGAAACCACTATACAAAATTTCAGCTTTCTAGGTTGAGCGCCTGCGATAATACACGTGCAGTACTATTATTCCCGTTCCCGTGGGAATAACACATATGTTATTCCAGGTTGTAGTCTACCTGTACCAAATTTCATTAAAATTCGTTCAGTAGTTTTTGCGTGAAAGAGCAACAAACATCCATACTTAAATCCTCACAAACCTTCGCCTTTATAATATTAGTAGGAAGGATAGGATAGGATAGGATAGGATAGGATAGGATAGGATAAAAGTGTAAAAAAAGTTTCTCTGTACAATAAAATAAATGTACAACGTGTTGTTTTGTATAGCTGTAGAAATATTTCTGGAGGCAAATCTACTGCTGATACTGAACAACTGAACACAAAATGTGAAACAAAAAACATTATACCTAATAAACTAAACTTACATTTCAATTTCATATTTTTGACGAAAATCATAACTCGCCCTTGTGGGACACAATACATTTTATGTTATAAAACCACCCCGACGACTGGAAGAACACGGACACCCGCTTGTCGGTATGCGGCGGTCATTGTAGCTCCAAAGAAACATAGCAGATTAGAAACATTATTCGATCACATGGTAAATTGTAATTCTTCATAAAAACACAACATTTTTTTTTCTTTATTTTTGAAAGGGTTTTGTCCATTTTGTCACACAGTGACAATGTCACCGTAATAGGTGCCAAACATAACATAAAAGTATATATTTATATAGCATTGAAAACTATTGAATCTAAAAATAGAAGGACAATAACAAACAGAAAAGATATAGCAACATACATAAAAACCGCGGCGTTTGATCCCAAGTCCCAACCCTCACCAGTTTATACAGAGAGCTAGCCTTTGCCGACATAGGGAAGGCCAGGATACTGTTGCACATTCCTATATCTAAAACATTAATATTATGAAAAAACAAGTTTCGTAAAAGTGGCAAGCGACTTAAAACAAACTCTTTACTCAAAAAGCTATTTATAGGGTGAAATTGTTATCACTATCCAAATTGGAAGTCAGAGTGTCCATGATAATGATCAACTTTTATTAAGGGGACCCATGTCAAATCGCGAAAAAAAACCAGCTGTGTCATACATTTTGATCGAGTATGTACTAGGTAGATATGAACATTTTGTATGACACAGCTGGTTTTTTTTCGCGATTTGACATGTGCCCCCATAGTAAAAGTTTATCATTATCATGGCCTCACTCTGACCTCCTTCAATTTGGACAGTGATAACCATTTCACCCTGTATAAGCTATATCGCATTTATATTGTCGAGATTAAAAATGTTGTTGTAATACAGTTTATCAAAATTCAAAAAATCAAAATTCAAAACTTTTATTCAGAGAATAGGTTTTCACAAACACGTTCTCTTGTCAGAGTATACAGTAATAAATGATTTGTATAAATTAATCTACTCTATAAACTACTACCATTTCGGAAACAAAAGCAAAATGACCACTGGTAAAAAGAAATGGCGAAAGAAAACCAGTTACGGCCTTTTTTGTCATTTAAAAATATATCGTACTTTTCTTTTTCAACATAAAATTTAAAACTAGGTACATACATACAACATTACGTACGCGGAATGTCAATAAATAGTGCCATTAATTTGTCTCAACATAAAATTAAATCTAAAATATAAAATGCTAAATCGGTGTTAAAGATAGGAGCAGACCGCCCGCAAGACAGCAACCGTTCTCGTGTATTTTCGAGTTGACGTGAGAGTCGGCCTTCCAGCCTCCATTACTGGGCTCACCATCACGATATTATGAACAATATTGTAGGGAACAACAGTAACCCGACCCCCAACGCCACCACCAGTTTGGACAATTTGCGAGCATGACATGCACGTACACATTAACATCCTTGTCATATATTAATTATATTAAAATGTAAATAATAAGAAAAACAGCACCACTTAGATGACACTACGACGTGTGACATGTTACAATATTGAACACAAATTTTATTCATGTAGTTTATTGAACATTGACTGGCTTTTCACGACAAGTTTTAGCATTTCACCTTCACAAGGGGGCCAGGGATTCCTTTCATTTAGATACTCGTTGATAGTATAGTACGCTTTGCTGGTTAAGAATTTTTTTACATTTAATTTAAATCTATTATTGGGCAAGTTTTTAATATATTCTGGAATTTTATTATACATATGCAAACTTTGGATCATAAATGACTTGCCCGCTTTCCTAAGCCTGAATTTAGGAACAGCTAATTTATTTCTATTACGCGTATTAAAATTATGAATATCGGACACCTGGTTATAGTTATGAATGTTTTTACGAACAAACATAATGCTGTCAAGAATGCACTGTGATGCCACCGTGAGAATATTAGTGCTTTTGAAGAACTCGCGAAGTGATTCACGGTAACCTAATTTATAAATAAAACGCACTACACGCTTTTGCAGCACGAAAATCGTCTCTATATCCGCTGCTTTACCCTAGAGTAAAATGCCGTACGATAGCAAACTATGAAAATAACTGAAATAAACTAGTCGTGCCGTGTCGACATTGGTGAACTGTCGAACTTTCCTAACAGCGAAAGCAGCAGCACTTAGTCTACCTGCTAGGGTTCTAATATGAGGATGCCATTGTAGTTTGCTATCAAGTACAATGCCCAGAAAAGTGGTAGTTTCGACCAATTCTAAGTTTTCATCGTTAAGAATGACTGATGTAATAGATTGGGATACATTCGGGAGTGAGAAAGCTATGCATTTGGTTTTGCTGGCGTTAAGCACCAAATTATTTACTGTGAACCATTGATATAGTTGAGATAACGTTTTGTTAATAGTATCTACATTAGGATTTTTTCTGTCTACCTTGAAAATTAAAGAAGTGTCATCTGCAAATAAAATAATGTCGCATAAATGTTCAGTTAAGTACGGCAAATCATTTATATATACTAAAAAAAGAAAAGGGCCCAATATTGAGCCTTGAGGAACGCCTATACTAGCAGGACAACCTACAGAGGTCGCTTCATTTACTCTCACTTTCATAATTCTGGCATTAAGGTAAGAGGACATAAGATCGATTGAGGAACTGTCCAAGCCATAGAATTTTAACTTATTTACTAAGGTCTTATGATCGACACAGTCAAAAGCCTTGGAAAGGTCGCAAAAAACACCAACAGCGTTCCTGCTGTCCTCCCAGGCCTCCATTATAACTTTAAATAACATGGCAGCGGCGTCTGTAGTGGATCTACATTTAGTGAAACCGTATTGACGCGGGTGAAGCAATCGATTACTTTGGAAATAGGATAGTAGTTGGTCCAGAATTATCTTTTCAAAAATTTTGCTAAGTGCTGGCAGAATAGATATTGGTATAAAATTATTTGGATCCTTACTACACCCTTTCTTGAAAAGTGGTATGACTTTACTCACTTTCATCAAATCAGGAAAAATGCCAGCTGGAACACATTCATTAAAAATTACGGTCAAATAAGGTGCTATGATGTCTATAATATTACTTAAGATAGCTACAGATATTCCCCAAATATCCTCTGACTTTTTTATATTGAGTGATTTAAAAGTTTTGAGGATCGTTTCAGCATTAACAAATTTAAACGAAAAATTCGAAGTAGGTTCGGGAACGTTCGACCTAAGAAATTCATCAGCCAATGTATGGGAAGACTTCAAGGACTTAGTTGTATGTATAGGAATATCTGCAAAGAATTCCTGAAAAGCATCAGCTACTTCATCGTCCGCGGAAACAATACGGTTGTTTACAAGGAGCGAGTACTCATTAGTACTCTGCTTCGACTTGCCGGTTTCTTCGTTAATAATATTCCACGTAGTTTTTGTTTTGTTAGTGGAGTTTTTGATCTTTTTACTTAATTGAAGCGCCTTAGCGGTCGTGCATACAAGTTTGAATATTTTGGAATAATCCTTTACATATTTATTAAATTGTGGGCTAGGATTATATTTACGCTGATCGTATAAATCATAAAGAGTTCTTCTACTAACATATATACCCGTCGTTGCCAAGTCACAAAATTTTATTTTATCGCGAATTTTAACCTTCTTAATTGGGAATGTATCATTAAATTCTCTACTGATGACATCGAATAAATTATTATATAAATGGTTAGGATCACTTGAAGTTACCGAAGGAATAACAGTTTTTTCTTTAACTTTTCTTCTGAACTTATCTTTGCGTGATTGAGAAATTAGTCTAAAAGATCCAATTTTATTTTCAGTAACACAGTTATCAATTAAAGAGATTTGTTGACCACAATGGTCCGATGCTAAACAGTTTATTATTTTCTCACCAGTGACTACACAGTTACAAAAGATGTTATCAAGACAGGTGGCAGAAGTGGGCGATATTCTAGTTGGCTCGAGAAATATATTATTTAAGTTAAATGATTTAAATAAGTTTATAAGCTTAATGCTGTTCGTTGATGAAACGAGTAAATCTACATTAAAGTCCCCACATACCACTACAGGTTTGCTAACCTTAGTAGCACGCTTTAGGACCTCCTCCATTCTATTTTCAAACGCATCAAAATTTGCTGAAGGCGGCCGGTATACGCTTATAATTATATATTGAACAAGATCGACGCACGATATTTCGATAATGCGCTCAACAGAAAGAGAAACAATATCTTTACGTTCCTTATATGAGATATTATTTTTTAATAAAATGCATGATCCTCCGTGTATTGCTCTTTTCCTGACAAACGCACTAGCCAGAACGTGATTGTTCATATTAATTAATTGATTTTTGTTAAGCCAATGTTCAGTGACGCATAGGATGTCTATATTATTCGATTCCAAAAATAATTCTATTTCTAGTTGTTTGCTGGTAAAACCTTGTATGTTCTGATGAACAAGATGTATTTGTGATAAAGGTTTTACCATTGTCCTACAGCCTAGTTTTTTAAGTCATTAGTACATAAACTAATGACTGTGTTTGTAAAAGAATTTGTAAAATGTATATTATATGCTAACAATTTAGCAATACTCATCCTAAATCTATAATTGAGGTGTAAATTGCCTCCAGTCAAAAAACAATAACTAATAAATTTATTAGTGTCTAAATATAGCATCCTACTATCAGTACAAGTCATATTATAAATATGCATGTTCAAATTATATATTTTTTTATTTAATAAATTATATTTGTTGTTTATATAAGGCAGGGCACAAATAATTATTTTTCCTGCCCCAAGCTCAACAATTTGTCTGAAGCCATCTATGAGATCTTGTTTAGATGTGTTACAAGAGTTACCTAAAGCTATAATAATAGTACAAGACTTGTCTATAGACTCTGACTTAATACAAGTAAGTAAACTAGTCAAGCTAGCACCAGGACTACAATAGTTAACCACAATATTTATTTTTATTTTATTTATTCAATTTAATTATTCTTACAAGCTAACAGATTTTACATCCAAACCGCTTATAAGTTTAGTCATTATACATGCATAACATAAGTACTTAATAAATTAATAATAATGTAATAGAAAAATATGTCAATTTGTGAAATGAAACTAACAATAACTATAAAAATAATATACAAATTAATAAAATCATATCAAGGATAAATCTAAATCTACCTACAATGCCATATGAAATTTAAATTAAATTAAATTAAACCAAATCATTAATTATTTTATAAAATTTCTTATGCAAATGTACTAGTCCGTCGGCAAATAGATCAATATCGGGGTGTTGAGCAAGAATGTCTCCAATAGCGCGCAGTGCACGAATGGTAGGTGCGTGTCGCCCGCGCTCCGTGCGCGCGGCGGGCTGTGCCAGCAGGCGCGGGCGGCGGCGCGGCGCCACCTGCCCGGTAGCGTCCCACGATACCGTCTTCGGGACCAAGATGTGAACTCGCTCTAAAATCTGCGGACTGTCGATCTTATTGCAGATTATAGACAGATACTGCATTATTTGAGACATAGCCCTCCTGAGTTTCAGTGTATCCATGTCCACCATACCCGTGACACACAGAGAAGGATATAAGTAGGGGTAATACCCATATTGTTTTCCGTATATCCATCGGGCAAATTTCCTCTGTATTTTTTCGATCTTAAGAACATACTTTTCCTCATATGGATCCCAGATGATCGCTCCGTACTCAAGTTTGCTGCGTACGTACGCATTATACAGCACTTTAGCCACTGCTGTGTTTTGGAATTGTAATGCTGTCCTCATATCAAATCCTAATGTACGGCTTGCTGTCTTGCAGATCTTTGTCGTATGTGCGTGGAAGTCTAATTTAGAGTCAAGTATTAAGCCTAAGTCTCGTATGTCAAATACTCTATCTAAGGGAGCGTCAATTAATCTATAATTAGTGATCATGGGTTGCAACTTTCTAGAGAATGTTATCACTTTGCATTTGTTACCATTAAAAGGTAAATGATTGTCTTGACTCCATATAGACACTGCAGCAATATCTCTCTGCAAGGCAACGCCACGGTTTCAATGCCTAAACTTAATTTAAGATCGTCGGCAAATAGTAAACATTCGGAGGTCGAAACTACTGTAGGCAAATCGTTAATGAATACTATGAACAGCACTGGGCCCAACGTACTACCCTGACTCACTCCCGATCTTGTGAAGTACTCTATAGATTCATATCCATTTAGGCGAACATATTGACGACGATTGCTCAGGTAAGAGGAAAATAGTTTGAGTAGCTTGGGCGTGAATCCAATGACAGACAACTTTCGCAGCAGTATGTCATTGTCCACCAAATCAAAGGCCTTTTTGAAGTCGAAGTAGGCCGCATCAACTTGCTTACGCTTATCCATTTGGGCGCATATATAGTCTACGTGTGCCACCAAGTTAGTAGTGGTGGAGCGAGAGCTGCGAAATCCATGCTGGCCATCGTGTAACCTATTACTTATTTGGTTGTAAATGCGACCGCTCAGAATAGTCTCAAATATCTTAGCAAAGACGGACAGCACTGCAATGGGCCTGAAGGAGGAAACATTCATACTCCCATCTCCTTTAGACACCGGGGTAACCCTGGATAACTTCCAGTTTTCCGGATATTGCGACTGGGCCAGTGAGAGATTAAACAGGTATAGCAACGGGGTTCCAAGAGCTGATATACAATCCTTAGCCAGAAACACAGGAACGCCATCGGGCCCACCAGATGATCTGGGCTTGAGGCGTCTTACGGCTCTTCTTAGATCCGTTTCATCAACTCCTACAATGGAGACGGAGGCAGCATCTTTACAGTTATGTGCGGCTTGAGCTGCCTTCTCCGGGTCCAACAGTGGCTTAGCTGCATGGAACACGGATGCAAAATAACCAGCGAAAGCGTCAGCTGCTGCTTGTTCCTTCACCTCAACGTCGTCATATGTGAAGGTATCTGTACATCTTCTATCTTTTTTCTTCTCTTTGACGTATTCCCAGAATGCTGCCGGATCATCAATAATTTTAGTTTGTAATGAGTTTAGATATTTCCGGTACTCATAAGCAATCAACTTTTTACTCCTTTCTCTGTAATATACAAACATTGCCTTATTAAACTCGTTACCTTCTTTTTTAAACTTTTTATGATGGTAGTGCTTATTTTGTATATTTCTTATTATCTCCGCATCATACCATTTTGGGTAGATATATTTCGTATTTTGCTTCCATTGTCTTCTGATAGGTACATGTAAACCTATACACTCATATAGTTTATCATAAAAAACCCGAACGGCATGGTGTACGTTGGTCATTTTTAGCACATCAGACCAGTCTATTTCCAGCAACGTCTTATACAGGCCCGGGTAGTCCGCCTTACGCCAGTTCCAATCAGGACATGACTCCGAACGGGGGGTTCGTGGTTTCGGTTGTGACGCACAAGGCGATACCCCAATGCAAGGAAGTGAAATCGTCACTTCAAGTGCAGGATGATACTGGTCAGGAACCACCAGCGGATCTTCACCGGCACTCACAGTAATCTGATTGGGTACAAAATTGCTCAGCACCAAATCCAACATTCCACCGCGATAATTCAGTACATTGTTGTGCTGATTTAGGAAACAAAAGTCACAAAAAAATTCAAAATTCGTTTTTACATTGACACTACCCGAATTAAGATTGAAGTCACCTAGGATTAGTACATGCATATCAGAGTGGGCACAAATTGCATTTTCTATACATGTCAGAACATTCAAGTACTGTTCATCGCTATATGTAGTTAGGTGGCAAATAGACTACACAGCATAATATTTTTACTCTTTTATAAGTAGCAATAGCAAATATTAACTCTTTATCCTCAGTCATATTAACAACAGAATCAGAAATTACTTTTACATCGAAATGTTCTCGGAAAGCGATCAGCACACCTCCCCATCCCCGGTCGCCCGCTCTATCCTTTCTGATCACATAGTAACCAGGAGGGAAGAGCTCGCTGTCAGATACGGAGCTCGTTAAAAAAGTTTCTGTCAGCGCTATTATGTCATATTCATTTTGCGTAACATTATGAAAGAATGTATTTGTTTTCGACCTTAAGCCACGCACATTTTGATAGCACACATTGATGTTACGAACTCGCGGTTGACACTTGATCGCTCTTGACTTTGGCACGAAAGTTCTGCCGCCATGGCTTAACACAAATGTCTTTAGCCCAGTTGTCGGATGACATGACGCGTTCAGCATATTTCATGGGGACTTCCAATTTAAAGGACGCATAGCGCCCTCGAGCTTTCAACTTCACTACAGTGCAGACGTCACTGCCGCATATGGAGGTCAGATGATCGCGGACTTGCTCGACGGTAGTGCCTTCCTGTACATAATATAGATGCAGGTGTCTCCACCTTTCAGCAGCACTTAGCAATGTAGATCCAGGCGAGACGGTACCTCTAAGTACACCAGGTAGCGAGGCACGAGATCGTTTGCGCGCCACCTTTAGCCACTCTCCCTCATCCGTATCCCCACAGCAGCGGCTATTCATGGCTGGAGCAGGAGCAGGTGTAGATATTTCTGCCGGCATCGGCGTGATCTTATTCGTGTTGTGTACAGGAGCCACGGAGGAGTTGCTAGTACTTTTTTCCGCAGCGATCGGCACTGCTGTTATTTGTATAGTTTTCTTTTTAGGTGGCTTACTTGAGGTTGAGCCTGCCATCGGTTTGCTAGCTTTATTGTCAGATGTTTGATAATGATCTTCTTCCAATTGTAGAACTTTGTTTGTTAATACATTTAATTTATCTAGAAATTCGGATTTAAATTGCAGAAATTGTTCAGTCATCAATTTATTGATCTTGCTTATAAGTTGAGATTCAAAATCGTTTTGCAGTTTTTTTAATTCCTGCACAAGAGAAACTTTCATTTCATCAGCACAACATCTATCCTTTGAATGTTCGCCAGTAGTTTGTATGTGTCGAGTCTTAGAGCGCATAGTCACATTATTATTAGGACTATTTATAGAAATGTCGATGCAATCATTGGTTGTACTACGATCCTGCATTGAAGGTTGACGTACTGGAGTGCTCGAATTACCTGTTTTTGGTAGTTTACTACGACATTCCACACACATCCAATTTATTTTATAATCCATAGTGAGATTATTAAAATTTTCTATGGTAAAATTTGCACAGAGTATGTCAAAAATCTTTTTACATCTTGCGCATTTCATATACGGACCGTCTTCACTTACTTGAGCGGGGCAGCCCGCGCACTGAGCTTTCCTAGGTGTCATCTTTCTGCAGACCACCGAAGGCATATAATTCAATGCCACACGTAGCGCTTGTCGGCACTGTATGCGCCTCGGTGGTGAGTCACAGCAGCGAGCGTCGCGCGGGTTGTCGTAGGTCAGGGTCCAAGACGGTTGAATAATTTTTTTAAATGTTTTTGTTTATATCTTTGAAACTACTTGATGGATCTGAATTTTAATTGCACCATTAGAATTGTCACTTAAACAGCTTTTAGGATTATATAAACACAACTTTGGAAGAAGACTTTAAACACTGATTCATCATCATCATCATCATCATAACCCTCTAGTGGGTGTGGTTTCCGCACTTAGTCCTGTCCTGGACCATTGTACGTGATGCCGGGGGGGCTGTTATTCCATCCAGCCCACCTCCCTCCAGAAGCGAATTAGTCCTCCCAAACTGCTCAGTGTGTCCGCAAGAGACATTGGTGATCCAAGTGTCTCTTTCCGAATTTGGGCAACGCCTGTGCACTCAAGGAGCACGTGCGCCACCGTTTCTTCAGTCTCCATGCATGCTCTGCACAGAGGGCTATCCGTGATACCTATTGTGTGAAAGTGTTTGTTCAGTGAGCAGTGTCCTGTGATGGTTCCTGTCACCAGGCGCAGGCTTTTCCTGTCCAGGCGCAATAGGCGCTTGGGCAGCTTATTGTCCAGGGATGGCATTGCCTCCTTGGATTGCCTGCAGCCTGGTGCCGTAGTCCACCATCTCTCAGCTTGTGTGTATGTGATGTTTTGTAACCATCTGCGTAGCTGATTGAATGGGACTGGCACGATGGGCTCGGGTCCGAGAACTGTCGTGTCAGATCCCCTCCTGGCCAGTTCGTCAGCTGCATCGTTGCCTAGTGAGCCACTATGTCCTTTTATCCATTGAAGTGTTAGCGCATTGCGATTCGTCACCGCAACGCGCTCGAGTGCATTGTGACATTCTAGTATTAATCCTGAGTCAAAATAGCTTTTGTTCAGAGATTGGAGTACTGAAGCGCTATCGGAGAGTATGCGGATATGAGTTCCCGTAACCTTCCTGGCTTCAAGAGCATATGCTGCTTGGATAATGCCTACACATTCTGCTTGATAGACAGTGTTGAACATTCCAAGGGGTTTTGATATTTTTATGTTCAATTCGTCTGAGTAGACTCCGACTCCAGTTCCAGAGTCAGTCTTTGATCCGTCAGTGTAGATTCTGAGCTCTTTTGGGCCTGAATAGTCGTTCGGTTCTTCGGTTAGTTGTACTTTGTAGTGTTTTGAGAATCTGTGTGTTTTTGGAATTTTGTCAGTGGGTGATGACATCATTGGTTGCTGTTTGATGGCATCTTCTTTTATTCGTATGTGTTTGATTCGGTAATCTTTGCCTAGGGTGCCCGCTATGCTGAGTCTAAAGGCTGCTAGTGTTGCTTCCTCTCGCACGATTAAGTGCAGGGGTGGCAGTCCCAGCATCGCCTGTAGAGAAGCAGTGGGTGCTGTTCTCATGCTGCTCGTGATTGCTACGCAGGCCAAACGTTGCAGTTTTTCTAGGTCTTTTTGGGCTGTGCTCAAGTCGGTCCTGGGCCACCATACCAGAGAGCCGTAGGTGATGATTGGTCTAATGATTGCGGTGTATAGCCAGTGGGTAATCTTTGGACTGATACCCCAGTTTCTGCCTAGTAGCTGTTTGCATTGCCACATGGATATACTGGCTTTTGTGGTGATATAGTCAGTGTGTTTTGCCCAATTCAGCTGCTTATCCAAGAAAATACCCAGATACTTGGTTTCCGTTGAAAGGCTTAGGGTTGTGTCAAAGAAGTGTGGTAGTTGTAACGGTGCCACCTTCCTTTTCTTTGTGAAGAGAATCAGCTCGGTTTTCGTGGGATTTACTGCTAGTTGGTATTCCTTGCACCAGTCCTCTACTATTTTCAAGGCTTGGCGCATGAGGTTGCATAGTGTGTTTTCATGGTTGCCGTTTATTATTATTGTTATGTCGTCCGCGTACCCTACGGTGAAATAGCCCTTGTCATTTAGACGTTTTATTAGGCTATCTACCACCAGGTTCCATAAGAGTGGCGAGAGAACCCCTCCTTGGGGGCAGCCCTTCGCCACAATGGCACTAATAAACACTGATTATAATGACTTATTTACGGAGCAAACTTGCACAGATGTTGACTTATCGACGGTCGGACGCCATTTCTCTATATGGTTCTAATATGGTTTGATAAATAAGACAGCATACTACCTAAGCCCCTACCCATTTCGTCGGATAGGATAAATGTGCGGCGAGTCAGTCTGTCAGTAGTCACAGTCATTGCTGGTGGGTCTCCATGTAGCCTTCCTTCAGTCGCGCACGACACAACAGGTGTTTCCTGTGGAAGGCTAGTGGGACCTTCAACATCGCAACTCAAATAGGTATTCCTTATTCGCCATATACTTATGTAGTTTGCAGCAGGCAGCTAATTGGTAACGTACCGGGTGTTCTCGTTGTTCATAAGCGGCAGTTAGCCACTTACCATCAGGCTTACTTGTTTGCATGTCATGCCGTCAAATAAAAAAAGGAGTATGTAACGCGTACATAAGTACTTAAAAATAATTAAAAATACATATTATTTCAGGAACATTGGTGATAGATGCTATCTGTCTCGTTATTTCGAGGTCAGTTAGTACAGATTATCATAAAAAAAACAAATATCGGTGCTCAATACCCAACAGACCTTGCCGTAACGTCGAATGGGACTGCTTTGGAAATACCACTCATTTCAAGGCATTTAGAGGCAGTTGTAATGCCGCGAAATTTAATAAACAACATTACTGCAGGAGCAAAGATATTAATGCACGAGGTACGTATGTGCTACTATGTGTATAAAAAATTATCGATTTTTAAAAACCGTATTAGAATCGTCAATTTTTTTGTCTCTAGTGAAACCCGCGCAACTTTGTTTGCGTGTTTTTTTACGCACAGCAGCGCCATCTTTTTCAGCCTTTTGATCAAATCCTACGGGAATCACGTACTTTTCGGGATAAAAAGTATCCTATGTGTTAAGCCAAGGTATCTGCTACTTATATACCAAATATCATAAATATTGGGCCAGCCATATTTGAGCATGAAGAAGTAACAAACATACAGATAACTTTCACCGTTATAATATTAATATGATACACGTACCAATAACAAGGGTTTGCACGAAGAAAAAGCTGTTAGACTATTTTTTTTAATTTAAGGAACTGTTGACGAAATCAGTAAACGCAATTGTGAACGCAATGTAGTGCGTATCTCGCACGCAGCTTCGGTGCGGGACTATTGGGAACCAAGGCTATTTACAATTGAGTTACAATAATATACCAATTTAACTTTGTTAATTTTTTTTACAGCATATGATTATCTTAACGGATACGCAATTCTGACTTGTGTCAATAATGTAACCCGAAACGAACATGATTTCGAGCAAAGGAACAGGAACTATGATTTGGTATGTTGTTTTTAATTTTTATTAAATGTGAAGAAGGGATAAGAAAGGAGAGAGAAGTCTTCAAGACATAATTTCGTTGTTGAAGACAACCGATCCGGACGACGCGGCCACGTGCCCACTTTCGTGGCGAAGGAGCTGCATGAGCTTCCTCCCGTCACTTTCGACTAGAGTCGAAACGGATAGTCGTTTTGCCGGATACCGGATATCCGGCCGAACATAGCCGAACATAGCTATTGGTGGATTTGGTAGGAGGTAGGGCACAGCGGATAATGCGCTCAAATCGGAGCAGCCCGTCTGGGGAACGACCTCCACCTTACAGCAGAAGATCGTAGCCAAATAGCATGGTCTCGGCCTTGTTGTGTTCCTACGGTGAGTAAGGTTCAGAGTCCAGGTCCAGAGCTCCACTTGGGGGTTTGGGAGGATTGGCAACGCGTGAGTGAAACCCCCGGTATTGCAAGCGTATATAGGCTACGGTGATGCCACCATGACCATCAGGTGGGCTGTATGCTTGTTTGCCCCACTTCCCTCCCCACGCCCCGTGACGTGAGGTCGGTTCGATTTGAGCTCCGTGCTATTATTCGATTTTAATTTATTTAATTGAATTTTTAGTGCAGTGAGGTTACATTTCATTTGTCTGTGTTTTCTAACTGTGAATAAATAATTTTTATCATTGTATTGTGCGTAAATATCGTTCAATAAAGCAATTAATATTTCGTGTCGGTTTACAAATACGGGCGGGTAGTGAAATAGGACTTTTAACAGCTGACCTGCGCTGCGCTGCGCGGCCGCCGCCGGCCACCGAGTTCGTAGTACGTAAATAATGAAAGAGGTTTGTTTACCTCATCAAAGGTACGTTCGTAGGTTTATTTTATTATAAGCGTAACGTATTTAGGGTATTAATATGTCGTCAAATGCGCATGACCCCGGTGGAGGCAATCCCTTCGAACCATTGCGACAGTTTTTATCGCCTATAAATTCGCCGTTACCTGCAAATAATGAGCGCACTTTAGGCGATATAACTCCAACCAATTTATCGCCATGTGAGAAAAGGTTGCAACGATCAACTAGCGACGACACGGCAGTTGAACGGAACGCTGATGGGTCGCAGGGCGCGCCCTCCGACTATGTTGAATGTGTCCAGCAGGCTTCGGAGTATCTTTCGCGCATTAACGAAATAGTGCAGGATCACTCGTCACGAATTAATATTGCAAACAAGTCGGCAATAATGGATATGACTCAGCGAGTAACGGCTAGTGTGTCACTTTTAGCAATAAAATCTTCTACCGCCGAAACAAAGCTGGCAATTGCTGAGCGCGATCTTTTAGCCGTTAAATCCTCAATTACGACGTCCGAGCCAGTACAAAGCGTAAATAACAACAATAATAATGCGTCTTAAGAGCCCCTTCAAGTTTCGACGCGCTGCTAATTTAGATATTTATCAGAGTAGTGTGCGTACGAGCGTCCGAAACATCGTAGTGGTACGGTGTAGCGGAAACAAACAGTTTTGATCCTAATAATATACAATGCACCATTTCTATGGGTTATTATTTATTTATTGTGTTTATAACGTATGTTTATTTTTACCCAACTTTAAGCCATAAGGAGAGTTATGATTTTTGCAAGCTATGTAGGTATCACTATCACTACATAGTATAAAACAAAGTCGCTTTTTCTGTCCCTATGTCCCTATGTCCCTTTGTCCCTATGTCCCTTTGTATGCTTAAATCTTTAAAACTACGCAACGGATTTTGATGCGGTTTTTTTTAATTGATAGAGTGATTCAAGGGGAAGGTTTTAAAGTATCATACATTCCAAAATTCCCACGGGAAAGCGGGATACACGCAAACGAAGTTGCGCGGGTTTCGCTAGTATAATATATATTATTATATTAGGTACCTAAATTAATGATGTTCATCTTCGTATCTTCAAAACAGTCATCGTATTTAAATATACACATATATATATATATATATATATACACATATATATATAAAATAGTTAAATGTTTGGCGTCTAACACATTTATTAATGGTAAATATTTATTAGTCTGGTTTTAGTTTAACAAGCCGAAAACAAACGTAGTTTAGTAAAATGATTTTATTCAAAATAAAAGATTGATTTTCAACTAAAAAAATCTTGACAAGCATGGTCATCTATAATATAATAAAAGTGTAAAAAAAGTTTGTCTGTACATTGAATATATTAAAAAAAAATAGTTTAGGGCGATGAAGAATAAGCAATAGAACAAGAATTTCGAAAAATATTGTCCGTCTGTTTGTATGTATGTTTGTACACACTAATCTCAGAAACGGCTGAACCGATTTGGATGCGGTTTTCACTAATATGTAGCGATTTGCTCAACTTAACATTTAGGGTATGTTTCTTTTCAAAATTCCTACGGGAACGGGAATTACGGGACTGAATGTGTAAATCACTGACTACTGAATGGATTATAATGAAATTTGGTTCACGAGTAGAATTTAATCTGGAGTAACACATAGGATATTTTTATCCCGAAATTCCCACAGGATCGGGAATAATGGGTTATAATGAAATTTGGTACACGAGTAGAATTTAATCTAGAGTAACATACACATAGGGTATTTTTATCTAGAAATTCCCACAGGAACGGGAATAATGGGACTGAACGTGTAAATCACTGAATCTGTTCTGTTCTGAAAGTGCAAGTGCTAGAAGTTTCCAATGTTTCATGGAGGTTCCTTTCGTTATTTTGTGAAATTCCCATGGGAACAGGAATAATGGCACTGCACATGTATTACCCGGGACGCTCAACCTAGAAAGCTGAAATTTTGTAAAGAGGTTCCCTTCCTTTTTTCCTTTCAAGGATTTCCTCCCAAGGATAAAGATTTTTTCCCTGGTAGTAAAGTTCACTTTTACGACCTATTTTCTGAAAATTAAAAACATGTTTTACTGATAGTATAGAAAACACTTTTACACTTACTTGAACATTTACTAATACCTAAGTTTAAAGTTATCGAAGTACATTTTAAAGTATGGAAAAAAATACAGTATCAAAATTGCTTAGGTGTAGAATAAACTAGCGAGCAATAGAGCGAGTTACGTCGGGAGTGGCACAGGTCACAGCGACACAGGTCCGACGTCGAGAAGCCCTCGGGCGCAACTGAATGCGACAGGCTTGCGCACCGAATTATAAGCATTTTTTTAGAATATTTATTACAAAAAAAAGGTGTAGTAAAATAAATTTTAAAAATTTGTATTGTTTAGATAAACACCTCAAGTTTCATAACGTTTAAAAGTTGTTGACAAAATAATTGTATTTTGACGAGTAAAATGACGTTTTCGCGCACGATTTTCTTGGAGTTATTCAGCGAGTAATTTAATTGTTTTTAAGTATTGATTCAAAAATTTTAAAAATAATTTTTTGTCCACCTACTAATAAACTATACGACCAGTACGTATAATTTTTTTGAGATTGATATTCACTGCCAGTTAGCTAAAAAAGGACTTGGAAAACCTCGTGTTTCGTTAAAATGTTAAAACGTATGTTTGATTTTCTAGTTTTTCTAATTAATATTGAATGATAATCAAAACGAAAAATTGTCAGCTTACTAAATAAATAGGTGATGTATGACTGTGTGTTAAGTAAATTACCAGTAATCTTATAGTTATTGAGAAATTAGCCTTGAAAAAAGTAGTATTTTCGGTTTTCTGGCCTTCTGGCTTATAGGGACTCTTAAGCCGATAAAAGAATATTTTTTTATATGTTGGACCTGTGTGTTGTAAATGCATGGATTCTTTGGCGCAAAAGAATGGAACTGAAACCTACATGCCTTTATTTGATTTCAAATTGGCACTAGTAGAGCATCTTTGCAAGGCTGGAAAGGTCGTACAAAAAAAGCGAGGGCGTCCCTCCAAATTATTTGAGTCTAGAGCTGGGTCGCCGCCGTCTTATATAAGCAGTCGCCAAGGGAGTCCAGCAATCAACTCAAATCCGGCCACTCCTACCCAAGCTAAAAAAAGAAAACGTCCAACAAGGCATCAAGTGTTGCCCTTAGAATCAGTCCATACAGATTCGATTCGACATTTTCCAGATTGGCAAAAATCAAGGCAAATATGCCAGTTGTGTTCCAAGAAAACCTTCACTAAGTGTAAAAAGTGTAAAGTATTTTTATGCTATAACGACAAAAGAAATTGTTTTTGTCTTTTTCATGAATAGTTTCTCGAATGTCTGTTTTTTTTTATATCTGAGTTCATGCATGCGAAACCATATATGGTGGCCTAGTTTATGGAACATTTTGGAGTTATCGCATACGAAACCATATATGGTTTTTAAAAAAATCTTCTAATGTATTAGAAAAAAAAAATTTTTGTTCATTGATTTTTTATTTTGATGTACCAATAAAGTCGATTTATACTATTGTATATATTTTTTCACACCGGTTCATAATTGATGCAGTAGACTCTACTCATCTACTGAGTAGAGGGTTAAAGGCATGTGAAACATGTAATAGAGGTAAATATAACAGGAAGCCAATCAAACCGCCGTACGAAATAATCGCTACTCGGCAAAAACCTATGGAGAAATAACAACAAAAATAGATAGTTCCCAAGCCCCTTGGATGAACCGACTTGAGTTTCTGTTGACACGTATCTTGTCAAAGAGAATTCTTCTCAAAGACTCGCCAACGTAGAGGACTCGTAGACGGACTCAGATCTCTAGTCAAATGGTTAACCGGTAACATGGACCATCAAGACTATATTGATATCCAAAATCTAATGAGTAAAACTAAAGAAATACTACATAGTCTCAACTCACGTATAAATCAACTTGTGGAAAACCAAAATAACCTCAGCCGTCTCATAACAGAACATACAGACAAAAGAGATGATCCAAAAAAACCAAGCCCCGAGTTACGTCGGCATAAGTCACATAGACTTCCGGCGACTGACCCTCGGGTCATTAGAGATAAGCTTAGTTATAGGAGACTAAATTGTATTCATGTCTTAAGTTAATAAAATAAAGATAACCAGTCTAGATCTGCTCGTCAAGCAGACAGGTACTAAAAAGTTGTTTTTAAAAAGCCTTTCGCCCTCGCCCACAACATATCTGGCGCAGCGTACGTTAATTACGGTTGCAGTTCAATAGATTCTTGAGCTTGTCAATCGCCGTCGCGACAAAAGAACCTACCGTGGGTTACGGCATTGGCAACAACACGACACCTGCGTGCTACGAGCTACGTGCATCTACGAGCTACGAGTACAAGCTTTGGCAACGGTCAGACTCACTTCCTGAATATCGGAAAATGCTCGTGGGGTAAGCATTAACTCTGTTAACTCCCGAGATTCCTTCTCTATCCCTTTCACACTAACATTGTGTTCAAATTGCTGTTTCTCACGTAGTTGTTAAGGAGGGAAGTCCTTTCAATACTTCCTACTCCGACTATCTTCTTTCTGATTAAATTCGTTGTGAGTTCCAAGACAGCTGTAGTTTATTCCCCGGGACGTCAATAAGCTTCATTGCTTATTGTCTATCTGAGGTCGCCGTTGTTGATCCTGGCTACACAGGAGACACAGTGGTGGGAATGTGTGGTGGGCTTGTCCCGATAACATTGTGTAACCAAAATTTAAAAATTTAGTGCATTATTTGTACTCAATCACTAATTACTAGTGCATTGTTCTGTATTTGTTATTGTAGTTTTTAATCAATTAGATATAAATGGCCAGTGATAAGAAAGTGCACAACGAAACAGATATTAAGCCATTTGTTATTGATTATGACCAATTATCTTTGTTACTGCCGTCATATGATGGTGATAAAAAAACATTAGCATTTTATATAGAAGGTGTGGAGAACGCCTTAGAGTTAATCTCAACTGATAACGCGGAAAGTGTAGCCTGTCTTATTAGAAATAAACTAACTGGGAAAGCTGTTGAGGCATTGTCTCAAAGTACATGTGCCAAAACTTGGGCACAAATAAAAGATATCCTAGTTCAGAGGTTTGGAGAATATAAGAATGAAATTCAATTAGTGCAGGAATTAATGTTCATCAACAAAGAAAGTAATTTAGAAATTTTCGCAGATAAAGTAAGATGTTTGTCAAAATCATTAATAATGCTAGATCCACAAAAACGAGAATACTATGAGGAAATGGCTTTAACGGTATTTTTGGACAAATTGAATCCCATAACTTCCTTGTTTATAAAATTAAAAAATATTAATAATCTTGAGCAAGCGATCTCGTTAGCTAAACAAGAGGAAGTTAAGTTAAAAACGAGGCGATTACAGCTGCTTAACAGCAGGCCGAGTACATCTAGGCAACCCGTAGTTCAGCCCCAACATAGATTTGTACAAAGGAGGGAAATAAACAATAAACCCTTTAATAATTCAAAACCTCCGAGTAAACCGATTCACTTTCAAAATGAAATAAATAACGATGACGATAATCCTACACAGAACCAACCCGCGAAGGCAGAGAATGAGGAAGTTACTTCCGAATTCCTGGAAAATTAAATTTTTACGACTTAAATTTTTACGAGGAAATAGAGGAACTTCTAGAAATGTAGTGTTCATGAATAATCTTACTAATTATAGTCGTTTACCGTATATTTATATCAGCGAATTAGGTGGCAGATTCTTGCTAGATACGGGAGCATCACAATCTTTAATACACCCGGATATTGTACTAAACAAACAAATTAGCTGTACAATAAAAAATTAAGTGCATTACATCAGAACGGCTCACGCAACGACCAAACATAATAAAGTTGCATTCATAAAGTTACCATCGAAATTATTTAATACAAAAATAACACATAAATTCTTACTGTTTGACTTTGATTCGGACTTTATAGGATTACTGGAACTAGATTTATTAGTACCACTAAATTGCAAAATCGACATTAAAAACATGATTTTGAAATCGGAAAATGCTGACATACCTATTAAGGACGATATAAAATCATATAGTATAATAAAACCCAAATGCGAACAAACAGTAAATTTATTATGTAATGTTGAAGAAGGAGATTACTATCTACCGGAACAGCATATACACAGTGGCCGTGTCCTCCAGAACTCAGTAGTATCTGTAAAAAATGGAAACATATTAACTACAGTTATATATAAATCAGAAAGTGAAGTAACATTAAAAAATTCTTGTCAGTTAAAAATGCGCAAATTAAATCTAAATAGTAAAAATCAACACTTACCCAATGAAACATCGGTAAATACACACAGAATAGATAAAAATATTGATAGTTTGCTAAAAAGAAACCTAGACAGACTTAGAACTGATCAAATGAATTCTGAAGAAAAAAGAGAAATAAATAAATAATGTTATACTTACCGTGATATATTCTATTGCGAACAATTACCCTTAACTTTTACACACGAAATAAAACATGAATTAAGAGTAACAGACGATAAGCCCATTTTTGTGCGAAACTATAGGCAGGCACCTAAACAAAAAGAGGAAATAAAAAAACAAGTAAATGAACTACTAGATCAACAAATAATTAGAAAAAGTAATTCGCCGTGGTCTTGTCCAGTGCATTTAGTCCCAAAAAAGGTAGACGCCTCAGGTAAACGTAAATGGCGCTTAGTGATTGACTATAGGCGGTTAAATGACAAAACAATAGGTGATAAATACCCTTTACCAAACATCGATGATATTTTAGACAAACTCGGACGAGCAATAACAGCGTTTTACCCTGAAATAAAACGCTTATTAAATACTTACCTTATTTGAAGCTTATGTGTATATTATATACACAATGAGATAGGCCCTATCTGTTTTCCGCACATCTTTCCTCTCTTTCTACCCTGTAACCCTCTCTCGCTCGCACACTATCCCCTCTACTCCACCAGGGCGGCCATACGGTTGGCGGCCGCGTTCTCATCATTGTGTCGAATTAAACCAGGCAGATTTAAAAACTAAGCTTCAAATAAGGTAAGTATTTAATAAGCGTTTTATTTCAGGGTAAAACGCTGTTATTAAACACTTGACCGTTATTTGAAGCTTATGTGTATATTATATACACAATGAGACCTGTTTGTTATCGCCTGGTGGAGGAGGACGCCAATGTGAAGTTATGCACATGAACAAGCCGAAGGCGTAAACGGTAACTATGAAGGTTACACTGTTCATTTTATATTTAGGAAAAATATAAATTAAATTGCAAGTGTGCGAGACTAAATAAATTTGTTTAATCAAATAATACTCTGATGTACATAGAAATTACAATCATAGTATCTGGTAATGTACACAAAAACATATACGAAATAATATGCAAGCAACATAATAAAATAGTAAACTTCTTCACAATTTTGATTAATTTGTGCTGAAACAGTCTGACATCCCAGAGCTAACAGGAGCCTGGACGACCTCACGCCTATAGAAGCAACGGAATGTGTCATCAGACCTCTAGTTACCTCGTGACAAAATTTGTCAACGGACACGTTATCGGGCCAGTTTCTGGAGGCGACCGCTGAGCGAACGCTACCGGGAGTTGCGACAATACTAGCCTCTGTTATGCGCTCACAATACGCGCTACTGGCTTGTGGTCCCTCCTTAAAATAACAAATAAAAATGGAATTATGTTTTTCATTTAACAATTTAACACATTGCTTTACCCAAAACAATTATTGAATTGTCATTTCTTAGTAATTTCCAGGCCGATTGCCTAAAATCCAAACGGTCAGTTTTAGAACCAAGTCTGGGCCATAGAATCAAATGATTAGTATTGTCAATATAATGCTTTTTATTGACTGCCAGAAGGGTCAAGTCATGGATACGTCTACCAGAAAACAAAGCAGCAACATAACAGTGTGTCTGGTAGCAAAGCAGTTATTTTCGTTAATTTCATGTGAAGACAAAAATTAAGAGAATTTACATCTCAAATAGGTTTCTTATGAGTTGCAGGTTTTTTATATCATGCTTAACCAGTACGTGAGCACTTAGGACTCCCAAAAATTCGGTATTACAGAGCGTAGAGACCACTGATTTGTGCAATAGTATAAATACTGTGTGATTCCTAAAATAATAATGACTCAAAAATCGAATCCTAGCCGTCTATTCCATGCGGCTTTGTATGTACTACGCGTAGATGGACGCTAGAACGATGAAAGTAGGTCCAGTTGCGAACTGTTCCAGATTAGCTTAGATTATAAACCACCCTCATCAAGTTCAAGAGAACTATTGATTTCGTGCTGCCTTTCTTGCGAATGAAATATAAGGCTGTTCTGTTGTCGCACTGCAATATAATCGTGGAACGACTCAAGGACTGACCCTGGTCTTGTAATACATTGAGTAAGGCCAAAAGTTCATTTTGATTGCAGTGTACCAGTGGTTCTCATTAGTTCTATGGTCTCATGAACGAACGGTCGACTATTTGCTCTCCCCAAGCAAGGTCTGTCACGTCAGTCACTAGGAAATACGAAGTGAATCGGAAAGACAATGGTGTTTCTGCAACTACCATGTTAGCTCCTTCAGTCAATGAACCGGAAACATGAACTGTTTGACATCTGGTATTGTGGCGACTGTGTTCAGGAAAGAGAGGAGTACTCGAAAGTGAAGCCTGCTCTTGTCACTAAAAAACTTGCAAAGTTTAATAGATCTACTGGGCTCTGTAATCCTTTAAATCTAGCTCTCTCTCTTCTACGTTATAAAGCATTCCTTGTCGTTTAACAGAGTGTCCCACCACCCAGGTAACTAGGCGTTGATAAGATGTTAATGTCGATTTGTCGAAAATCACCAGCCAACCGAGATATTGCAATTTATTGCAACTTCTCTACCGTGATTTGGACTTGTAATATCTGTGTACTTTGGTGCACAACTCACACTTCGAAAATCGTCCAAATTCAAAATTCAAAACTTTTATTCAGAGAATAGGTTTTCACAAACACGTTCTCTTGTCAGAGTATACAGTAATAAATGATTTGCATAAATTAATCAACTCTATAACTACTACCATTTCGGAAACAAAAGCAAAATGACCACTGGTAAAAAGAAATGGCGAAAGAAAACCTGTTACGGCCTTTTTTGTCATTTAAAAATATATCGTACTTTTCTTTTTCAACATAAAATTTAAAACTAGGTACATACATACAACATTACGTACGCGGAATGTCAATAAAAAGTGCCATTAATTTGTCTCAACATAAAAATAAGTCTAAAATATAAAATGCTGAATCGGTGTTAAAGATAGGAGCAGACCGCCCGCAAGGCAGCAAGTCCAAATAGACAAATATTTGAATCTCTTGATTCCTCATTGACTGTGCTACCTAATTAGATAGAAGCAAACACCTTGGGGGCCGTTCTCAGACCGAATGGGAGGCACTTCATTTTCACTAACCTTCCTTTGTAGATTAGACGCAGGAACCGTCTAATCTGCGAGATGGAGCTACGGAAAGAACCGTCTAGTCTGTGAGATGGAGCTAGTGAAAATAGGTCTGTGACAGGACTATTTTCCACATCCAATCATTTGTTTGAAAGTACTCCGGAACTCGAGAGACATTTATTAATCTGACACTGTCGGTGATTACAAATCTGTTCAAGGCCGCTAGGTTGAACATGGGTCGGTGCGACTCGTCGCTCTTTGACACAAGGTACAGTGTGTACACAAACTTAGCGAGGCTTTGACAACATCTAATACCTACACACCGGTGTTGCATCTGGGTGATAATGGACGACATTGCATCCATCGATTGCATTGAAACGAGTCTCGTTTAACAGTAGTAGGTACTACAAGTGGCGGTCGATGTGAAAAGGAGATACGATACCCTTTTATTATCTTTAATACATAACTTGGGGCACCCAGTTGGGGCACCCACCCAACGAGCCAGACGCGACGCTCTGAATGTTGCGGGCTGATAGTCAAACTATACATCTTTTGTTACGGTAGCAATCAGAACCATGACATGACCCTGCGAGGGTTTAGCATTACAGCAACCCTGCTCGGGTTGATTGTAGGCATGGGAAATATGCGTAAGCGCAGAACATCCATGAGTAGTACCCTGCATGCAGAGGTAAGTTACGTAAAGCCTGCCCCTGCGAGGGGTGGCGTGCGGCCTTGCTTTGGCCCGTTTGCGCAACGGAAGCAAAGATGGCCGGCTTAATGTATCACTTGTTTGTGTGTTGCAAACAAAGCTTATTCTATCTATCAATCAATGACCCTGCGAGGGTCGAGCGTTACAGCAACCCTGCGAGGGTTGATAATAGGCATGGGAAATATGCATAGGTGCACAACATCCATGAGTAGTACCCTGCGGAGGTACGATATGTAAAGCCTGCCCCTGCAAGGGGTGGCGTGCAGTCTTGCTTTGGCTCGTGATCAGACCAATGACTAATATTTGTGACTTTTAGTGTTTATTGTATCACTTGTTTCTGTGTTGCAAATAAAGCTTATTCTATCTATCTATCAATGACCTTGCGAGGGTCGAGCGTTACAGCAACCCTGCGAGGGTTGATAATAGGCATGGGAAATATGCGTAGGTGCACAACATCCATGAGTAGTACCCTGCAGAGGTACGTTATGTAAAGCCTGCTCCTTCGAGAGGTGGCGTGCGGCCTTGCTTTGACCCGTTTGCGCAACGGAAGCAGAGATGGCCGGGTTTGGTAAAGGCAAGAAAGCTTTTCGAACACCCTTCTCCTGTGCTGCGGCTAGTGACTCCGCATTAAACACGTGCTGACATGACGGGGAATCTTACGTAGCGCGACCTTGAAATGGGGGAACGCTCACGTGGTTCGTAACATCGTAACAACAACTTCTCATTTTGATAACCTCCGCACGACGATTCAAGTTAATTGCAATGATCAGAGCAAACTTTAAAAATTTCGTCTTTCAAAAACAGCTCGTTAACTTTCTCGCCTATTAGTATGTCAAATTCGAATCGCGCGCCCACTGTAATAAACTTCTGACAGAAGTTTGTAAGGCTTCGCGTTGTTTATGAACGCAGAATGATAAGGCAGCAAATGACTTGTGAGCGTGAGCAAAAGGGAGTTACGAATCATGTCTTAATTTCGTCATTTATCTTTAAATCGACAAAACCGGGAGTAGCATTATAAAAATAGAACCACGCACCAATCACTACTATCTAAATGTTGCAAATCCTTTAACGTCTGAAGAAACCCCTGAGGAGTCTTAAGTATACTAGGTTCTTTCAATTTCGTCTCAATTTTAAACATAAAACCTGATTGAGCAACCGGTGGCGGTACTTCGACAGAATTTACAATAGATCTGCGTATAGCTCGACACTAACGTTCCCGTCACCTATATTCCCATTAATGTGTACCGCGGAACAAGATACAGAATAAAATTATTATTGCAAATTGAATAAAATTATTGTAGCAAAAAAAAAGAATGATTGATTTCGAAGGTCATCTACTTAACGTGTTAATTTACAGGACTCGCGACGTCGATACCGGCGTTTGCTCTCCCCCCCCTTTTTGTTACGGTGACGTGGTCTAGATTTTCTGAGGACTCGAGTCCAATTGATTCACGCGATCGCGATTTTTATCGTCACTTTTAGCGGGAGCACTAGCACTAGCACATGGTGTTTTCGAGCATGGAATTAAAACACTATCGTCACTTTCAATCTTAATACGTGCTGAAAAGAAACCTAGGGTAGAAAATCACACAAATAATTCATAAAACATGTAATTAAGCAAAACTGAAAAAATATGTAGGTAGGTACTAAAAGCCTACGTACGTAAAAGTACCGAACGGTAACACCGTTAATCTAATAATTGAAACAGGAAAGATAATAAAAAGAAATATTAAATAAATTGCAAAAAGAAATATGCAAAAAAAGGTAAAAAGTAAAAAATTATTAATAAAAAGAAATAATTAAATAAATTGCATAAAGAAATGCAAAAAAAGAAAAATAATTATTTCACCGAATCCTGGGCACGACCGTGCGCAGCGGAAAACAGGACGCCAATGATGAGAACGCGGCCGCCAACCGTATGGCCGCCCTGGTGGTGTAGAGGGGATAGTGTGCGAGCGAGAGAGGGTTACAGGGTAGAAAGAGAGGAAAGATGTGCGGAAAACAGATAGGGCCTATCTCATTGTGTATATAATATACACATAAGCTTCAAATAACGGTCAAGTGTTTAATAACTTATTATTAAATTCAAATAAAACAAAAATAGTAAATTTTACTTTGCCAAATGTACGTCATCATGATACGGACATCATGCTCAATGGTAATAAATTAGATTTTGTCAATGAAACTATATTTCTTGGTATTACCTTGGATTCAGGCTTGAAATGGGCCCCCCACATAAAAAAACTTGCAAGCAGACTAAGTTCTGCTGCATACGCAGTCAGGAGAATTAGGCAAATTACTGATGTACCGACAGCGCGTCTAGTATATTTTAGTTACTTTCATAGTATCATGTCGTATGGCATATTGCTGTGGGGTAAAGCAGCCGATATTGAGGCAATATTTATTTTACAAAAAAGAGCTATCCGCTCCATTTATAATATGGGTTCCAGAGAATCATTACGGGAAGTTTTTAAAGAAATCAATGTTTTGACCGTTGCATATATGTATGTACGTAGCAGTGGCGAAGGGTGAAATTTTACTCAGGGGAAGCCGGAGCAAAAAAAAAAAAATACAGTCTTATCTTACCACAGGGATGGAGAATTCCGAATACCATATTACCATTACCAAAACAGTGTTTTAAGTTTACAACTACCTACCTGTGAGCCACGAATACTTTTCGTACAAATTACAATGAAAATGTTTAGTAAAGCCATCTCTCCGTTTATAATCTATTTTCATAGAAGGAAAAGCACGGGCGCGCTGTATAATGTTTTTTATTTTCAAAACTGTATGTTTGAAAATTATTATCTAATAAAACGTCTGTGAGACAACAACCCACGTCTAAAATTGCAGCCATTACGAATGTAAACAAAACAGACTAAACCAAAATAAACAATTAACTACTTACAACTGAAACCGATAAATTCTATAACTATAACACAATTCACACCGAGCCCTGTCCAACATTTAACCACGAAGTCACTCTAATCTATTCAAATTTACTAAATTAACAACAAACAAATAAAAAAAAACTAACAACAAAACGAGCGAAAGCACAGGCGAAAGTGAATTGAAAAAATGTCATAATTTTGACAATTACAACGCGACAAAATTATAGTTGTTTTATTATTCAAGCACTAAACACATAATTAACTATATTTTTTACTTCTCAGGTTAATACCTCTGTTTATCTTTGTCGCACTAACGTAATCTGATACATGCCATCCTTGTCGTAACTCGGCGACTACCGGCTTAATAATGTTCATATGATCGGCGTGAGAAAGAGACCGCGATAGGAACAAAATGTACGCGTAAGAAAGAGACAGCCGCTCCTAAAACTGTATGCGGCTACAACTCGGGAATTACCGGCTTTCGACGCATAGGCTAAGCGACGTGGTGATATTGCTATTTATTATTGTATAGGTGTTTGGCGACGTGTGATATTGCTATTTATTATTGTTTAGGCGTTTGGGTATCATTATTATGTATGAAGCGAAATCATGTTATTAGCAGAGTCGATGCTGTTAGATAATTCACTATTTTTAAAAGGGAAGCCGACAGGAATCGTGTTATTAGGACCCCTCGCCACTGGTACGTAGAAATATAAACACATTTGTAAAGTTTAGTGATTACTCTGATGTAAATCTTAGAAATAAACATAAATTGATTCTACCTAGGCACCGGCTCGCCAAGACCTCAAAATCTTTTGTTGCAAGTGGTATTCGATTTTATAATAAACTGCCTGAAAACGTGCTGAATTTGCCAGAAAAAAGGTTTAAATCCTTCATTAAACATTCACTCAGCAAAAAGGCTTATTATAGAATTGAAGATTATTTAAATGATAAGAATAGCTGGAATCATCAATTCGGCACAGACACTAAACTCAAGTACCTACTGCTAGGTACTTATATACGCCTTCTTTTTTCTATTAATTTTTCTTTATTATTTAAAAAATAATAATTTGCAGTTTTATTTTAATTTTTTAATCTTGTTTCAATGTTTACTTTTATTTATCGTAATTGTAACTTATGTCATTACCATTTTAAAAGAGCAAGTGCTAAGTTTCTTGCCGGTTCTTCTTAGCACAAATCTGCCGTCTGAACTGGTGGTAGGGAAATAAAAGTGACGATTCGAAAGTGCTTGTAATATGCCTATTTGAATAAAAATATTTTGATTTGATTTGATTTGAGCACAGTATTTTACGACAATAGACCTAGCATCTGGGTACCATCAGGTAGAAATGCACCCTAAGGATGTAGAGAAAACTGCGTTTAGTACGGACCGAGAACATTACGAATTCTTACGGATGCCCTTCGGCTTAAAAAATGCGCCGAGCACGTTTCAGCGTCTAATGGACTCGGTGTTACGCGGCTTAGATAATGTATTGACATATTTAGACGATGTCATCATATACTCAACTTCCCTTCAAGAACACTTAGAAAAGTGCATTCAAGTTTTTGAAAGATTTAGAGCTCATAACTTAAAAATACAGCTTAATAAATCAGAATTTTTACAAAAAGAGGTCAAATTCCTAGGTCACACACTGACAGACGAAGGACTGAAACCTAATCAAGATAAAATCACCGCAATAAAGAACTTCCCATTGCCAAAAACACAAAAAGACATAAAATCCTTTTTAGGTTTAGTAGGTTATTACAGAAAATTTATTCAGGACTTTGCGAAATTAACAAAGCCCCTGACTAAATGCCTAAAAAAAGGTAGTAAAGTAGATAATACATTACCTGAATTCATAGAATCATTTGAAAAAAGTAAACAAATCCTTACAAATGCTCCAATTCTACAATACCCGGATTTTAACAAAGAATTTAGTTTAACCACCGACGCATCAGATGTGGCAATCGGTGCTGTTTTGTCACAAGGAAAGTTAGGTTCCGACAAACCAGTAGCGTACGCATCACGTACTTTATCAGATACAGAGCAAAGATACTCGACAATAGAGAAAGAACTGCTAGGAATAGTTTGGGCTATCAAGTACTTCCGCCCTTACCTATAATTATGGAAAAAAAAACACCATTTTCACGGACCATCGTCCACTTACTTGGATTATGTCTCTTAAAGACCCTAATTCAAAACTGACTAGATGGCGCCTAAAATTAGCCGAGTATGATTACGAAGTTCAATACAAAAAAGGCAAATCTAACACTAATGCCGACGCATAATCTAGGGTACAGATAGTATATAATAACGACAGTTCTACCACAATTATAGATAATCGCCAACCCAGCACATCAAACGATGACATAGACTCAATAGATATTAGAACTCTTTTAGACATGCCGCTCACCCCAGATAACCCGCAAAAAGATGAAGATTTGTTAATTAATGAGCCTCAATTAAATAGAGAGTTTTTTGACGAAAATAATTTAGATAACATATCACAAACAATAGACGCCATTGATAGACAGCAAAAACAATTTCATTTACGAAAATCACCAGGAAATAATTACCGAGTTGATGACAGGTCAAAAGGCCGAATAATTATAAAGGATGTATTCATTCCTATAAATGATACGGAACAACAGATAATACAATTCTTAAAAGAACATACAATACCTGATAGAACTTTCCATTGCTATTTTTATCATGAAGAATATTATCCTTTGTTTTGTAAAGTTTATAAAACGACATTTAGTGAACGTGGACCAAAACTAGTACGTTGCATGAGTAGAGTTACATTAGTAGAAAACACCAACGAACAAATAGACCTAATAAAAAAATATCACGAACGTAAAACAATACATCGAGAAATACAAGAAACTTACAAACAACTGCACAAAACCTACCATTGGTCCAATATGTTGTTATCAATACAAAAGTTCATTAATAAATGCGATGCATGCCTCAAATGCAAATACGAACGAAACCCATTAAAATTTCCACTATCTCTTACGGACACGCCGATTAAACCTATGGAACACATGTTTATGGATCTATATAGAAGTGGAGGTGTAACATTTCTCACTATCATAGATAACTTCACAAAATATGCGCAAGCAATACCACTAAATGCATCGACTAGTATACATATCGCTGAGGCACTATTAAGCCTCTTCTCAACTATAGGAATACCCAATAAAAACACAACGGACTCAGACACAAAATTCGACAATGAGGTAATTACGGAAATATGTGCTATGCATAACTCGAATTCACCAATGGAAAGGTTACATTCAACTTTAGCGGAGTTAATAAGAATACAGCGTATCACGGACAAAGATGAACCGACAAATTTAATGAAATATGCAATAATAGCGTATAACAACAGCATTCACTCGGCAACAGGTTTTACACCGTTTGAATTATTATACGGTCACACACACATATTTAATGTCTGTAATAAATAACTATGCAAAACAAAACTCTGGATTAGAAAAAAACAGTACAAAGAACTAGTATTTTATTGGAAATAGAGACAGCGCTTCAGCAACTAGAAAACAGATTAGATACATTAGAAAACGCAATAACATTTTCTCATTTAAATAAAATGCATCCAAGTATCATTGACCCAAATTATTTGATTGCGGAACTGAATCAATTGCAAAATGAAATTGAGTTAACTATTCCCTTTGCAACAAATATTAAATATATTCAATTATGGAAAAAATGTATTAATGTAAAGGCATATAGTACAAATGAAACACTAAATTTCATCCTAGAAATACCGTTGGTCACTAACCATCCGTACAGTTTACTTCACCTATACTCAATCCCTAATAAAAATAACACCTTAATGATACCTAAAAATCCTTACCTTATCTTGGGAAACGACGAGTTCGCATACCCCCATGAGTCATGCTTGGGAGTCACCGACGACGAAGTCATCTGCAAACACCTGGATTGGGAAGATCTACATACCTCAAACGATTGCATAGCACAGCTCATTCAGCATCAACAACCACATAACTGCATCTACGCAGCTGCAACGTTTAACAATAATATAATACAACAAATAGAGGAAAATAAATAAATATAAATAAATAAATGTTTATTTATTTCTTCTCCACAAACAAATGACAAAAAAACAAATTAACAATGAATTGCACCTTAATAATTATGAGTCACGTGTTTGATGGAGAACTGGCGCCTATACTAGGTACGAAAGAACCTGTAACACGGGTCACCAGGTCTCCCCAATATTAAAAGTGGTACATATAAATATATTGGATGATTGTAGAAGTGTATGAAGTGTAGTTTGGAACACGTAATTAATGATAATTGCAAAAACCGGTTACAGTGTGATTGGAGTTATAGTTTAACGAGTAGGATGCATAAGAGTTTCAGTCTCATCGTACGTTAGAGACTGAAGCCATTTGGTAACAATAAGCTTGCAGGTATATTTATTAAGTTGATATATTAAAAGTTTCGCGTGAATAGTTCTAAAGAAATGGACCTAAAAAGATAAAAAAATTTTGGAAGAAACTTGTATTGCAGTTTGGTGTGATAACGTTAAGCCTACGAGTTCGGTTGCATTGAGTTTGTGTAAATGGTAGAATAGAATGTTGTCGTAATATTACAAAAAGAATATATAGTTGCCGAACCGTTAGAACTTGTGAAATTTCATAGAGTTCTGTAGTTGGAAATCGGTAATGTTTAAAAAGACATACCTTGAGAACCGATCTTTGTGCCCTTTCAACAAGTAAAAGATGGGATTTGGCAGCACCGCCCCAGACGGTAATACAGTATGTTAATATCGACTGACAGAGGGACAAGTATGTTAATTTTAGGATTTTACCGTCTGCTATGTGACGAAGTTTTTTAAATATAAAAATGAGTTTTCTAATACGTGAACTCAGAAGGAGGATATGGGGCCGAAAACTTAGGTTTGAATCAAACGTAACACCGAGATATTTTACAGAATCAGTCATTTCGATTTGTGGACAGCTACATATATTTGTGGTACTATGGGATGAGAAATGGGAGTGAGCGAATAGTTGGAATTCATTAAGGACTTGGACGATTAGTATTTCTAACACTAAAAAGCATATAATTATTTCGTTTTTGATACATTTAATGTCAATAAGTTATCCATGAGGCACTGTCTAACAATGTCAAAACCGCATTGTGCCGAAGTAAAAGTTGATTGCCAGGATGTTCCTGTAAAAATAAGGGCCGTATCGTCAGCGAAAGAGACCACCTTGCCATTTTGAAGAGATAAATTACATAGGTCGTTAATGTATGTTAAGAATAGGCATGGCCCGAGTATACTCCCTTGTGGAACACCAAAGGAGACATTTTGATCAGAGCTGACTATAGAACCAATCTTAACCCGCTGTATGCGGTTAGATAAGTAATCACGGAACAAGTTGAGTTGTGTGTCTCTGATTCCTAGATTCTCTAATTTAGAAACGAGCAAGGGTAAAGAAACCGAGTCAAAGGCTTTTGCCAGATCAAGATAGATAACAAGACATTTCAAATGAGAATCTAGAGCCTTGACGATATCACTGACAACTATTTCCATGGCCTGTGATGTGGATTTACAGGAACGGAAACCAAATTGTCGATCAGAAAGCAAATTGTTATTTTCGAGATAATTCACAAGTCTCTTTGAAATAACGCGTTCGAGGATCTTTGACAGTAATGGTAAAATAGATATGGGTCGGTAATTGTCCACCATATATCATTATTACCAGTTTTAAAGACTGGAAGAACCACTGCGATCTTAAAGATATTTGGGAAGATACCAGTTCTAATGGATAGATTGCAAATATGTGTTATCGACGGAAGTAGATATTGTTTAAAAGATTTTAGAAATTTGGAGGATATTCCATCCCAGCCCGGAGCAGCATCACTCTTTAGAGAGTCAATGATGGCGCTAATCTCACTATCATCGGTGTCATTCATTACAAATGAATCCAACCTAGAGGGTTGTGAGTAAACCTTGCATGATGAGTGATTAGATGCACTACTTTCAGCCATTCGTTTGCCGACATTTGCGAAAAACTCATTCACACAATTTACCGACTGTAAAGGTGTAGCTTTAATGGATAACAGTGCATCAGATTGGGTATTCTTTTTATTTCGATCACTTACATTGCGTATGGCCTCCCAAAGTTTTTTTGAATTAGTACCCGATTTTTTGAGTTCCTCCCTACCGTGAACTCGTTTTACTTTTTTAATAAGGTTGTTTAAAAAGTTACGATATCTCTTATAGGTAATCGAAAGGGTGATATTATTAGGATCTGCTTTGAGTTTCAAGTGCAAGTTATCGCGATTTCGCATACATCGTAATATGCCTGTGGTAATCCACGGCTTGAGTGGTCTCCTTCGACATGGCTGATAGACTGTTTTAGAGTTAGGTTCTATGCAATTCCTTAAGGACTTCACAAAAAGTGACGCAGCAGTATTAGGGTCTGTAGTATTTAGAATAGGAGAAAAGTCTGTTGTTACTATGTCAGTATAAAGATGTGCTTGATCAATTTTGACAAATTTACGAGTAGTGTGAGAATGTAATGCAGAGGAAAGTGCTAGCATAACTGGCTGATAGTCCGTTATGACAGCGTCCACCACAATAATAACTGCCTCTAGTTTAGTTTTTAGCAAGAAATGATCCAAGCATGCATTTGCTCTAGTGGGCAGACCATGAGTTGGTAGGAGACCATGAAGCGCCAGAAGATTTAAATAGTCTTGACTGCGTAAATCGTCGCAGTTGCTGGCAATATTAAAATAGTTGGATAGTTATATTAAAACAGGAGGAAGTCGTAAAGAAAACATGTAACGAAGATGTACAATATCAACGTATAAATGGAGTAGTACTGATAACAACTGACAACAAATGCACAATAGGAATAGCAGGAAAAACACTGCGGACCCATATAAAATATATAAATATAAAAGAGACTATTCTCTTACCAAAAGCATACGATACACCGGAGGAACCTGCAATCAAAGTAGAGTTAGAACACATAGAACTAGACAACGTAAAAAGCAATATACACAGATATAAAGAAGTAAGAAGTAACAAGGAACCACTGATATCAACAGTACCTAGTTGGTCTTCAATAATGCTATATGTCGCACTCACAGTTATAGGAACTGGCTATGACTCCAGTTCCTATAACTGTGAGTGCGACATATAGCATTATTGAAGTTCTGATGGAAACGAAGATCGGCGCGAACCACTACGCTACATCAGCCAGGAGAGGAAGCGGTGCATCTTCAAGTTCAACCCTCTTCGCGCCTCACTCTTAAGGGGGGAGGAGTTACGTCGGCATAAGTCACATAGACTTCCGGCGACTGACCCTCGGATCATTAGAGATAAGCTTAGTTATAGGAGACTAATTGTATTCATGTCTTAAGTTAATAAAATAAAGATAACCAGTCTAGATCTGCTCATCAAGCAGACAGGTACTAAAAAGTTGTTTTTAAAAAGCCCTTCGCCCTCGCCCACAACATATTTCCCGGCGCAAAAAGTTTATATCCCGGATTTTAGAAGATATTTATGAATACTATTCTAAACTATCACTATCTCTCTATCAGGTGGCTAACACTTTTTTTTGCTCTAAAAGTTTTGTAGGCATTCGTATTAAAATCAACTCACGTATAATATTTATTTATTTATTTACTAGCTTCTGCCCGCAGCTTCGCCCGCGTGGCCTAGTAACAATTAGCATATTTTTCTTCAGAAACAAATTCCGGTCCTGCACGGCCCGGTACGGTACGGTTCCATCCGGTCCGGTCGGTCCAGTCCGGTCCGATCGGTCCAGTCCTGATATGGAACCTACATGCCAATTAGCATATTTTTCTACAGAAAAAAAAATCGGTCCGGTCCGGCACGGCCCGGTACGGTGCGGTTCCTTCCGGACCGATCAGGTCTGATCCGTTCCGGTCCGGTCCGGTCCGTTCCGGTCCGGTCCGGTCCGGTCCGGTCCGGTCGGTCCAGACCTTATAAGGACCCTACATGCCAAATTTGGCATCTCTAGACCCAACGGTTTGGGCTGTGCGTCCCCTCGCAACTTCATTTTCGTATATCTCGCTTTCCCGTGGGAATTTTGAAAAATCCTTTCTTAGTACATCCCTAGACGTCGTAAGGAACCTACATGCCAAATTTGGAATCTCTAGACCCAGCGGTTTGGGCTGTGCGTTGATATACCCTCGCAACTTCGTTTGCGTATATCTCGGATTCCCGTGGGAATTTTGAAAAGAAACATACCCTAAATGTTAAGTTGAGGAAATCGCTACATATTAGTGAAAACCGCATCCAAATCGGTTCAGCCGTTTCTGAGATTAGCGTGTACAAACATACATACAAACATACAAACATACAAACATACAAACATACAAACATACAAACATACAAACAGACGGACAATATTTTTCGAAATTCTTGTTCTATTGCTTATTCTTCATCGCCCTAAACAATTTTTTTGGAAATATATTCAATGTACAGACAAACTTTTTTTACACTTTTATTATATTACTAGCGAAACCCGCGCAACTTCGTTTGCGTGTATCCCGCTTTCCCGTGGGAATTTTTAAATTTTTCTCTCCGTAAGAACCATCCTCGTACTTCAAGGAATATTCTAAAAAAAAAATCTGCCAAATCGGTCAAGCCGTTTTCATGTGATGCCGTGACAACGGAAAACGGGTTTCATTTTTATATATATAGATAGATTCTTTGTGATTATTGAGAAATCGCAATCACATTAGAAGATTATCACAAAACCATAGGGGTAGAGATTTATAAATAAACACAAACATAGTAATAAAAGTAAATATTTGTTTAAAATACGTCTGAATCAAAATATTATTGTAAAGAATCAAATATAGGCTACGGTGACTGCTTACCATCAGGCGGGCAGTAAGCATGCTTGCCACCTTAGTGGTCTAAAAAAAAATTCGAGACTAGGGCTCACGGTCACTCAGCGAGTTATTGAGAGAATTATGCTCGGAGTTTCTCTACGAGATCGAATCAGAAATGAGGAGGTCCATAAAATAATAGGAATGAATGCCATAAAAGAGTATTATTGTACACGGCCAACGGACTTAAGGAAGCTGCACACATGTAATGAGCGTCATTTTCTTTTTAGGTAGGGCTAGATATAATATAACGAAGCACGTATTTGTTCATCCGGCTGAAGGGTTAAGATTTTGAAAATAATTAATGTTATTTTTTTTGTTTTTTTTTTTTACTACGAATGTGTCAAACAATCATACGACCCGCCTGATGGTAAGCAGTCACCGTAGCCAATGGACGCTTGCAACACCGGGGGTATCACTCGCGCGTTTCCGACCCTGTAAAAAGTGGAGCTCTTACACACCGGAGACCTTACACACCGTAGGAACAGCATGGTCGATTTTTTGCTACGATCTTCTGAAAGGTGGAGGTCCTTCCCATGACGGGCTGCTCCGATTTGAGCGGTAATCCGCTGTGCCCTATCTCTCTTAAAATCCATATGAATATACGTGTTCAAAACATTATTATATTAGACATACCCGTCTGAATTTCGTGAAGAGATGAGAGCCATGCACAACCTACTAATAGGTATGAAAGAAGAGCAGGATTCCAGGTTTGAGCGAATGCAACAACAAATGGCAGAAATGACGACAGAGATAAAAGGCTTGAAGTCAACAAATAGTGAGATTGAGAAATCACTCGAATTCCTAGGATCTAAGTATCACGAACTTGATGACTACAGGCGTGATCACGCAGAGGACCATAAGAAAATAGATAACAGAATATTAAAGATCTGCAACAGAAGTGTGTATACTTAGAGAAATATAATGGGGCCTTAGAGGAACGTATTACTGTTTTGGAGCAAAAAGAATTAGAAAAAAACATAGAACTTGCAAATGTACAATACAAAGAAAAAGAAAATACAAAAGAATTAGTTACTAAAATCACTGAACAACTAAAATTAAACACTAATGACATCGAAAAGGTTTGGAGGGTAGGAAGCGAAAATAAAGAATACCGCCCCATAATTGTAACGCTGCGATCGCAGTCGGCGAGATCAACATGGTTAAAATGTCGTAAAGAAACACTCACCAATCATATGGTATATAATATTGAGGACACCACCCGCATATATATTAATGAGCACTTGACGACGCATTCGCGCCAACTATTCTGGCTAACTAAGATCAAATTAAAGGATGCATATAAGTATATTTGGGTGCAAAATGGCAAAATACTGATTAAAAGCAAAGTGAAAGTAATAAAAAAATATTTCAAGTGCGATCTGAAAACGACATAGACCTATACTTAAATTAAGCCGTCAAATCATAAAGTGCTACTTAGCAAAAAGGACGTTATATGCTCAGACCAAATAAGTGAGGTTATATGAATACATTTATAATTTTTAAAATTCGATCCACAACCACAATTTCAAGATGTGCAGTACTCTGCATTTACAGATATTAATAATTGGCATTTAAATATTAAAAAACATGAATCTTCGCTCCATGTAATACACATGAATGTCTGCTCCCTGCGTAAACATTTTAATGAATTATTCGTTCTATTAAATGATTCTCTCAAATATATACATTTAATATGTCTAACGGAAATAAATATAAGCAATGAAGAAACATATAAATTTTGTATAGACGGATTTTCTATGCATTCAGTGACAAGAAATAAACAAAGAGGAGGATCCCTCCTATATATATTAAAAATTGAATACAGTTCAAGAAAACCCAAACAAAATGTGAACATTGTGAAATAATACAAGGACATATATTAATGAAAAATTGTGAATATACTGCGAACGTTATAGTGTTATATAGGCCCCCTCGCACTAAAAAAACCTGTTTTGTGAAGGAATTGAAAACATTAATAGAAAAAATACCGGCTAATGAAGATATTATTATGATTGGAGACATAAATATAAATCTGTTACACAATCAGTTGGATAATACTGTGAATAAATATCTGGACATATTGGCGGGACTGGGACTGCAATGTGGAATACGATATGTGACAAGAGAGGCGGTAGCTGCTGGTCGGGTAGACGCGTCATGCATCGATCACGTTTTTGTTCGTAGCGGCGGCCGCGCGACTGAACTGCGTGCGTACACACTGCAAACTAAGGTGGCGGATCATTATCTAACGGGACTCTCAGCTGATATCGATAACGTACACAGCGTAAAAGTAAGTAAGACTATAATCTATACATATAATAAAACAGTAGACCCCGATATGTCTGTACTTTGAACATATTTGGCAAAAATGGAGAGGGAACAGTTACAGAAAGGTAATAAAAGCAAAACAAATTTTTTTGGAATTTTTTGTCTGTCTGTCTGTCTGTCTGTCTGTTTGAACGCGCACATCTTCTAAGTTACTGAACGGATTTTAATGCTGTTTTCACAGGAAGATAGAGTTCGGCTTGGAGCAGAATATAGGCTTTGTTTCATTTAAATCGCATGACAGAAAAAGGAGTTATCCTTATTTGAACATTTCACGCGGACGAAGTCGCGGGTAACAGCTCGTTAATAATAAAACAGTGGATAAACAACTACAAGACATAGACTGGTCATCTTTGCTTCAGGTTAATGACCCCTTAGAGATGTATAATAGATTGTATCGAGCTTTCGATGATATTTATAAGTCGTCGTCGCAACAATTAACATATAATATCAACAAGCGTACGGCACAGCCACGGATAACAAAATTTTGTATAGAAGACAGAGACGATTTATTTAGAAAATGGAAGTTAGATCCACTTAATAAGAACCTAAGATTACAGTATACGAAGTGTAGAAACAAGACTAACAGACTTATAAATGTTGCGAAGTCTGGATACAAAAGAAGGACCATACAAAACTGTTCAGGAGATATGCGCAAAATATGGAGCATTGTTAATGGCTGGTTAGGTAGGAATAAATTATCAGTAGATGATGTTATAGGTAAATATATGTCAGAACCGTATAAAGATGTATGTAACAGTTTTTGTAAGGTGTTCACACATGAAATAGATAGTATCAAACATAAATGCAGTCAGAAATTGTTGGATAGAAATACCTATGTAACGGAAGCAAATGTTAGTTTTAGATTTAAAAGCGTACAACTATCTGATGTACTGCATGTAATACAAAATATGCACTGCAGCAAGTCGCCGGGTTCAGATGGTGTCAGAGTAAGGGATATAAAGCTAGTAAAAAATCAAATAAGCATATTACTGGCTAACTTCATTAATATGTGTTTAAAGAAAGGGGTTTATCCTGAACAATTAAAAATGTCAATCATTAGACCAATTTACAAACAGGGATCACATAGTGAACTTACAAATTACAGACCTATTGCTATCCTCAATACTATAAATAAAATCACGGAAAAAATTGTAGTAGGCCAAATATCAAAATTCCTAGAAAATAATAAAATATTGATTGAAACACAACATGGGTTTAGGCCAAATAGAAGTACAGAAACTGCTCTTACAGAATTCACTGATTATGTGAACAACTGCCTTGACGAAAAAAAAATTATTATGGTGCTGTTCATTGATTTTAAAAAGGCTTTCGACACCCTTGACCACGGCGACTTGTTAAGAGCTATGAGTGAGTGTGGCATCCGCGGACCTGTCAATAGCTGGTTCAAATCTTATTTAAAAGAAAGGAAGTTAAAAGTCCGTGTATGTGGTGCTGAAAGTAAAGAGGGCGTAGTTAAGTATGGTGTACCGACCGGATCCGTTTACGGACCATTGGGATATATCATACATGTAAACAGTATGTGTAATGTGGTAAAACAATGTAAAATATACATCTATGCAGATGATACTTGCTTAGTATGTAGTGGCTTAGACGCGATGCATGTGCAGACCGTATTGCAAAATGATTTTGATAATATTATTCGATGGGCGCATGACAATGGAATCATAATTAACATAAGTAAAACAAAGTGTATGGAGACTATTTCCCCGAATCATAAAAATAAAAATGTTAACATCGTCGTTAGAGGTCACTCATACGAGTGCCTACATAACAACAAATCTAACTGTCTATGTAACAAAATTGAGCAAGTAACTCACTATAAGTACCTTGGACTGACAGTCGATAATAGATTTTCTTGGAATATGCATGTGGACACTGTATGTAATAGATTGAGAGCAGTATTAGCAAAACTTCATGGCTTAAAATATATTGTCAACAAAAAAATGTTACTTGTACTGTATCATGCGCTTGCTCATGCCACTATTCGTTACGGGTTGGGTTGCTATGGCCTCACTTGCAAAACAAACATACAAAAAGTAAAGTTCCTAGAGATTAGAATTTTATAAGTATTAATAAGTAAAAAGAATAAAATAAAATTAAACAAAGATTATAATAAACTTTTCAAAATTTTACAGATACTACCAGTTGAAATGGCAACAAAAATCACTATTATTTTAGAGCAATATAAAAAAAATCTAAGTATATAAAAATAAAAGGGTACATGGCTACCCAACCAGTGCCTTGAAAAATATGACACTGGCTGTACCGAAAGTGTGCAATAAATACGGAAAGCGCACAAAACGGTGGCAGACACCGGTGCTACATAACGAACTGCCGGCCGCCATCACGGCTGTGGACATGAGGTCGAAGCAGATACTAAAAAATGTATTAATAAAACATT
Source organism: Endotricha flammealis (assembly GCA_905163395.2). Taxonomy (NCBI): domain Eukaryota; kingdom Metazoa; phylum Arthropoda; class Insecta; order Lepidoptera; family Pyralidae; genus Endotricha; species Endotricha flammealis. The sequence continues at coordinate 7,714,435 of LR990868.1, forward strand.
ATCTATCCTTATGTCCATAGATGTGACTAGAATGCGGTGCGTCGACTGATATTGGCTGGTTGCGTAATGGTTTCAGAGTGTAAGTCAGTTTGTACCCACTCATACTTCGCACCCAGCGAATAATAAAACTAGAATAAAAAATATACTTAAATATTTATCTATATATATATATATATATTGTTAATGTTGAGCCGCGTTGGCGTTGCAACTGCTGCCGATAAACTAGTGATAGTTTGGCAATATCATACAAAATTTTATGTAATGTGTTTATGGAAAAAAAAAATAAAAAAAAAATAATTATTAAAATGTTTAAGGAAAATACGAGCAAACACATACTTTTATTACCATGTTTGTGTTCATTTATATATCTCTACCCCTATGGTTTTGTGATAATCCTGAATGTGATTGCGATTTCTCAATAATCACAAAGAATAATAAGTAATAACTTTTAAACTTTCGCGTTGCATTACTATAAATTAATAATATACCGGGAATTAACGCGATCATACCTTGATATTGCCTGACGTTTCGACCAGGTTGCACCGGCCGTGGTCACAGGAGTTCGCCTGTTCGAAACGTCAGGCAATATCAAGGTATGATCGCGTTAATTCCCGGTATATTATTAATTTATAATAATAAGTAATTTAGTCGATAAAAAAGATTTTAATACGAACGCCGACAAACTTTATGAGCAAAAAAAAAAGTGTTAGCCACCCGATAGAGAGATAGTGATAGTTTAGAATAGTATTTATAAATATCCTCTAAAATCTGGAATATGATTTTTTTGCGCCGGGGCATGGTTATTTTTATATGGAAACTGTATCGCATCCTTTTTCACCTTTTTGATATTGGCAAATAACGCCGAGAATCTCCACGATTTATGCCTAGAAGCGTCAGAGGCGTACACTTTCGCCACTCACGGTATATAACATCCAAGTGTAATCCCCTTTGAACAACTCCAATGCTCCCTTAAGATGATCCCGCGAAAACCTAACAAACCTTCCACAGTAGACGACATGATTCGAACAATAAAGCCTAGCGTGAAAATAGTAGACAGCCTTCTTCTATTTGTCCTCCCAATTCCTCTTTACGAGAATACCATATACAAACGTATAATCCTCACTCCAATCCTTCGTGTCACTAAAGATAACCTATGCACCTATCCCAAAGCAATTTCTCGAAATTACTTACAAGCAGCCGATACCATCTACGAAGACAGCGACTACAACGAGAACAACGTGTGCAAAATGAAACCTACAACGCAATGCATCATCGACAGCATCGCCAAGCAATTCTTGTGCAACTTGACAACAGTTATTTGTCCTCTGGTATACGAAGAACAAATAACGAAGGATAAATTTTATAAGTACACGCACGACGCATCTACTATTGAGGACGAGTGCACTGGACTAATAAATAAAATAGAAGTATCTTATGTTGAGCAAAAGGACAACGCGTGTTCAAGAACAAATGAACCCGTAGAACTTAATACATGGCAAGCATCAAGGATAGAAATCACAAAACCAATAATCTTCAACAACGACGCTTAGTGGACTGAAGATCAAATTATCTAAGTTGGATCAACTGGAAGCAATCACCAGGTCTCACAATTACAACTCGCTAGTTTCGTGGATCTGCATTTTAACAATGTTGGCCATAGGTAATGTCTGTGACTTGCGCTATGCATCTCAAAAGACGCATATGCTCTTTTTTGAGAGGGGAGAGACAACGAGCGTCATTTCAGAGGGATCCTCCCCCCGACAAGACATCTGATAAGCAGATGGATACACCGCTTCCCGTCATTTACACTTAACACCACCATCAGCCCTTGATATGCCACCCTACGCCCACGTTGTGTTGTGACAACGGACAATATCAAGAATCAAGACAATTGACCTTAGATTAGATATTGTAACTAACTAGTATACAGGGTTACTTTTTATTCAGTGCACAAACTTTCACAACGTATTAGGTATCGTTAGTAGACACAAAAAAAAAATTTTTTTTTGAATATTTTTCTAATTAATTTAATATTAAAATACAGTGATTTGTTATTTACTATAGATTGGTAACGTTTGACATATACCCGTCGCTAAGTCGACTGAGGCCACCCACAGTCTTAGTTGAATTTCTTCCGACTCAGTCGTAGTTTGACGTTCAGTGAATGCGTATCTCACAATAATATCACAAAAATGATTAAATGCACTGTTAAAACATGTATGTCGCGGTCCCAAACTAATAACAAAGCAAGTGGTATCACTTTTCACAAGTAAGAATGCTTATTTGTGTTCAAATTATACGAAAATAGCATTAAAATCGAAATTAATATAATACGCATTGTTTTTGCCAGCAGTGTTGCCAGTAAAAACGATTTTAATTTTCCCAAATGTTGGGAGTTTAGTGAATGAAAGAGTGAATGACGAACTCATACGCCTGTAAGTGTTAGAAAGAAGTAAACCTGCAACCAGGCTCAAACTAGAATTAATTATTTACTTAGAATAAAATTGATTGATACTAAAATCAATCGCTAGTGCTACGCACGTCAAGACAAGAAAAAACAAATTTTTTCCTGACATTTTTTACTTTTTACTGACATTTGACATAATGATATTAAGTACTATGACAGTGACGTAACAATTTCATCCTTTTCATTGTGGTAACGGTGTTTAATTTAAATTGTTTCTGCCATTATCAAATGTTCGGTTGAGCACAATATTTTTTTTTGTTTTAAAATTCAAAATTCAAAACTTTTATTCAGAGAATAGGTTTTCACAAACACGTTCTCTTGTCAGAGTATACAGTAATAAATGATTTGTATAAATTAATCTACTCTATAAACTACTACCATTTCGGAAACAAAGCAAAATGACCACTGGTAAAAAGAAATGGCGAAAGAAAACCAGTTACGGCCTTTTTTGTCATTTAAAAATACACACATCAAAAAAGTCTAAGCAACATATACTGATTTGAATTTTAAAATGGTTTTTCAAATTAAAACGTTTATATTTTATTATTAAAGTAATAATTAGAGTACTAATTGATGTAAAAATAGCAACTGTTTTTTATTGTTTTTTTTTAAGAACATAAATTAACAATTTCATGCTTAAGCTGTATCGTACGTAGTACTAACCAATTAAACGTTATTAAAACAAAATGAAACGATATGAATAAAATCAATTGTTTATAAAAAAAAAGGATGGTTTAATACAAAATGTGGCCTCCTCTGTTGTTTAAAACTTGTCGGCACCGATTATTCATAGAATCAATGAGTTTATTTATGTTTTCCTGCGGCAATTGCTCCCAGTGGAATTTTAGCAAATCCATCAACTGTTGGGTTGTTGTCACTCCGTCCAAGTCCTCTAAAACACGTCTCTGGAGCATGTCCCAAGCGTGCTCGATGGGATTGAGGTCTGGCGATTGCGCAGGCCACGGCAGAACCCTGATGTTTTCCATTGCCAAGTACTCGCTGGTCCTCAAAGCTGTATGCGAACGGGCATTGTCATGCATCAACGTGAAGTCGGAGCCAAGGGTTTGTGCAAATGGACGGACATAAGGCCTAAGAACATCCTCAACGTAATTTGCAGCGTTCATGTTTCCATTTACAAAAACGAGCTCAGTTCGTCTATTCTTCATAATACCCGCCCAAACCATAACTGTTGAGCCGCTGTATGGATGAACTTCCTGGACGCATCTCAGCCTTTCAATATTTCCGGGGCGACGGTACACTCTGATCCTTCTTGTATCAGGCCTAAACCCGAATCGGGACTCATCGCAAAACAAAATTTTATCCCACTGCTCCTGCGTGCACGTTATGTGTTCCCTACACCATTCATTTCGACGAGCGCGATTCCCGTGACGTATAGGTGGGCACCTGATTGGCCGTCGTGCTCGTAGGCCGTACTCATGCAGTCGATTTCGCACGGTTTGGGGACTAACAACAACACCACTTGAGTTTTGTAGCCTTAAACCTATCTCTCGGGCGGTTAACATTGGCTGACGTCTTGCAGTCAGTTGTATGTATCGGTCTTGCCGAGTGGTTGTACTCCTTCCGCGGCCTGAGTGCTGCTCAGCAGGATCTCCTGTGTTATTGTAACGCTGCCAAAGACGGCAAATAACGCTTCTGTTGACACCGAAATTCCGAGATACCTGAGATTGATTTCTTCCCGCTTGCAACATCCCTACAGCTCTCTGCATTTCATCTGCGGTCAAATGACGCCGCTCCATGATGTAAAGAATGTCTTACAATTAAATTTTGTCAAAAACTCAATACCAATTATCGTTAAAATTATAAAATCAAGACTAAATGCCAAATTTCCATTAACAAAGAAAACACATTAAATTATAACAAATGCATTCGTGTTTAATTTTTATGAAAAAACAAAACAAAATCGAAAAATTTTTTTTTACAACCACCCAGTATGTCATTTAGAACAAAAAAGGTTATATATCCTACCTACTTGGTAAGAAAAAAATTAAGATTTGATTAATATAATTTGTTTAATATGTAACATGATGTATGTTGCTTAGACTTTTTTGATGTGTGTATATCGTACTTTTCTTTTTTCTTTTCTTTTTCAACATAAAATTTAAAACTAGGTACATACATACAACATTACGTACGCGGAATGTCAATAAATAGTGCCATTAATTTGTCTCAACTTAAAATTAAATATAAAATGCTAAATCGGTGTTAAAGTCCTAGACCGCCCGCAAGGCAGCAACCGTTCTCGTGTATTTTCGAGTTGACGTGAGAGTCGGCCTTCCAGCCTCCATTACTGGGCTCACCATCACGATATTATGAACAATATTGTAGGGAACAACAGTAACCCGACCCCCAACGCCACCGCCAGTTTGGACAATTTGCGAGCATGACATGGACGTACACATTAACATCCTTGTCATATAAAAATTATATTAAAATGTAACTAATATGAAAAACAGCACCACTTAGATGACACTACTACGTACATGTTACAATATTGAACACAAATTTTATTCATGTAGTTTATTGAACATTGACTGGCTTTTCACGACAAGTTTTAGCATTTCATCTTCGCAAGGGGGCCAGGGATTCCTTTCATTTAGATACTCGTTGATAGTATAGTACGCTTTGCTGGTTAAGAATTTTTTTACATTTAATTTAAATCTATTATTGGGCAAGTTTTTAATATATTCTGGAATTTTATTATACATATGCAAACTTTGGATCATAAATGACTTGCCCGCTTTCCTAAGCCTGAATTTAGGAACAGCTAATTTATTTCTGTTACGCGTATTAAAATTATGAATATCGGACACCTGGTTATAGTCATGAATGTTTTTACGAACAAACATAATGCTGTCAAGAATGCACTGTGATGCCACCGTGAGAATATTAGTGCTTTTGAAGAACTCGCGAAGTGATTCACGGCTTTTGCAGCACGAAAATCGTCTCTATATCCGCTGCTTTACCCCCTTGCTTTATGTTGTATTTTATTCTTATTTTATTTATTGAGAAAAACAACCGCGTTACAGATAATGAATCACAATCTATCTATCTATATATATAAAATTCATAGTCTTGACTGACTTAACTATATATCAACGCACAGCCCAAACCGGTGGGTCTAGAGATTCCAAATTTGGACTGTAGGTTCCTTACGACGTCTAGGGGTGTACTAAGAAAGGATTTTTCAAAATTCCTACGGGAAACCGAGATATACGCAAACGAAGTTGCGAGGGTATATCAACGCACAGCCCAAACCGCTGGGTCTAGAGATTCCAAATTTGGCATGTAGGTTCCTTACGACGTCTAGGGATGTACTAAAAAAGGATTTTTCAAAATTCCTACGGGAAACCGAGATATACGCAAACGATGTTGCGAGGGTGTATCAACGCACAGCCAAAACCTTTGCGTCTAGAGATTCCAAATTTGGCATGTAGGTTCCTTACGACGTCTAGGGATGTACTAAGAAAGGATTTTTCAACATTCCCACGGGAAAGCGAGATATACGCAAACGAAGTTGAGAGGGGACGCACAGCCTAAACCGCTGGGTCTAGAGATGCCAAATTTGTCATGTAGGGTCCTTATAAGGTCCAGACCGACCGGACCGGACCGGACCGGAACGGACTGGACCGGACCGGAACGGATCAGACCTGATCGGTCTGGAAGGAACCGCACCGTACCGGGCCGTGCCGGACCGGATCGAACCGGACCGGACCGGTTTTTTTTTTCATCTATATATATAAAATTCAAAGTCCTGACTGACTGACTGACTTAACTATATATCAACGCACAGCCCAAACCGGTGGGTCTAGGGACTCCAAATTTTGGACTGTAGGTTCCTTACGACGTCTAGGGGTGTACTAAGAAAGGATTTTTCAAAATTCCTACGGGAAACCGAGATATACGCAAACGAAGTTGCGAGGGTGTATCAACGCACAGCCAAAACCGCTGCGTCTAGAGATTCCAAATTTGGCACGTAGGTTCCTTACGACGTCTAGGGATGTACTAAGAAAGGATTTTTCAAAACTCCCACGGGAAAGCGAGATATACGCAAACGAAGTTGAGAGGGGACGCACAGCCTAAACCGCTGGGTCTAGAGATGCCAAATTTGTCATGTAGGGTCCTTATAAGGACCGGACCGATCGGACCGGACCGGACCGGATCGACCGGACCTGATCGGACTGCCGGACCGGAATTTGTTTCTGAAGAAAGATATGCTAATTGTTACTAGGCCACGCGGGCGAAGCCGCGGGCGGAAGCTATTACCTATAAATGTGAAAGTGTGTGTGTCTGCTTGTTTGTTCGTCTTTCACGGCAAAACGGAGCAACGAATTGACGTGATTTTTTAAGTGGAGATAGTTGAAGCGATGGAGAGTGACACAGGCTACTTTTTGTCTCTTTCTAACCCCCGACTTCCCTAAAATGGGGGGTGGAAGTTTGTATGGCGCAATTTTCAAGGTAGAAAGCTAAAAATTGGTATGCGGATTATTTGTGACTAACAAAAAGTCGTGCATCATTTTTTTTTAAAATAACCTCTTAAAAGAGGGCGTGAAGTTTTATATGGGACTTTCCGCAGTTTTCAAGGTAGGAGGCAAGGGGAACGTGTTACCCCGAAATTAACGCGGGCGAAACCGCGGGCAAAAGCTAGTAATATAATAAAAGTGTAAAAAAAGTTTGTCTGTACATTGAATATATTTCCAAAAAAATTGTTTAGGGCGATGAAGAATAAGCAATAGAACAAGAATTTCGTAAAATTTTGTCCGTCTGTTTGTATGTTTGTATGTATGTTTGTACACGCTAATCTCAGAAACGGCTGAACCGATTTGGATGCGGTTTTCACTAATATGTGGCGATTTGCTCAACTTAACATTTAGTATGTTTCTTTTCAAAATTCTCACGGGAATCCGAGATATACGCAAACGAAGTTGCGAGGGTATATCAACGCACAGCCCAAACCGCTGGGTCTAGAGATTCCAAATTTGGCATGTAGGTTCCTTACGATGTCTAGGGATGTACTAAGAAAGAGTTTTTCAAAATTCCCACGGGAAAGCGAGATATACGCAAACGAAGTTGCGAGAGGACGCACAGCCCAAACCGTTGGGTCTAGAGATGCCAAATTTGGCATGTAAGGTCATTATAAGGTCCGGACCGACCGGACCGGACCGGATCGGACCGGACCGGGACCGGACCGGAACGGATCAGACCTGATCGGTCCGGAAGGAACCGCACCGTACCGAGTCCGTGCCGGACCGGACCGAACCGGATCGGACCGGTTTTTTTTTCTGAAGAAATATATGTTAATTGGTATGTAGGTACCTTACCAGGACCGGACCGACCGGACCGGAGCGGACCGACTGGACCTGATCGGACCGGACTATATATATATATAAAATTCAAAGTCCTGACTGACTTAACTATACACATATCAACGCACAGCCCAAACCCACCGGTTTAGAGATTCCAAATTTGGACTGTAGGTTCCTTACGACGGCAACGTCTAGGGGTAAACAAAGAAAGGATTTTTCAAAATTCCCACGGGAAAGCGAGATATACGCAAACGAGGTTGCGAGGCTATATCAAATTTGGCATGTAGGTTCCTTACTACGTCTAGGAATGTACTAAGAATGGATTTTTCAAAATCCCACGGGAAAGCGAGATATGCGCAAACGTAGTTGCGAGAGGACGCACAGCCCAAACCGCTGGGTCTAGAGATGCCAAATTTGTCATGTAGGGTCCATATAAAGACCGGACCGGACCGGAACGGATCAGACCTACTCGGTCCGGAAGGAACCGCACCGTACCGGGCCGTGCCGGACCGGACCGGTTTTTTTTCTGTAGAAAAATATGCTAATTGGCATGTAGGTTCCATATCAGGACCGGACCGACCAGACCGGCCCGGACTGACCGGACCGACCGGACCGGATGGAACCGTACCGTACCGGGCCATGCAGGACCGGGAATTACAATAGGGTTGTTTCCAGGGTCAAATTAATTACATTATATTTAGTCCGTATTTTAGATTATAAAAAAATATTGGACACCTATTTTTTCTTTTTTCGATTAAACAAAAAGTAACAAAGATACAAGGCATAAAAATTTAGGAGTGGGGGCCTTTGACGTCACCCCGTGCGAAAAAATGCCGCACAGTGTGACGTCACACGTAACTGTAATGGGCTATATCTTTGTCATTTTTGGTCTAATTTACAAATGAAAAAATGAGTTGCCCTTATTTTTGAATAATCTAAAAGACGGACTAATTACATTTTTTACGGAAACTAGCCTATTGTCTTCTGATAACTATTTTATAACAAAATATTGTTCTGGATTACAGTGAATAACTTTTAACAGTATTACAGTCTTGAATGGTGTTTATTTTCCTAAAGATTTTTGTGTCATCCGCGAACATAAGAAATTGTGTAAGTTTAGGTATTTGTTTCGTAAAAAAGTCTTAGTTTCCACACTGGTATCATTTCTACTGTGTTACGTTCTTTCACTCGTCTTTAATTCGTTTACCTGAAGTAACGAATTATTATTATTATTTAATGATTTTTAGGAAAAAAGTTAAAAAAAAAATTTCTTCGTTTTATTTTGCCATTAGTACTTCGTCATATTATTGACAATATGTAGACAAGAGGAGTTGTGTTGAATGGTAACGTATCTTTACTCCGAAACTTGTTTGCCCGAATTTTATTAGTTCGAAAATGCTTGGTCGAAATTTAAAATACTGTTTCGTTTTCCATCTTTTTGTTTTCTAGAAACTATTTTTTTTACTTAGTAACTTTATCCACATTTACGTATTTTTTACCTACTATATAAAAATATTTTGGAAATTATATAGTTTAAAAAATCAATATTTAAATTACATATTATTTTTAAAAAGTAATTGAAAATCGGTCCAAAATTGAAGGAGTAATCGGCGGACCTCCAAAAAAAAAAACAATGAAACATAGAACCTCCTCCTTTTTTGAAGTCAGTTTAAAAAACAGATAAAAAATTTCAGAAATACCTAAATTATATTATAAAATTGACTCACGCTTAATACCTACGTATCCCATCTGTACGATTAATTTTTGATAATCTATGATTTTCACATAGAAATGGCGGATGCAATCATGATGCAATAGAAAATAATGAAAAAAAATTGTTTTGGTTGGTTTTACTTAATTTTTTGTATACTTAGCGATGATAAGTCACGCCGCTCTCTTTCTTCCTTACTGTTGAACGGTTTTTACACGTTTTTATCGAACATGACGGCATTTTTCAATGTTTTTTTTTGTCATTAGTCCGAGGACCGATCGCGATGAGCGTAGACAAGTGTCTAAACGAGTTGATGTCTATTGGCCTCAACGTATGAGGGCAAAAATTTTGTTCGCGGTGTCCGTTCTATACGTAGTAATATTATTTAGATGTCTTTTACATTCTGAAGTGGTTGCGGCTTTTTACGAATGCTTGGTATGACGTTACTTCTCTTGTCATAAAATATATAAAATCTCATTGTTAAAATATATAATTTTATTTAGTTATATATTGTTATGTTAATGCGAAAGCGGAATCCGCGGTATTCTGTAAAACTCGTGTGCGCCGGTAACCCGGTGGCGACGCGATGAACGAACTGTAACTGTCACAAAGTGAGTTATCAAATTGACATTAGCTGTAGTTTAGTTCTTTTTCTAAAAGTTTTGGCTTCTGCATTCTGTTTGTTGCAATTGTATTTATTGTTGTTTCATTTACAGTTTTACCTAATTTAGACTATTCGTTTTATAGACGGATAAATGTGAAATTAGTTATTTATATTCAAGGTTTTCACAATAAAACACAATAATGATGTTATAGATCGATTCTCGATTGCTAAGTATTGCAACACGCCTGTCACTAGTCAAAAGTCATTCAATCCGATACTCAATTCATTTCGAAAGCGCTCTTGAATGTGACATCAATGTTTACAGAATACCGATCAAAGGGGAAGTGAATACGGCATCGAACTATGGGCGGTCACTTCTCTTTTGAGTTTGCCTTTTAGAGAATAGCTCTGCTGCTCTCAAGGTCGTGTCGTTCCCGCGCTCGCAACGACGTCACGCGCTCAGTATGGTCAGCACAAACCAAACATTTTTAATGAATAAGTTCAGATGCAGTTATTTTTGTTCTAAACCGGGTTAAATAAAAAAACACGGGTATTCTTAATTTCGATAACCATCACGCTCGCAAAGTTTGTGCACTGAATAAAAAGTAACCCTGTATAAGCTCCATTAGTAAAATATTGTATTCATTCGAATCATTGTAAGCATAGGCTAAAAACTATAAATAAAATTATATTTTTTTCAACAAAGTTCTCATTTCATTGTCTAGTGCGATGTTCGATAACTTATTAATCACTAGCTGTTACCCGCGTAAAAGTTAGCTTATGTTGGGCTCTGTAACCCTGACAATATGTATACAAATTTTCATAATGATCAGCTGTGAAGGAATAACAAACAAACAAACAAACTCACTTTCTCATTTATATATTAGTACTAACAAAACCAATTCATGAAACAAAACTAAATCCAAAAACCTTTTTCCTTAAAAGTCCAGGAATATTATAATTCAACTAAACGAATTAATCCAATCCGAAAAACAACAACGGTAAAACCGAATCCGAAACGGAGTTTGTTCAAACTGTTGTAAATCCAAACCAAGACAACAATCGTAAAGCTAAACACAAATAGCAAAATTAGCAAAAATCGAAATCAGTTAAATCAATGTGAATCAATCAATAGTCAAATAACATAGTATGGGTACCGTACGTATGCACTTGCACTATAGTGTGAAACGCTTTTTTTTTTTAAATGGAACTATTAGCTTCGGTTGTACTGACACACCGGACTGTTGCGGGAGCGTAGGGCTCTCACCGCCAAAAATTTACAGTGTCTGCCTAGGGGCGCCCCAGAGGGGGGCTCGAACCTCGGCCTATGGCGACACTGGGGGAAGGCGAACGGATTGGAGAGAAGCGGCCGGGCACGTGCTGGTACCGCGAAAACCGAGTCCCTACAGGAGGGTGGCGCGACGCGCGGCCCCGCCGCCGGCGGGGCCGATATGACGGACGTGTGAGTCTGCTTTGTGTCGCCGAGTCTAATTGTTTATACGCCTCGATGGCGACAGTAATGGGGTCGTCCGGGTCGTTGAGGACGTGCCGCGGACGAGGTTTGGACCTGATGTGATGCGCGGGCCGTCGCCCGCACTTAAGTACAATTAAAGACGTTAGCGTGTTTCAGAAATTTCATAAACCTAATAGCGCCATCTATCGGAATCCATGAGTAACACTTATTTATGTTTCGAATGTTGATTTTTTTCTCAAAAGCTGATTGATTTATAGTTAGATTTAATGTTTTAGAATTGTTTTATTTTATTATTCGTTTGTATCATAGAACCTGTACTAATTTTGCGGAGAGTGTCACACAAATTTCCATCCCCTATTTTAGGGGCTGGGAGATTTCCAAAAAAAATAAGGCAGGTATTTTTCGTTGATAACACAGATTTTGATTTGTGTACCGATTTTTAGTCAGACAGTCGGCGGTGCGTGACAGCGACGACGGAACGCTTGCGCCGCGGGAGTGATCACACTGGGGGCGTGATCACCTCCCATCCGGCTGCGCCCCGTCTTGCCAGCTGTCTGATCAGACCTTGAGATGAACATAGCTACAAGAAAAATGAAACTCTATAGAGGCACCCGGCACGTGCCTCTATGGAGTTTCATTTTTCTTTGTCATTAATCTATACTAATATTATAAATGTGAAAGTGTGTCTGTTTGTTTGTTTGTCCGTCCTTCACGGCAAAACGGAGGGACGAATTGACGTGATTTTTTTAGTGAAGATAGTTGAAGGGATGGAGAGTGACATTTATTGCTAAAAGCACAGTAAAATTTCTTACCATAAAAATAGATAACTGAATAGATACAGATATGATACAGTAATATACTTGGTGGGTTGGCTAGGATGATACCAACTAGGATAAATTCTTGTATAGTTGCCGGCACGTAACTTTAGTGATGGCCCTGGATGATAAGAAATCGAAAATAAGGTATCTCGTGTGGGCAGTGGCGTGCCTAGGGTTCAATAGTAAGGCAAGCCAGATAGCCAACCTATCTGGCTTGCCTTACTATTCACATCATCCAACGTCATCGTCAAAGTTACGTGCCGGCAACTATATCTCACGTTGTCAACCTTCCACCCCTAAGAAGGTCTTATATCTAGTATACATTACAATGTTTTAATTGTACAAAAATACAATACCTTATTTAATTAAAACCATTATTTTCAGGAACAGAGTCTGTGGTTGCAAGCTTCCATGCGATGCCGGCATAATAAACGTTGGGTGTGTGGCGCGTATAAGACAAGAAAGATTAGGAATCGCAAATCTTACAAAGTTATTTTAACGTATCGATTCATTGACAGATGCGACATGGCTATTTATAACTATAAATATAATAAAAGTGAGTTTTTATGTACACGGTCCGTCTCTGGATACCCTTAGAGTATAGATAAGCAAGCCATAGAGCGCGCGCATCGCTCTTTGACCATTGTGCAAAGCGTAAGCAGATATCTATAGTTCTACGTTCTTATTTTGATTCCGTTAAAAGTTTTTACAGCTGTGCACTGCACATTTCACCATGATTCCATAAAATCCGAATATCGAGAGAAACAATCAGCGTGCGTGACTAATAGCTAGGTCGTTGCTTTTTTGAGTTTGTCTGTTCGTTCATACTCGTGATTCCTGCTTACTGTTCATACTTGTTAAAGCGCGCTCTATAGCTTGCTTATCCTTTTTAGGGTTCCGTAGTAAACTACAAGGAACCCTTATAGTTTCGCCATGTACGTCTGTCTTTCTGTCCGTCTGCGGTCTAGCGCCTAGACGTTTGCTAGAAAGCTATAATTTGGTATGTATACTCATAAGTTATGCGTAATAGTTGGTCCAACAGGAAATGGTGTAATAACAATGCTAACAAAGTGGTAGAACAAAATTTTGAAAAATAATTTTTTGGAGTGCGTACAGGTAAAGTGGGAATGAATTTTTTTTTCGTACTAACCCTATGGCGGCACTGTGGAATGTTGTGGGTTGTTAGATAGGTCTCTTAAAAATATTGAGGGGTGTGGGAAGATCATTTTCCGATACAATGATCCGTTTGCGAATTATTTACATTTAACGTGTCAATTTTCGTTTTGCACGGTGGTCCCCCCCCCCCTCTATCTCCTTCTTCCTTCGTCTTGTGTTTAGAAATTTGAAAAAATTCATGGCAGTAGTCCATAAAGTGAACATACAAGGAAAACTATAATGGTTAAGTAGGCACTACTAGTTACCGAATAATAGCCGATGAACTTATAAAGTAAAATTTCTTTAACGCAAACGTGCAAATGTTATAGAATATGGCATTGCAGGTACTCAAGCAAGAAATGCGTAACCAATACGGAACCCTACATTGTGCGTGGCCCGACACGTACTTGCACGGTTTTTTTGTTAGTTGCTCAAGCCAAAAAACATTTAAAAATCAATAGGTAAACCATTAAAAAAAATGGAGGTAAAAAATATATTAAGAAAAGTATTATAAAGAAAAAGAAATAAATAGGGATAGTTCATGCTTAATAGTATGCAGTGACATAGTGAAGGAATGATTTAAGACATCTATATTGTATGTTCTCGTGCCATAATGTTTGAATTGAAAAGAAATGAATAAAATTGCGAAGGGGCCGCCGCGCACCGCGTCGTCGTTCCCAGGTGCATTGCAACAATGATTGACATAGACTCAACTGCTTATTGTTGCATAGCAATGTGTAATACCAAGGAGGCAGCAACGTGCCGCGAGTGACGGGTATGTGCCCGTGGTGTACCCTCCGACAGGGATATTATATCAAACGGTCAGTGTTTATGTGTTTAATTACGATGCTGAGTGTTCACTGGTTAGTGATTAGTGTTGTGTGAAAACAATATCCTTTTCAGGAAAGGCTAAAGCTAATTAAGTGTTCTCAGTATCGTATAGTCTGTCATCACTGTTAATGAAACGCTTGGCCGAATGGTTAAGAAATCACATATAAGATTCAGTGTTCAGGTTTGAAACCTAGTAGCCGCAAAGCAATTTTTGTACCACAATTTTGATTTACTCAATAGGCTTAAAACTAGAGAGTATCCATTAACGAATCTAGTGGTGAAAATGATATACTGCCTAGTGCCTTAATATTGTTTCCAACATATATGCACGCTCGAGGGGTCAGCTCACCTGTGCGCTGGTATACCAGCTCCCCTCCTAGGCAACCAAGGCCAATGACCCTGTTGCCGATCGTGTATGGTTCTTGAAATATCAATCTTCCTCTTCACAGTTGTTTTGCAGAGATTTGCCATCGCATTTTTGCAATGGTGCAGATTTAATTGACAGATCTTTAGTGACTTTTGTGTTGGTGTTTATGTTGTGTGCTTGTGTGTGTGTTCTCATGTGTGTTACTGTTGTTGTCTGTTTTGTCAGATGCGGGGACTAGGTCCCAAGAGCAATCGCTGGCTCAGGGATTCCTCCTTCCATGGGATTACTTTCGGTGGCTCGGTCCACCCCCGTGTCCGCTCGATTGGGTGTGTGGTTGTTGTTGGGGCAATGTTTTCCGCTACCTGTCCCCCCTGCGCCTGGGCAGCATTCGCTCCTTTCGGAGCTCCTAAATTTGAAGGTTCCATATTTAATAGTTACTGGTTTTGAGTACAGAAAAATAGCTCCTTCGGTGTACCCGACCAAAGGTAGCAGCGGTTGTACAGGGCGAAGTACCGCCACTCCCCCGCCCTGAGTCGCTAGCAACAGTATTTGGCTGGCAATTGGACTAGAGTCCGCCCATACGAGACGGAGTGATCCTTTTCCGTGTGCCTTGCCCTCCCGGCCGCGCGTCCCTGAGTGTAACTTCGCCTACTTATTGGCTAGTTTGCTCCAGCTCCGTCCGACCGAGAGGGCACGACCAATGCATCCAGTTTCACCCGCCCCCGACGTGCGTCCCCCAGTCCAACCCTCCTCCTACTGCCGAGGCAGAGCCGTTGCCCGGGTCCGCCCACCCATCCTCATTGCGAACCCTTGCACCGGCCCTACCACGTTGTCCTCGGCACGTTTCTTCCAACCTTGACCCCAGGGGTGTCGGTATTTGGCCAATGGCTAGCAATGCCTATCGACACTTTGCAATGTCTCCTGACATTACTAGCCATTGTTTCCAGCTGCACCAGGCGGATGATCTGCGCTTCGGAGCGCAGATCATCCGCCTGGCGGAAGTGCCGGTGGTCTGTTTTTGGGAGGGGTCCCAAAACAGACCACCGGCACTTCCGGGCCCTTTATTAATAGGTGGTGATTTCAATGCAAAGCATTGTGCTTGGGGGTGCTCCAGCGTGAATGATAGAGACATGACTACTAACTATTGTTTCTCCTTCGTTGGCAACATTATGCAGTTGGTCTGTTTTTGATGATCCACTTGGCAGTTATCACCTTCCTGTAATTACGAAATTTCTGGTCAGTAGGTGTGATTCTTTGTTAAGCGAAACTCTGAATGCTCCTAGTCATTACAATTTTAGGTTGGTAGATTGGAAATTGTATATTAAGCATGTGGACGATTTAATATATGATTTTATATTTAATCAGGATAATTCTTTGTTAGTTTATATTAAGTTGATAGAAATTTTCAATTTAGCCGTGCAAAAGTGATTGCTCACTGATAGTAATCGTCGCAGCATTCAAGTATCTCATACCTATGGTTCCTCTCATAATAGAAAAAATAAACATACTAAACTTTACTCCCTCGTACGTATTGACGACCTCCGTGGCGTAATGGTTACCACGCCAGACCGCCACCCAGGAGGTCCCGGGTTCGATCCCCGGTCGGGTCATGATGAAAAACGAACTTTTTCTGATTGGCCTCGGGTCTTGGTTGTTTTCTATTATTGTATTTGTTATCTATATATATAAAAGAGAAAATCACTGACTGATTCATCACGAAATCTCCGAAACTACAAGTGCCAGGAGTCTCCAATTTTGCATGGGGGTTCCTTTTGGGGCGTAAGTGCTCACTAAGAAAGGATTTTTGGAAATTCATCCCCTAAGGGGGTAAAACGGGGGTGCAAAGTTAGTATGAAACTTTGCCGTTTTTGAAGTTATTCGAATGAAATTCAGCATGAAGGTTCTTTACTGAAAAGTATGAAACATGAGTAAAATATTCTTCTCAAAAAACATCCCCTATGGGGTTAAATGGGGGCGCAAAGTTAGTATGAATCTTTGCCGTTTTTGAAGTTATTCAAATGAAATTCAGCATGGAGGTTCTTTACTGAAAAGCATGAAACATGAGTAAAATATTTTTTTCAAAATTCATCCCTTAGGGGGTTAAACGGGGGTGCAAAGATAGTATGAAACTTTGCTGTTTTTGAAGTTATTCGAATGAAATTCAGCATGAAGGTTCTTTATTGAAAGACATGAAACACGAGTAAAATATTTTTCTCAAAAATCATCCCTTAGGGGGTTAAACGGGGGTGCAAAGTTAGTATGAAACTTTGCCATTTTTTAAGTTATTCAAATGAAATTCAGCATGAAGATTTTTTATTGAAAAACATGAAACATAAGTAAAATATTTTCTCAAAAATCATCCTTTCAAAGTTAATATGAAACTTTGCCGTTTTTGAAGTTATTCGAATGAAATTCAGCATGAAAGTTCTTTACTGAAAAGTATGAAACATGAGTAAAATATTTTTCTCAAAAAACATCCCCTATGGGGTTAAACGGGGGCGCAAAGTTAGTATGAAACTTTGCCGTTTTTGAAGTTATTCAAATGAAATTCAGCATGAAGGTTCTTTACTGAAAAGCATGAAACACGAGTAAAATATTTTTTTCAAAATTCATCCCTTAGGGGGTTAAACGGGGGTGCAAAGATAGTATGAAACTTTGCTGTTTTTGAAGTTATTCGAATGAAATTCAGCATGAAGGTTCTTTATTGAAAGGCATGAAACACGAGTAAAATATTTTTCTCAAAAATCATCCCTTAGGGGGTTAAACGGGGGTGCAAAGTTAGTATGAAACTTTGCCATTTTTTAAGTTATTCAAATGAAATTCAGCATGAAGATTTTTTATTGAAAAACATGAAATAAAAGTAAAATATTTTTCTCAAAAATCATCCCTTAGGGGGTTAAACAAGGGTGCAAAGTTAATATGAAACTTTGCCGTTTTTGAAGTTATTCGAATGAAATTCAGCATGAAGGTTCTTTACTGAAAAGCATGAAACATGAGTCAAATATTTTTTTCAAAATTCCTCCCTTAGGGGTTTAAACGGGGGTGCAAAGATTGTATGAAACTTTGCCGTTTTTGAAGTTATTCAAATGAAATTCAGCATGAAGGTTCTTTTTTGAAAGGCATGAAACACGAGTAAAATATTTTTCTCAAAAATCATCCCTTAGGGGGTTAAACGGGGCGCAAAGTTGGTATGAAACCTTGCCGTTTTTGAAGTTATTCCAATGAAATTAAGCATTAAGGTTCTTTACTGAAATCATCCCAGAAACTGACTGATTGGTGGTATACTAGACAGGAAAGGGAGTAATAGGACTGTAAGTGTATTATCGCAGGCGCTCAACCAAGAAAGTTGTCATTTTGCATAGAGATTCCCTTTAAGATGTTGACAAGGATGATAACGGGATTTTTTTAATTCCCACGGGAACGGGACAAATAGGACTGCACGTGTGTTATTGTGGGCGCTCAACCTAGAACTCCTAGATTTTGTATTAAGCTTCCCTTTATAAAGTAGTCAATAAAGATGGGATTTTTTTTAATTCCTACAGGATTCGGAATAATTTATTAGACTACGCGTGTATTATCGGAAGCGCTTAACCTGAAAAGCTGAATTTTTTATAGAAATGGGCGGAGCCGCGGGTAACAGCTATTAAAATAATAAAACAACAGGATTTTGTACACAGTAGGTAGTCAAACAGCGGCGAGCAAATAGACAATGAGCAATGAAGAACACTGACGTCTCGGGGAAAACTACAGTAATAGGAGGCTGTTAAATCCGTCTATACTACTTAATTAGTCACAAGTCCAAATCCACGCGGGCGAAGCCGCGGGCACAGCTAGTAAAATATAATATCGTTGAGTTAGTATCCCATAACACAAGTTTCGAACTTACTTTGGGGCTAGCTCAATCTGTATGAATGTCCCTATATATTTATTTATTTATTTATTACTTGCACTAAGGCAGTGGAGGCTTCTAAGACAGTCAATTTAAAAATGATCCCACGCAGGAGAGATACATTGAATTTAAAAGATTGCAGGCCTTGAAAAAGCTTACTTTAAAGAAAGAAAGACAATTAATGGATATCTTTGTGCGAGCCATTAACAGATCAACTCCTATCTCTCGTATTTGGCAGATAGCTTAGAAGTTTAATAGAATTTATATACCTCCCAATAGGGACAGTTCCTCCTGGGTTTCAGATTTTCTTAAAAAATTCACTTCTGATACAGTTGAGGCCCATTTTTCGTCTGTTAATTTATGACTAATTCATACACTCTTCAGGAACTAGTCTCTGCTTTGTATTCTAGACGTGACACAGCTCTCGGCCTTGATGGTATTCCTTAAAAAATGTTTAAAAAGTTGTCTGTAAAGGCTTTATCTCTTGTTTTGCGAGTATTATAATCTACTCTGGGAAAGTTCTGTCATTCCTTCAGACTGGAAGAAGGACTGTCTTGTACCTATTTTAAAACCACAAAAGGACAAAATATAAAGCAGATTCTTATGGTCCCATTAAGTCCCATAGCATTAACATCTTGTATGGGTAAGGTTTTTGAACGCCTGCTTGGGCAGCGTTTGGATTATTACATGGAAAATGGTTGTTTGTTGCCATGAAATCAATTTGGTTTTCGTAGAGGTAGGTCATCCAAAGAAAGTATATCTCACCTTCAGCTTGATATTTACAATGCTCGGAAAATGGGCAATGAGTTTGTTGCAGTTTTTTTGATGTTGTTGATGCTTTCAATAACATCAATCATCATACACTTTGTTATGAACTTATTTCTTTAGGTGTACCTGAAAAATAGTTAAATGGGTTTTTAGTTTTATACATGGTAGAGAAGTGTATGCTAGAGTGAATAATCAGTTAATAGGACCACGCTTTTCTTTTAAGGGTGTGTGTCGCTGCGTATGCGTCGGAATGAAACACTTCACACTACTGTAGGAACTATTTATTAAAAAATCTCGATCGTATATCAATCAAGCCGTGAGCGCAACCATAGCGCGATGCAATTTGACTACAGCGCCATCTATTAACAATCTTTGGAACCACTTTAAATTAAAATTTATGCATTTAGAAGTAAATAATCTACATTTTGGAAATATAAATTTTAACACATATTATGCATATATTTTTAGGACAAATACCTATGTATTTTGGACATTCCGCCCACCAAAGAACTAGTTCTTTAAGATGACAACAATTGAAATCTTCAAACTTTCAAGAATATTAAAATTTTAAAAGAACTAAGCACACTAATAACAAACTTATGTGGTTCCGCCCACCATGCGACTCTAATGAAAAAACACAACGTATTATAACTAAATTATCAACACTCTCAGAATCGAATATAATCTCAATATGAACTACGCGTTAACAAAACATTTCTAATTAGTTAGCAGGATGTAAAAAACATAACTTATTACAAGCGCGTTTACAAAATCCGTTTTTAGTTTGAATGGTCACAACGCGTGTAATATGGTCACTGCCGGGATGTTTCTCAGAAATTCTACCGATAAGCCACTTCGCAGGTGGCAAATTATTGTCTCGAATGATAACCACGTCATTAATCTCCGGCTCTGTTTTCTTAGTGAACCATTTGTATCTTTGATTTAAAGTTACAAGATATTCATCCGACCATTTCCTCCAATAATCATGAACCATTTTTTGCATTAATTTCCATCTACGCAAACCTGAGACCTGAACCCTAGAGTAGTCTTCATCCGGTATAGCGACAAGAGGCTCACCTATTAAAAAATGCCCAGGTGTTAGAGGCAATGGATCATCCGGATTCTCACTCAAGTATGACAGTGGACGCGAATTTAGACACGCTTCTATTTGGCTTAAAACCGTTGACAACTCCTCGAAAGTAAGCGTGGAGTCCCCTATAACCCTCTTTAAATGAGATTTAGTAGACCGAACCCCAGCCTCCCACAAACCCCCAAAATTAGGCGCCTGTGGCGGTATAAAATGCCAACTCGTGCCTTCCTTCACTAGCAACTCTCCAATTTCACTAGGTAGTTGAGAAACTGCCCTATTAAACATAGCTCTCAATTCTTTATCGGCGCCAACGAAATTAGTGCCGTTGTCACTGAATAGATCTTGGCAGTGGCCCCTCCTCGACACAAATCTTCGAAATGCAGCGATGAAACCTTGAGCTGTTAGGTCTGATACAGCTTCTAGGTGTATCGCTCTCGTTGCCAGGCAAACAAAGAGGCATATGTACCCCTTATATGCTTTGGACCCTCTGCCTGGGGAAAATCTAATGTTGATGTGACCCGTAAAATCAACACCGGTACTCTTGAATGGCTTGGTTGGTGCCACTACTCTTGCCTCTGGCAAGTTGCCCATCAACTGGTTATTATTTTGTCGAGAGTACCGCGTACACGTAACACAACCTCTGTAGAACTTCTTGACTCGCTCTCGACCTCGAATTATCCAAAACTTGGATCGCAAAAAATTGAGCATAACTTGTGGCCCTCCGTGTAGTGTCCTAAGGTGAGCATCTGCAACTATCAACCCAGTGAAGTGGCATTCACTAGGCATAATCACAGGATGCTTCTTGTCGAAACTTGCTTTAGAGTATTCGATCCGTCCACCTACTCTTAAGATCCCCTTCTCGCCGAGAAAAGGATTAAGAGTGTGGAGGTGACTCTTTTTGGACACGCATCCAGAAGACTTTAACTGCTTGATGTCCCCTCTGAAATAAAAATTTTGAGTTTCCCTTATACAAATATCCATTATCTCATCCATTTCTCGTTTTGTTATAGATTTTCCCACCGCTCTTACTCCTGTTCCAAATCTCCTGCAATACGCTAATACTCTCAAAGCCCTCTGTAAATTAGAAAATCTAGTCCAAATAAATTCTTCCTTAATTTGAATCACGGCAGTTAAAGTCTTAATGGATCTCTGCTCCTCACTTGTTGCAAATGTTTGGTCCGATTTGTACTCACAACTCTCACTCAAAAACTCGGGCCCAAACCACCATAAGCTATGGTCTCTCAACTCTGAACTCAACAAACCCCTCGACGCGCAATCTGATGGATTCTCGTCAGTCCTCACATGATTCCAGTGTTCTCGATCCAACATGGTGTGGATTTCTGACACCCTGTTGCTCACGAAAGTTGTCCAATGACTGGGCTCTCCTCTAATCCATGCAAGAGCAACCGTTGAATCAGACCATGCGAATAACTGACCCTTGGGAATATTCATGATTTGTGAGACTTCAAAAAGCAAATTAGTGGCCAGCAAGGCTGCACACAGCTCGAGCCTCGGAATGGAAATCTCCTTTTCGACCGGTGCTACTTTGGTCTTTGCTGTCACTAGGTGAACGTGAATATTTCCAGTGGCGTCTCTCACTTTGATGTAGACCGCAGCAGCATAAGCAGCCCTCGACGCGTCTGCGAACGCATGTAACTCCACATAATCACTTGTTCTGGTATTAAGCCAACGAGGAATCTTGATGTCTCGTACGTTGCTCAAGTCGTTGCGGAACAAAAGCCATTCATTCAAAAGTTCTGGTGTAAGATTGTCATCCCAACCTAAACCCGTCTTCCACAACCTTTGAATGAAGATTTTGGCCTTTACGATCACTGGTGCAATCCACCCCAACGGATCGTAGAGTCTCGCTATCTCTGATAAAACTCTCCGTTTTGTAAAGTCACTATTACCCTCAGGTAATTGATAGGTATACTCGAATTGGTCAGAACCTTTATTCCAGCAGATTCCTAGAACCTTGATTGTGTCATCAGACTTGAAGTTAAGCTTTTGACACGAAACTTCACAATCATGTTTGATGTGCTCGATCAACTCATCACAATTAGTGCACCATTTTTGCAAATGGAAACCACCAGCTCCCATGAGATTATTAAGTTCTCGATAAATTGTAACAGCTTCCTCTTTAGATTCGCATCCGGTAAGAAGATCGTCAATATAGAAGTCCTGTAGAGTGACTTTTGCTGCTAGAGGATTTCTGTGTTGGTCATCTTTAGCGAGCTGTTGAAGCGATCTCACTGCCAGATAGGGCGCAGACGAAGTCCCGAAAGTAAGCCTCAACAACTTATAGTGCTTAACCGGTTGCTGGGTATCCGAACGCCACAAAATTCTCTGGAAGTCGGTGTCCTCCTCATGGACACGTATCTGCCTGTACATCTGAACTAAATCGGCAGCGATGCAAATCGGATGGCGTCGCCATCTCATGAGAATATGGCGTAAATCCTGTTGAAGCCTTGGACCAACCATGAGTGTGTCATTAAGAGACACGTTATTGACACCCTTACATGAGGCATCGTAAACGACACGCACCTTAGTTGTCTCTTTATCATATCTCAAAACTGGATGATGGGGAAGATAAACTGCTCTGGATTTGTTTATCATATCAATCTCTTTAATCTCCACCATATGATTTTGCTCGATATAATCATCCATGACTTTCTTGTACTCCTCATATTATAACGACGGATTCTTCAACAATCTCTTCTCTAATAAATGAAATCTACGACGAGCAATCAAATTTGACTGGCCGTAGAGACACTCAGGATCATGATTCTTGAATGGTAAACGAACGCTATAGCGCCCATCATCACCTCTCTCTGTAGTTTTCTCGTAAATCTCCTCGCACCTCATCTCTTCTCTCGTCATCTTCTTCTGTATCATGTTTGGCTCCCTTTCAATTTCCCAAAATTGTTTCAGAAATTCATCCTCTCTCACTCGGATATGCAAGTTGACCACTCGCTGTTTTGGGGATGATGCACTCTCAATTCGACCTGACAAAACCCATCCGAATTGCGTATTTTGCGCAATCGGACCACTCTTATTAGGATGTTTTAACAGACCGCTCAGAATAATTTCGCTGTGTACCTCTACTCCTAGAATAATATCTATTCGCCCTGGTGACCCGTAGCTGGAATCAGCTAAAGTCACATTCTCAATTGCTGACCAGTTGCTAATTGAAGCGTTGCTAGTCGGAAGGAACGATGTTAAAGTACTCAAAACGAAAGCATTGACACTAACAGAAAATTCTGGGTTATGAAGGGACTCTAACTCTAATGAAACCATACTCTTAAATTTGGTTTCTCCGTCTCCTACACCGGATACAAGACCACTCACAGGTACGCGCTTCAACCCTAACGATTGAACCGTGGCTTCAGTAATAAACGAGGCTTCGGAGCCTTGATCTATTAATGCTCTAATAATTTGTGAGTAGCCGTTGAATGAGACGGCTCTAACTATGGCAGTAGCCAGTAACACTTCACTATTATTGCTAGAATTGTCCATGGCAAAATGCGAAGTAACTCT
This sequence comes from Endotricha flammealis, assembly GCA_905163395.2. Taxonomy (NCBI): domain Eukaryota; kingdom Metazoa; phylum Arthropoda; class Insecta; order Lepidoptera; family Pyralidae; genus Endotricha; species Endotricha flammealis. Next base: position 7,738,470 of record LR990868.1, read on the forward strand.
TCTCTCTGAGTTCCCACTGGATGATTCGGCCGGAACAGGATTCTCCATACTCGTAGCTGCCGGCGCAAGTTGACCTCTCTCGAAATGAAGTAGTGTGTGGTGTCTACGGCCACACCTGCGGCAACACGTAGATAGCCGGCAATTCTTCACCGAATGATTGGATGAAAAACAATTGAAACACAGTCTCTTTGATTGTATAAATGCTGATCTCTCTTCAGGAGACTGGTTTTGAAATTGCTGACATAGATGTAGCAAGTGCTGGCCGGGACACATGACGCAAGCGATCTTTTTCTTCTCCTCTTGTACAACAGAATGAAATGACTTCTTCTTATGGTTCTGTTTGTTGGCGTTCTGATTAACCTTCTGCTTTCCACATTCATCTTCTATCATCTCTAAAGACCGAAATCTACTCTCCAAAAATTGTACTAGTATGTTCCAAGGAATTAATTCGTCGGGATCGATCTGACTATTCTGCTGCTCCCATAACTTCTTCGCTTCCTCATCAAGCTTGGACACTACCACGTGATTGATGATAACATCCCACGTCTCGGTGGAAATGTCAATATTGTTCAGCGATTTCAGACACGCTGTTGTCGTGTCCAGAAGATGTTTGATCGAAGATGCAGACTCTGGAACTGCATTTGGTATTGCGAAAAACTGCTTTAAAATCTCGCGCGTATTATACCGCCTGTTATTGTAGCGATGAAGAAGTTGTTTCCACGCTCCCTCGTAATTGGAAGCAGTGGTGGAAGTATTCTTCAGCAAAGTATCAGCTTCGCCTGTCAAACTGCTCTTCAAATAATGCAGCTTTTGCACTGCGCTCAGATCGTTGTTGCGATGAATAAGGCTGATGAACATGTCGTGAAATCCCTGCCACTCGTCGTATGCACCAGAAAACTTCGGCAATTGAATTTGTGGTAGTCTAGCTTGACTGCTCGCTGCTGTAGTACAATGATCGGCATCTGTTCGAGGCATTGCAGTAAGGACACTTATCTTCCTCATATCATCCTTCAACCTTGTCTTATAGTCAGTATACATTTCTTCGAATTGCTCATATACGTCCTGCGTAAAATATTCATCAGTGCTAGCTCTCTCCTTTTCATTCATATTGGAATGTTCGTTGTCAAATTTAGACCACAACTTCTCTAAGTTCTCCATCCTCGACTCAATATAAGAAACGGTAATCCGGTCCTTAGGCGACTTTTTGTAATTAGAGTAGCTCTTGACCAACCGTTCATAACGATTCGCTTGGGTGAGTAAAAGCGCATCCATGTTACACAGATAAATATTAAACAAAGTCTCAAATATTGTTCGAAATTAAATCACTAAAGTCTCAACGAATAGAAACACCAACAACAAAACCAGAAGTCCACTTTTACTCAAAACTATGTCTATAGAAGCGGCAAAAATATTCCAAGTCTCTAACACCAGTAAAAAGTTAAAGTCAAAAAACTCGCTCAGAAACTAAGTCACTGGAAGCCATAATTTTTCTAAGTTCGTGAACACGGCCAGAGACTAAGTCCAAAAAACGAAATAAATTCTATGTGTTTTTAACATAGCATATAACATATTTTTTTCAGTCCGCGGCGTAACGTCGTACTGTGCGCACGCGCGCTTACGTCGGTTATAATTAAGTGATAATGACGTCAACAGTCGTTAAATGTGTGCACTGCAATCTTGTAGTTAACGAACTTTTAGCGTTCGTACAGTGTAAAAGTGCAGTGATGGACGAGATTAGTCTAGCTCGTCTTTGTTTGACTACGTTCACGGAGAGTGAAGTGGGAGAGGCGAAAGATTTACTGTACGATTCAATCTCATCTATGGTAAAGAAGACAGTCAGAAAAGGAGAGGGAAAAATTCAACGAAATGTGGAAGATATAATAAGCACCATCAAGGCAGTGGACGCTGATAAAATGCCAACTTTCGTGGCGAAAGAGCTTCACCGCCTACCCCCCGTTACATTTGATCATATAGATGCCACAAGAATTTTGAAAGATCTTATTCGAGTTCAGAACGATGTAAAAACTGTAAAAGAAGATTATGTCAGTGTGGAACAATTCAATCAGCTGAGACTGGAATTTGAAAACATGAAACATACCTCATATAATAATAGTTTTGGTTTTAACGTCAATATGAGAAGGGGAGGGTATCTACTTAATAATACTTGTGAGGCAAATAGCGGGCCGGTGGGTCTAATGTTGGATGGTAGCAGTGAATCTGGTATTTCTCCCCCGCAAGGGCGATGTGACAGTCACTCATATACATTGAATACGAAACTGACTGGAAGTCAATACGATAATTCACCAAAAATATCGTTTAATAATGCTGTGAGAAAGGTAGCAGCGGAGGAGATCATGCCGGTCGTGCCCACATACAGGTTGGATCAGACCGCCAAGGAGAATGCGCCGCCGATACCATTCCTGCCGACGCTCGCGCCTCCGACGACGCCCGCGCCCATGTCGCCGCCCGCGCCGTTACCGTCGGTCGCTTCGTCCGCTCTCGCGGCGCCGCCGGCGCCGGCGCCCGCGTCCCCGATGCTCGGGCCGACGCCCGCGCCCATGTCGCCGCCGTTGCCGTCGGTCGATTCGTCCGCTCATGTGCCGTCGACACACATGCCGCCGCCGGCGCCGGCGCCCGCGTCCCCGATGCTCAGGCCGATGTGGGCGCCCGTGCCGCCGCCGCCGACGTCGTCGGTCGCTCCGTCCGCACACAATCAAAATACATCCTTACAGCCTACTAAATCCCAAATGGAGGAGGTTTCCAGGGCGGCCGTCGTGGGAGGTGAAAGGGAGGTGAACGAGGGTTGGATTGAAGTAAAAAGAAAAACTAGGTCCAACGGTTTCGTGGGCAAAGTCGGAAATGCTTTAATTGAATCGGGTATGAAATTTAAAGCTGCCGATAAAAAAGTACCTATGTATATAACAAATGTGCATAAGCAATGCTGTACACAAGACATTGTGGAATATATCCGGCAAAAAACCGAGGAGCAAGTGACGCTTGTTAAGTTGTCAATTAAGAATGAAAACAAATATAATGCATATAAGTTTTTTGTACCGAGCTATAAACTACGTACGTTTTTGAATGAGGATCTGTGGCCGAGAGGGATCGTCTTTCGTCGGTTTGTACACAATAAGTACCGAACCGCGGATGCACACCCAGACAGGACAAATAATAAAAATTCATAATTAATACGGATAACTGTAAAATTATTAGTTTCAACTGTAAAGGATTGAAACGCTCGCAAGAATGCGTAAGATGGTTATGCAACACAGCTGATTTATTATTATTGCAAGAAACTTTGTTGATGCCCTACGATGTCCCGTTACTCGGAACGATTAGCAAAGATTTTGCTTACATCGGGAAGTCGGCCATTGATGATTCATCGGGCGTACTGACAGGCAGGCCGTACGGTGGAGTAGCGATCTTATGGCGAAAAAACGCGTTCTCGTCAGTCAGTGTTATTCCCTGTGATAACAACCGTTTAATTGCGTGTCGGATTAGCATGGAAAAGTGTACAGTTTTAGTTATTACTTCGTACATGCCAACGGAATGTCATGTCAACTTAGTTGAATATACGGAGTGCTTAAGTGAAATAAACTCAATTATCGAGTGCAATGATAGTGAGTGCGCTATTGTATGCGGTGATTTCAATGCTAATCCAGGTGGTATATTTTTTAAAGAATTGATGGATTTCTGTGAGGAGCAGCACTGGAGTTGCGCTGACGTTGAGCGCCTTGGACTTGACTCAGGTACTTATACTTTTATCAGTGACTCTCATGGTTGTTGTCGTTGGCTCGACCACTGCATTGTTTCTGAGTCGGGTAGCGAATTAATAAGTAGTATAAAAGTACATAATGATGTGTTTTGGTCAGACCATTTCCCTATAGAAATACAATGTGACTTTAAATTAGTGAGACATAAAGTGCTGTCTAGTTGTAATAAAAATAATAAAGTAGTATGGGGTGAAAGGTCAGCTGCACAGATAAAGCACTATTCTGAATTATGTAATCGTAAATTGAAACTTATACAATTTCCTTCCGAGTTTCATATGTGTGCTGATGGAAACTGTAATGATTTAAAACATCAAGAGTTGCTTGATAAGATGTATCAAACTATTATTAATATCCTTCAGGAATCTGCCATTAGCAGTAATAACCTCTGCAGCAGAACTAGGAGAGGGAAACCTTTGATAGGCTGGAATAAGCATATCAAAGATGCACATTTAAGAGCTAAGTCTTGTTTTGAAAATTGGGTGTTTCACAATAAACCCTTTTCTGGTACTGTTTATGAGGAAATGCGGCTTAGTAAGAAAATATTTAAATCTAGACTTAAGTGGTGTCAGGATAATGCTGACCAAATAAAAATGGACATATTAGCAACACACTGTACCAATAAAGACTTTAAAAAATTTTGGCAGTGCACCAACAAACTTAATGTGAGGCAAAGTCATGCTGAATGTATAGGTGCTGAGAGGGATCCTCAAAAGATAGCTCATTTATTTAAGACTCATTTTAAAGTTAGTCCGCTTCCAACAGACATACCTATCAGGTCTGAGAACTCTATTGAGGATTCCAGGAGAAGTGTTTACTTTAGCTCCAAAGACGTTAGAAATGTAATACAACATATGACCAGAGGTAAATCACCTGGATTTGATGGCTTGAGTATTGAGCACTTTCAGTTTGCCGGTTTTCACTTGCCTAGAGTATTATCTATGTTTTATTCATTGTGCCTGGGACACAAGTATCTTCCTCGGGATCTCATGAGAACCATGGTCGTGCCAATTGTAAAATGCAAGACAGGAAATATTAATGACATTAACAACTACCGTCCCATTTCTCTTGCTACTGTCACGGCAAAAGTCTTTGATAGCTTGCTCAACTCTCACCTTAAAAGCAACCTTAATTTGCAACCAGCACAATTTGGTTTTCAACCGGGTCTTTCTACTGAGTCTGCTATATACTGTATGAAAGAGACTATTCAGTATTATCGTAATAGAAAAACACCTGTGTTTGCCTGTTTTCTGGATTTGAAAAGTGCATTTGATTTAGTGTCTTATGAGATCCTCTGGGAGAAGCTTCATAAGCGGAACGTACCAAGAGTAATAATAAATATGTTTGAATTCTGGTATGCTAACCAGATCAACGTTGTAAAGTGGTCTGATCATTTTTCAGAGGAATACAAACTGGAGTGTGGGGTAAGGCAGGGAGGTATTTCCTCACCCACACTTTTTAATGTATATGTTGATGGCCTGATTGAGGGACTCAGCAAAATGCATGCGGGGTGTTACATAGACGGGGTGGCTATTAATAACCTAAGCTATGCTGACGACATGGTTTTGCTGAGTCCGTCAGTCAGTGCCCTTCTGAAAAATTTTCTAAGTCTTTTTTGACACGAAATTATTCCAAGTCTTTTTTAATTTAACACGAATTTTTCTAAGTCTTTTTTTTAACGCGAAAATTTTCTAAGTTAATATAATTCACTTCACGCACTAAGTCAATGTTCACTTCACTTTACTCACGAAATTTTTACAAGTCCACTTGATTTACTCCCGGGTTTCGGCACCAGATGTCGCTGCGTATGCGTCGGAATGAAACACTTCACACTACTGTAGGAACTATTTATTAAAAAATCTCGATCGTATATCAATCAAGCCGTGAGCGCAACCATAGCGCGATGCAATTTGACTACAGCGCCATCTATTAACAATCTTTGGAACCACTTTAAATTAAAATTTATGCATTTAGAAGTAAATAATCTACATTTTGGAAATATAAATTTTAACACATATTATGCATATATTTTTAGGACAAATACCTATGTATTTTGGACAGTGTGTGTCTGGTGTGTGTCAAGGGTATTTTAAGTCCTTTACTCTATATTATTTGCATTCATAAACTTAAATGTTATTTTAGGCCATTAAGTATACAATCTTCAATTTTATTTGCAGATGATTTGGTAATTTACTCCACGGGACCTGATTTAAATAAAATAAATTTTTACCTATCTTTGGCACTGGATAGATTGCATCATTATTTTAGTTATCTGTCTCTAGACATTAGTCCTGAAAAGTCAAAACATTTATTTTTGGTGAATGTAAAATTATTGACTTTGTACTTTATTATGATAATGTAGCTTTACCAGTAGTCAATGAGATAAAATTTTTGGGGGTGATTTTCACTAGTAATTTTACCTGGAATAAGTATGTTGATTACTTGCTGGGCAGAGCCAGTAAAGCTTTTAATTTCATTAAGTCGCTCTCTTATGATGCTGATCCTAAAATTTTGTTAATGTTATACAAGTCTTTAGTCCGTACCTAGTCATTTTGAGTATGGATTTTAATGCTTTACCTCTGATCAAAAACTGTTTCATAATCTTAAAGTCTTGCAAAATCATAATTTAAGATGCATAACTGGAGCAATTAAAACTTCTCCAATCAATTCCCTTCAAGTAGTGTTCCTCCTTTGAAACTTAGATTTCAATTTTTGAAATCTACGTTTATTCTTAAACTATTTTCCTACGATAAACATCCACTATTAAAGAAACTCATGTTTTATTATAGAGTATATTGTTCACATAGTCTTGTTAATGTTCCTTATTTGCTTCATAACCTTTCTGGCATATTAAGTTGTAACGAGGGTGCGTCTCGGGAATCGAACCCGGGATGGCCCCTTGGTTAACAAGGGAGGCGAGGGAGGTCAATCCAGGGCGGAGGAATCGAACCTCCTGGCCGAGGATGCCTATCACCTCCTTAGGACCCCCTGAAGTCTCCAGCGAGGCGACAGGGGGGTATGCGAGTGCCTGTGTGAGACTGGGGTGAATGAAGGGGTCGTGAATGAAATCCGTGATACCAACAGAGTAATACAAAGGTTTATTCACTATACTAGAACTTATGATTAAATTACAATACAATTCTTATCTATTCCCGGAGGGACACGCTGTCCCTTACAAATATATGACGGTCGAAAGGTAGCTATGTTTTTAATCTACCGGTGGAGGCTTAGTCGATACGGATAGGCAGGCGGCGTGCGGATTATATCATTTACTAATCGGGGATATCGAATCAGGACTGTACTTCGATCTCGAGGCTGCGTGGATAATCGTTACGGGATTCTAAGACAGGATGAGGGTCGGGATGACGTATCCGCGAGTATGTGGTCGAGCCTATCGGAGAGAACTATACTGTTACAAGCACAGGGCGGGTTCAAGAGTCAAATCCGGTCCGCGCCCCCGATGGGTCCTGTGTTGTCTATTTACCTATGAGGCCTAAACTAACCAGGGGGTTGTTTCAAGGGAGTCCTATCCAACCTAAGTGAACTATCAGAACTGTGTGAGTACGGGGCGGGTTCAAGAGTCCGCACCACCGAAGTGTCTCGTCGTGCCAATTTACCTATGGTGCCTGCCTACGAACGTCAGAATGGGAACCAGGAAGGGTATGCGGGGTGCCACGCAGGTCGAGGTAGAGCCACGGGAATCTATACACGGGGTACCTTCTAACGATGTGGAATTTACTATGAGATAACAAACTAAGAACTACGAGGCACGTGGCCGGGGTTCTCACAATACAAAGTAATCAAATGGTAGCGTAACAATGCCCGACAGGGGTCCGACTATCGGATGGTATTCGGGCAGCGTAACGACGTCTAACAAGAGTCCGACTATGGGACTGGATTTGGGCAGCGTAACGGGGTAGGAAGAGAGGAGCTTACTAGAGAGATGTACGCGACGCGTGGGCTCACAACCGAGTGGCCGCTGAGCCAGTCGTTCGCAGGGCTTTTATAACGACGTGAGGTGGGGCGCGGTGAAGCGCGGCCAGGGGCAGCGCGTGCCGTCGTCCGTCCGTATGTGTTGGAATGCAACGTCACAAAGTATTGTTCAGGAGTTTGATGTATTTAGAAGCAGTGGCAACTGGACTTGTTATGCTGGAAGCTTTGCAAGCAAATTTTGTGCCCTTGATGTCCATATTGATCCAACTTTAAAGACAAAAGAGGAGGTCTATGAAACTCTGTCTCAATTTTCTGCACACAAACAGGCACAACAGGCAATGAGCAGGCTGATGTTTTGGCTGGTGTCATAGTTGACAATAGAGGCGTTGTGGTTAAGAATGTTGCCATACCGCATTCGGATCTGATAGTCAAAATCAAAGAAATTTTCCTCAGCGTTTGGTACGAAGATTGGAAAACTACCTTACAGGTCAAAGGAATTTGGTACTCGAAGGCCAACTCCAAAATTGGACTAAAGCCGTGGTTCTCTACCACTAAGAGGCATAATAGCTGATGGTTCTGCAGCAATGGGTAGGCAATGGTCACCAGTAACCATATACTGGAAAGGAAAACGAGGTTTGCTTCTCTTAACATCAATGGACTGTATTTATTCTTGATTATAATTAGTACTATTTCTATCTTCATTTAATACAATAATATTTCTTTCTTGGTAGTGCAGCTCGGTGTTGTTCACTCTCTGAAGAGCTGTGTTGGACTGTGACAGTACCGAGCTACCCTGATATATTTATAGCCAATATTTAGCCCTCATGTGGACCAATCGGAGACGAGATAATTTTCGTGCAATTTGCGACAATTTCCGACGACATTTCGAGCAAAAAGTCGCTACGCACATATTGCTTATTGCGCTCTACATTTTACAATTAAAAAACTCCATATTCGTGGTTATTCTAACTAACTAACACGCTGTTTCGAATTAAGCGATATATGAACAGTAATTACACAAAACTAGTATTCGAAATAAACACGTAAAACTTAAATTATAGATGCAAAACGTTAGAGTGGATATGAAATTGATGAAATAAAAGCAAGGACAGTTTAAAGTTAATTACTATTTTATTTTATCAATATTACAACAACCGATATGACAGTGCGCAATGGCGACGAGCGAAGGAAAGCGCCACACAGTTTAGGCGGACAAAGTGTGTACCAAATAAAAACATTGCTTCAACATTTAGCGCAGGCGTTCATACTCCTCAACATCCTCTCCTGAACGCTGACGCTTTGGTTAAGCCCATTGACGAGGTAAAGGCTTCATGTTTAGATCGATGCAGTCCTTTTGTCAAAACATCAGCGACCATGTCTCCAGTGCTTTTATATTGAATCATGATCTGTCCCGCAGCGATCCTCTCTCAGACAAAGTGGTAGCGGACATCTATATGTTTACTGCGTGTGTGGTAGACAGCATTGCCTGAAAGACTAATCGCACTTTGATTATCACAGTAAATTGTAATAGATGTACCTTTAAGTTCAGGTTGAAATTTCGTCTGCCAGTTGTTTCAGCTAAATGGCTTCCTGAATGGCCGACGCGAGAACCATATATTCAGCCTCAGTGGTAGAGCGGGCTATGGTCTGCTGTTTTTTAGAATTCCAGGTTATTGCGGCACCCTGAAATAAGAATATGTAGCCTGTGCACGATCTTCTATCCTCAGTATCATTTGCCCAGTCTGAGTCGCAATAGCCTGAAATTTTTCCATCAACATTTTTCTTATAAACCAGTTTCATATACATTGTTGCTTGCAGATACCTCATAACTCGTTTCAGAGCCACCCAATGTTGATTAGTAGGTTGACTATTGTATCTGCTTAAAGAATTTATGAGTACCTTGTGATAGGTATAATAAACAGCCAATTATTTCTTGATAAGGTATATTCTTTATAATTTCTTGTTCACTTTCAGCCTTCTTCAGTTTAACATTAGCATCAGTAGGTGTTGACATCGGCTTACAGTCATTCATTGCAAATCGTGTGAGTATCATTTTTATGTAAATGGAATGATCAATAGAAATTTCATCTTCATCTTGTGAAATTCTTAAGCCAATGCAATGTTTAGCTGTTCCTAAATCCTTCATACAGAATTTTTCTTTTAATTTTCCTTTTATTATTTGTACGCTTTCCTCATTATTAAAGAAACAGAGCAAATAATCGACATACACTGCTATATAAAGCATATCATTCGTATTCAAAATACGATAATAGACACATGGATCTATGTTCGAACGCGTCATTCCAATTTCTAACAGTACAGTATTTAATTTTTTGTTCCACTGTCTGCTCGCCTGTTTAAGTCCATATATTGACTTGTTCAATCTGCATACTTTATTTTCCTCTCCATAGCCAGGTGGTAAGGACATGTAAATTTCTTCTTCAATTTCACCTTGTAAGAACGCCGTGACTGCGTCCATTTGATGTATTTTGAGTCCATATTTGGCAGCAAGCCCAATTAGATATCTTATGGAAGTATAACGTACTACTGGAGCATATACCTCATTGTAGTCTATGCCCTTAACTTGCTATATCCTTTGATCACCAGTCTAGCTTTATAGCGTGAGACAGATCCATTGCCATCCAACTTAGTTTTATAAACCCATCTGCTAGGGATTACTGATTTTCTTTCCGGGAAGTCAACAAATGTCCACGTATTATTATTTATCAATAATAATAATAATAATAATTTATCTTTATTTCTCCCACAATGAAAAACATATACAGGCATAAAACAAATCAGATATGAAACATGTTAGAGCGCAAAGTTTAAAAAAAATTGCAAATACAATCAATAGTGGGAGACTGGTGCCTAAGCTAGGCAAAGCCTGTGTTTCAGGACACCAGGTCTCCACCCCAAGGAAATTAAATTGTGACAGTAACAAGTTTAAAACACATTTCAAAATTATTATAATAGAAACTATAATATATGAAGTTTTTTTATAAGTACCATGCCATTTATGAGAGATTAAACAGTTTTTCAGTGTCCTCATAACCGAGTCCCAGTAGCCAATTTCTAACTGCTATCTTACAAGCTCTTCTGGTGAAACTATATATGTACAAGTTTTTGTTAATTTTATTATATAAAAAACAGCCTAGGAAACAAAAGAAACGTTGAGCAAATGATGTGCAAAAATTTTGGTTCTAGAGCAGACCCGATCCTTACGCCTCTTATTTAGCACAGAGGGGTCATATACGGTCATAGAATGTTTCCTTAATACAATAGATAAAACAAACAATTGTCGAACCGATAACACATTTACCTTACGATACAATTCAAAAGTAGGAAATCTAATGGGAAAGAACATCATAACCTTTAAGATGGATCTCTGGGTTTTCTCCAATTTAATGAGTGTTGTTTTGGGAGCTCCACCATAAATGTCAATGCAGTAATTTATCAAAGATTGGCACAAAGCATAATAAACCGAGATCAAAACCTTGCGATTTGCTACAGCTCTTAAGTTTCTAAATACGTATATTAACTTCCTGAGTCTCTTCATCAAACCATCTATATGTAAATGAAAGTTTAAATTTGAATCAATGATAATACCCAGATATTTAATGTTGTCGACTTTCTGCAAGAAAGGACACGAGCAATTTGGAGTATCAGGGGGACAAGAATGTACTTTAATGAAATCGGGAAAGGGGTTGGCCGATGTTAGATCATTTCTAATGGAAAATGCGATGGTCTTAGTTTTGTCAGAATTCAGGCTTAGTATATTGCAACGCAGCCACGAAACGACAATGTCAAACCCGGCCTGAGCTGCGTCATGGACCTTTTTCCAAGAGTCTGCACTAAACAAAAGTGCGGTGTCATCGGCGAAAGCAATTAATTTACCTCCCTCCAGGAATATATTGCATAAATCATTGATGTACACAAGGAAGAGTGTAGGTCCAAGGATACTTCCCTGTGGGACACCGTACTCAGCAGTCAACTCATCACTAAGATGAGAATCCAGTCTGACACACTGCTTTCTGTCACTTAAGTAATCCCGAAAGAGTGACAGCTGATTACCCCTAACTCCAATGCGCTCCAACTTGTTCAGCAATATAGGGACAGAGATCGTGTCGAACGCTTTCGCAAGGTCCAGAAATATACCTATCACTTTCTTTTTAGCGTCCATATTTTCTACCACATAATTCGTAAGCTCGTGCACAGCGTCTGCCGTAGATTTACCAGAGCGGAAACCGAACTGGGCTTTAGACAAAATATTATTCTTCTCCAAAAACCCTGTTAGTCTCTTATTAATTAGTTTTTCGAGAATTTTTGACAGCGCTGGGAGAATGGAGATTGGGCGATAGTTGTTGATTAGATCTCTGTCCCCACTCTTGAAGATCGGATGAATAATTGACTTTTTAAGGACCTTAGGAAACGTACCATTCATCAAAGCTAGGTTGCAAATATAAGTGATTGGCTGAACCAAGATCTGCCTATGGGTTTTAAAAATCAAATTGGATAAGCCGTCCCATCCAACCGCACAAGTTGATTTTAAAGAGGCGATTAGGTTTGCGACCTCCGCTTCATCGGCAGGCAACATTACAAAGGAATGCGGTAAAGATGAGCCAATAGATGGAGTCGTTGCGGGATAAACCTTAGGAATATTCTCCGCCAATGATTTCCCAACACCTACAAAATATTTATTTATATCATCCCGTGAATGAGATTGTATAACCGAAGATTCCTTAGCTATGCTTCTGTTAGTTATTCTATTTATTGCTTGCCAAAGTTGCCTATTGTTAGCTCCCGCATTATTTAACTCAGCAGATTCATGATCGCTTTTAATTTTTCTGAGCAAATTATTACAGAAATTTCTGTATCTGACATAAATTAGTTTGGAATCAAGATTTTCTGGGTGAAGCTTAAACTTTCTATGTAACCGATCCCGATGACGCATACATCGCAACAAGCCAGGTGTAATCCAAGGCTTTAGAATTTTTTTCTACTTGCTGGTGTATATTTAGTAGTATTAGCATTAACTATAGTAATAAGATTATCCACTAGATAATTGGCAGCCAAATTAGTATCATTTAACTCATATAATTTTGAAAAGTTAAACCTGTCTAAAGCATTTCCAATCCCAGCATAATCAATATGAGTCACTTGACAAGGATGTTTAATTTTAGGTTGTTTTAATGTTAATTCAAAAAGGACTGTATAATGATCCGTTAATGATGTTTGTGCAACATATGTTTTTGCTGAAAGCCTAGTTTTTATTAAAAAAAGGATCCAAACAATTGCCTTCTCTTGTCGTCGTTGTTGTCACCTATGTTGATGTTAATATCGCCAGTTAAAATTATATTTTGAAATGACTTCAGCTGATTAAATATGTTATCTAACGATGTTAAGAAGTTTAAAGTATTATTATATGACGGTGAGCGATAAATTGCTATTACAGCCGTAGAATTATTAATTTTTAAAACTAAACAGTTTGCGTCAAGGTTAGGTGACTCGGTAACTATGCAGTTGTACCCATTCTTGACATATAATACAACTCCATCATTTTGAAGGCAATTGTTTTTAGTATGATACGCTTGGTAGCCGTCTAAAACTGGAATAGAAAGGTTTTGCTGGATTCTACACTCAGTGAATACTACAATATCCCATTCAATTTTAGAGCGAGCAATAATAGTTAAAAATGATGGAAAGTTTTTAGTAACGCTTCTAATATTTTGGTGAATTACCTTGAGCGAAGAATCTTGCTGGAATCCCGTACACTCTTCCAGAACACCACTAGCACAGTCAGACACAGACACATTATCAATACCGTTAAGATTGTGGAGTTATCGAATTATAAAGCGTAATGAAACCGGGGTACACATCAAGATCACTGTGAACGCCCATGAGAAATTCACAATTGATTTAATTCGTTTGGCAAATACAACACTGCTCAAGGCAACTTTCTTACAAGTATAAAGGCAATACGTAAGTGAGTGATAATTGAAATGAGGCTTCTTCATTAAAACTGTGAATTGAATTTGTTAAATAGCATTATAAAAAACCGGGGGTAGATGTTTAACACAGGCAACTCGTATAACTGAGACAAGGATGGAGGTACACTGAGAGTAAAAACTATTAAAAATTATACTAGAATAAAAGTTTAAAATATAAGTTAAAAAAGTAAGTCATGCCGTCCTTATTGCATTTAAGTCCGCTTCATTTTTTATTTCCCGGCGCGGGCAACCTTCTGTTTGTCGCATAAAGATGCGTCCTCTATTGGTCCAACAGAATTTGTACCCCACCTCTTTCGCAGTTTCACGTGCCTGCCCAAAAAGTTTGCGATCTTTATTTGTTAAGCTTTCTGTGACGTAAATCGGAACTTTAGGACCTGTCAGTCCAATGGTGGCTGACGAGAGTTTGCAATGGGGGTTGACTTTATTGAAGTCCTTCACGCCATCCAATATCTTATATTTCGTCAGAACTGATGTTAATTCCGTCACCACAACTGAGGACCCAGTCTTATTTTTTATTCTGTATATTATTATGTCCTTTATGTTAGCTACTTCAATATTTAGAGAATCGCAGGTTTTTAAAACAAGACTGCATAAGTCTTGTTGTGTCTCCGGCCTATTTTGTTCTACGATCGGCAAGTTACGGACCTCAATAACTGCGAACTTCAACCTTTTTTGCATGTCGTCCACTTGATCTTCTAATTTAGCAATATAGTTCATGTTTTCTTTACGTTCCTGTTCCATTGAAATTAATTTATTCTTTAAATCCTCATACTGCTTAGACATAAATTGAACCGATTTCTCAACTTCAATACTTGATGACTGAATACTGGTATTTTGTTTTTTCAAATCCGCCATATCAGCACATAACTTATTTAACACCAAGTCCTGATCCTTCTTCCATTGAGTCAACATGCCAATCAATTCACTCTTCGTTAATTGGGAATCATCAGACTGATCCTCATTACGTGGTCTTTTTGTTCTTCTTCCCAAATAACTTAGTGAGCTTTCGGGATCCAGGTTGGATATATCATTTTCCGAAGAGACCTGGTGAACATTGTTACCTGGTGGAGATCTTAATGTTTTAGCCATATTTATGTTCTTGGGTTCGCAGTTTAAGTGATCGTATAATGACAACTATAAATTGACCTCCGTATACAAGCACGCTGTATGCTAACGATGTTTTTATTAAATTGGACGCCTGAACAAAAGATCCCCAGCTGACGTAGTAGGTGCAAGCGCATATGATTTGCAAGGTTTGAGCAAAGCAAAGTATGTTTGTCTCTTTGTTCCGTCCTCTTCACACACTTAGTAATGCTTCGCTGTTCTATGAGCGCCTGGTACTTTACTTGAACTTTGAGTGAATTTAATAATTTAAAATCTTAACTTTTGAATTTTGTAAATAAAAAATAAATAAAATAATACAAATAAGGTGCACACGTCTAAACGCTTCCGCGGTCCAGGGGAGAGGAAATCAATGACTGAAATTCTTCATTCATGGCTTTCTTCCATTCATCAGCATATTCACTGTTGAGAGCCTCTTCAAGAGTTTGTGGATCATTGTTTAATAAATTAATTGATGACTCAATATTCTGACATAATAGCGAAGACGGACTTTGATGAATATCATTAATTCGGTGATTCCTTGGTCTCAAAGTCATTTTAGGTATCTGTGAAAAGTCAGGAATCGTATCAGGCACATATGTCTCATCATGAACATCTTCAAATTGATCAGAATCATCTGAAAAAGAAGTTTGAGATACATTCTGCATTTCTCTTTCAATCATTACATTCTCGCCAAGTGCGACTTAGAACGTCCATGTCCCAATCTTAATCGAGTTATAATGGAATAAAACTATATGCTATTGTTGAGGACACGAGCCGATTTTGTAAATAAATTAATAGAATATGTTTTACCCTTGTTTTACGGTTCCATTGAACACTTTGTTAATCGGAATTATGTGATTATTTAGTTTAAGTTTAAATACCTTTGTTTTACATTAGAATAAGCTAATTAGATTACGTAATTAGATGTAACATTGATATTTTGACTATTTACGTGTACGAAATACATTATAAAGGATTTTAGTTTCTAGTCGTGTCTGAAGCAGCGCTACTAGATTTTGTCCACCTGAGTTGTAAATTCTTGCCATGGCGCTAGTAAATGAAATTGGTCATTTTTGGTTGATCTTCAATTGTTTTGTGTGTTTACTGTCTTGAATATGTACGGATTGTTAAAAAGGTTGTTTACATCATCGAGTATGTTTGATCAATAACATTAGCGCTGTAAATGTTAAGAATACGACGTTATTCTGTTGTAAATTTTATGAGAAAAGGCCGTGGCCTAGTATCTGAAGCGCGGCCCATTCTGTGGCCGCTTGATATCGGTTAATGAAACATTTGGTATCTTTAACCTGTCTTGTCTCCATGCATGAGGAGGATTTTTCGCCTTGTACGAATCTCCATATTATCTTGCTGCTGAGAGAGCAACTCCATCTGACGCTGCAGTGAATTCATCATGGACATCACGAATGTTCGGAATGTATTAAAGCTAGCGGCCAGTGTCACAACTGTGGGTGATGGTGTTGGAGTCGATGATGTGGCCCGCTGTAGTTGCGCCTGGAAATCTGCCATCTTGCTGTTGAAGTGCGCCATAGTGTCATGTATAGTTTGTTGTAGTTGTGCCGCCTCCATTATAAATTAGTGATAAAAGAGAGGAAAATAATAGCTAGCAGGTAATTTACACACTTGATGATTGCATGAGAAATGCATAATTTTTTTTAATGGAAAATAAATTTAAATATTTTTAATTCAGTTTCAAAACAGAGCAAAACGAAAATTGACACGATAAATGTAAATAATTCCGAAACGGCTCATTGTATAGTAAAATGATCTTCTCAAACCCTCAATGTTTTGAAGAGACATATCTAACGATACCCTATAATATGGGGTGGGCGCGAAAAAAAAATCATTTCCACGCTACATGTAGGGGAGGCACCCCAAATGCAGCACTTTGTTAACATTGTTAATATGTGTATACATACCAAATTACAGCTTTCTATGTCTAGGCGCTAGACCGCGGACAGACAGACAGACAGTTATACAGACATACGGAGATGGCGAAACTATAAGGGTTCCTTGTAGTTTACTACGGAACCCTAAAAATGATTTCAAAAGTGTCTTCCGCAATTGAATTCGTTACTACGCAAACTATAAAAGGTACAGTGCAAATATGATATATTTTAATTAAAATTTTATACTTTAACGGACCGTATCAGAAAATCTGCAGATTACAGTTGTATATTACGGTAAATTAACGAAGGAGCAATCAAGCAAACACCGAATCCATGACACAACTGATTTATTATATAGGTACCCACATCCAATGATACATCATACCTTACACCTCCACCTTTAAATACATAATATGCGTTCTTATATCTAAAGAAAGTTACACAATAACAACTACCATTATAGTTTAAAAGAAAAGAACAAATTGTGTAAATATTTATATATGAAAACTGCTAACAAAAAAAAACTAATTAAATTAAGAGCAAAAGACCGTGTTGATTATTTTTTTAAAGGATTTAAAAATATTTTCCCTTGTACCTATTACAGCGTTTCGGTTCTATTTGGTCGATAACGTTAGGAATCGGGACTGTAGCTGGCTCAGTAAGATCGTCATTTGACTTTAACTCACAAGACTCATGAGATAGCTGGGACGTGGCGGCCACGGGACTAAGTAGATTAGTCCCAGTAGTTTCAGTGTTACTTGTTTCCGCTCCGCAACTACCGAGTTCACCTGTCAAAGAGTGCCTAATTCCTGAAAGGGACTTTTTAACAGGTAATAATTGATCTATGTGGCGTTTCCACTCATGACCATCTGATACGCGTACTTTGTAAGTCAGTGGGGCCTCTCGAGTCATAACAGTATGTAAAGTTAGCACTATTTTTCGGTTAATTAATTAACTCATTACAAATCCTGCAAGAAATGGTAGACACTGGTTATAATAATTTTAAGGTTGCGATTTACGTAAAAAGTGAACTAAAACATACAAGTGGTGTGTAATAATTTACTTTTCCTTTTTTTTCAGATTACCATGTATTGAATGTCCCGTCTTGGAAATTGTCTAAACTACAAAAACGTTTTCCACGTTTATGCAAACGAAATTTCAAGGTTAATAAAGGCTTTAATTTTCCTATTTATTAAAAATAGATCAAAGTAAGTATGTTATGATAAATTCAAAATTCAAATCATTTATTGCATACTACATACAGGTGTTATAAATATAGTAATTAGAGCAAAGAGTTATTACAATGTAGTGCCCCGCAGGGGCGTAGCAATAGAGAGAGGGAATTGTATGGTATGTATCTTATCTATCTATCTTAAGTTTATCATTACTATTCATTATACACATAAAAAATTTGGTTCGTAAATTAATTATATTTTTATTTATATTTATTGGGGTTGACCATTTTATATCTATCTATTTATGCATAATTTTGTTTTCATTAAAAAATTCGAATATATTATAGTAGCATTTTTCGATCAGAAATAATTTTAATTGTTTATTATTATTATTTATTTAAAAGACGCTTCAGAGTCTATATCTTTTAAATGGTTTGGTATGTTATTATATATTTTTATAACCATGGAATGTGGTCCCGAAGTAAATATTGTCAGTTTAGAAAATGGCTGTTTTATTTTGTGCAGCCGGTTATTTCTTTTGATATTTTTAACTGGGGAATATAAATTTAAGTTTTTTCTTACGAATTTGCAAGATTCAAGGATGTATATAGATGTTAGGGTTAATCAGCTGTATTTAACAAAATAAGGTCTGCACGATTCAGTTTGAACGATGTTTGCTAAGATTCTAATGCACTTCTTTTGGAGAACAAATATATCCTGCACATCGGTACAATTTCCTCATAGTATGATCCCGTAGGAGAGCAGATAAGATGACAAGTGCTATTTGTTTTTTGTCTAGGTTAGGTATAGCATTTGGCATCTTTATCGACCTTAAAAAAGCTTTCGACACAATCAGTCACGACCTTCTTCTGAATAAGCTGAGGGATATTGGTACTATATCTGGATCTGCATGGGATATCTTTGCTTCATATTTTTCAAATCGCTCACAATTCGTAAAGATCGGCTTAGTTTAAAGTAAACCTGAAACTATAAAATTCGGTTCAAGTTCTATTCTTGGCCCGCTGCTTTTTCTGATATACATAAACTAGCTGACCCGGCGAACTTCGTATCGCCTAAAGAACCTTCATGCTGAATTTCATTCGAATAACTTCAAAACGGCAAAGTTTCATGCTAACTTTGCACCCCCGTTTAACCCCCTAAGGGATAATTTTTGAGAAAAATATTTTACTCGTGTTTCATGCCTTTTAATATAGAACCTTCATGCTGAATTTCATTCGAATAACTTCAAAAACGGCAATGTTTCATACTAACTTTGCACCCCCGTTTAACCCCCTAAGGGATGATTTTTGAGAAAAATATTTTACTCGTGTTTCATGCCTTTCAATAAAGAACCTTCATGCTGAATTTCATTCGAATAACTTCAAATACGGCAAAGTTTCATACTAACTTTGCACCCCCGTTTAACCCCCTAAGGGATGATTTTTGAGAAAAATATTTTACTCGTGTTTCATGCCTTTCAATAAAGAACCTTCATGCTGAATTTCATTCGAATAACTTCAAAAACGGCAAAGTTTCATACTATCTTTGCACCCCCGTTAAACCCCCTAAGGGATGAATTTTGAAAAAAATATTTTACTCATGCTTCATGCTTTTCAGTAAAGAACCTTAGTGCTGAATTTCATTTGAATAACTTTAAAAACGGCAAAGTTTCGTAACTTTGCGCCCCCGTTTAACCCCATAGGGGATGTTTTTTGAGAAAAATATTCTACTCATGTTTCATACTTTTCAGTAAAGAACCTTAATGCTGAATTTCATTTGAATAACTTTAAAAACGGCAAAGTTTCGTAACTTTGCGCCCCCGTTTAACCCCATAGGGGATGTTTTTTGAGAAAAATATTTTACTCGTGTTTCATGCCTTTCAATAAAGAACCTTCATGCTGAATTTCATTCGAATAACTTTAAAAAACGGCAAAGTTTCATACTAACTTTGCACCCCCGTTTTACCCCCTTAGGGGATGAATTTCCAAAAATCCTTTCTTAGTGAGCACCTACGCCCTAAAAGGAACCCCCATGCAAAATTTGAGACTCCTGGCACTTGTGGTTTCGGAGATTTCGTGATGAATCAGTCAGTGATTTTCTCTTTTATATATATAGACTAGCTGTTACACGCGGCTCCGCCCGCGTGGTCAAGCGAAAATGGCAATAAGTTCGTTCCCGTGGGAATTTAAAAAAAACAACTTTATCTTTGTCAACATCATAAAGGGAATCTCTATAAAAAAATCCCTTTCGGCCGCCATGGCAACTGAGTTTCGCAACCAGTTGTGAAAAAGGAATTTTTAATCAGCTTTCTAGGTTGAGCGCTCGCGATAATACACGTGTAGTCTTATTATTCCGAATCCTGTGGGAATTTTAAAAAATCCCGTCTTTATTATCCTTGTCTACTTTATAAAGAGAATAATACAAAATCTAGGCGTTCTAGGTTGAGCGCCCACGATAATACATGTGCAGTCATGTTTTTCTCTTTCCCGTGGGAATTTAAAAAAATCGACTTTATCCTTGTCTACAATGTCAACATCATAAAGGGAGCCTCTATACAAAATTTCAGCTTTCTAGGTTGAGCGCCTGCGATAATACTCTTACAGTCCTATTACTCCCTTTCCCGTAGGAATTTCATAAAATCCCATCTTTATCCTTGTCAACATCATAAAGGGATCCTCAATACAAAATCTCAGCTATCTAGGTTGAGCGTCCCCCATAATACACATGTAGTCTTATTTATTATTCCTGATCCTGTGGGAATTTTAAAAAATCCCGTCTTTGTACTTCTCTACTTTAGAAAATATCACATAAATCAACTAAATTAGTAACAAACAGATAGCGAGCGAGGAGCGCGCTCGAGTTTTGCGGTTGATGGATTTCATATGCCTACTTTTGTAGGGCGCTTTGTGACCAGTAGTACCGACTTTCCTCAAAATACCGGACATTGTTCTGTCCGGTATGACCATTTATTTTTTACCGGACAGGCCTCGAAAATACCAGACTGTACGCTTAAATACCGGACATCTGGCAACCTTAGTAGTAGGTCACCCCATTTCATTCCTCTAGGGGTTGAATTTTGAAAAAATCCTGAAACACGTACTTACTCATTTACCGCTATGCTGAATTTCATTCGAATAACTTCAAAAAAGGCAAAGTTTCATACTAACTTTGCACCCCCGTTTAACCCCCTAAGGGATGAATTTTGAAAAAAATATTTTATTCGTGTTTCATGCCTTTCAATAAAGAACCTTAATGCTGAATTTCATTTGAATAACTTTAAAAACGGCAAAGTTTCATACTAACTTTGCGCCCCCGTTTAACCCCCTAAGGGATGATTTTTGAGAAAAATATTTTGCTCGTGTTTCATGCCTTTCAGTAAAGAACCTTCATGCTGAATCTCATTCGAATAACTTCAAAAACGGCAAAGTTTCATACTATCATTGCACCTCCGTTTAACCCCCTAAGGGATGAATTTTGAAAAAAATATTTTATTCGTGTTTCATGCCTTTCAATAAAGAACCTTAATGCTGAATTTCATTTGAATAACTTTAAAAACGGCAAAGTTTCATACTAACTTTGCACCCCCGTTTAACCCCCTAAGGGATGAATTTTGAAAAAAATATTTTATTCGTGTTTCATGCCTTTCAATAAAGAACCTTAATGCTAAATTTCATTTGAATAACTTTAAAAACGGCAAAGTTTCATACTAACTTTGCGCCCCCGTTTAACCCCCTAAGGGATGATTTTTGAGAAAAATATTTTGCTCGTGTTTCATGCCTTTCAGTAAAGAACCTTCATGCTGAATCTCATTCGAGTAACTTCAAAAACGGCAAAGTTTCATACTATCATTGCACCTCCGTTTAACCCCCTAAGGGATGATTTTTGAGAAAAATATTTTGCTCGTGTTTCATGCCTTTCAATAAAGAACCTTCATGCTGAATTTCATTTGAATAACTTCAAAAACGGCAAAGTTTCATACTATCTTTGCACCCCCGTTTAACCCCCTAAGGGATGAATTTTGAAAAAAAAATTTTACTCATGTTTTATGCTTTTCAGTAAAGAACCTACATGCTGAATTTCATTCGAATAACTTCAAAAACGGCAAAGTTTCATACTAACTTTGCACCCCCGTTTTACCCCCTTAGGGGATGAATTTCCAAAAATCCTTTCTTAGTGAGTACCTACGCCCTAAAAGGAACCCCCATGCAAAATTTGAGACTCCTGGCACTTGTGGTTTCGGAGATTTCGTGATGAATCAGTCAGTGATTTTCTCTTTTATATATATAGATAGCATTAAAGATATAGGATTGAAGAGAAATATTACTTTGTATGCCGATGACACGAGTCTCTTTTATTATGGGTTTCAGACGTTTTTTTTTAATTACTTGTAGGAATTGTGGATTTAAAATAATCAATTTTATTGTGTTGCTATGAAAACAAAGATTTTAATTTATACCCTGAACACAAACAATGCTACACTTTTTAGCTTTAAAGGCGCTGTCCCACTGCTGCGCACGGAGAGGCTACGCACGTGTGTTAAGCTTTGCTTTGCAAGAGGATGTACGTGATTGTTTCCACTGCAACCCACGGACACGTTAACCATCAAGTGACGTCATTGATACACGCGTGGCTTGCTCAGCGTAGCTCAACGCTGTCAACGCCATGCACGCAGTGAATGCGGTACACAGCTTGTTCCACAAAGCGTGCACATCGCTGCGCACGCTGTGGAAACGTAGACCCACGTAGTCATAATCACGCAGCTGTAATGGGCCACGTGGCCCACGTGTCCGTGCACAGCGTGCGCAGCAGTGGGACCGCGCCTTTAATTACACTATACACTCACCTGAAAACAAAGAAACGACAATTAAAGTATATTATATAAGATTTAAATAATATACTTTAATTGTCGTTTCTTATATACTTTAATTGTTGTTATAAAAAGGGAATTGTTCATTTAAATTTTAAATGAGCAATTCCCTTTTTATTTATAACAATGTTTACATTTATGTTTTTCAATTCGCAAAATATGCCGATTCACGGTGAGTTGAATATTGACAGCCGAGATCGATCTAATCTGTCAGTCAAGTTGTCAACTTCAAACTGTTTGACTTACCGTCGTCATTACTTCTATCGCCATCTATGCGCTACAACACTTACACGTCTAGTAAAGCGCGAGACAAAATATCGAGAACTTTGTTGATTAAAAAATATATTTATTTATAGAAGCTTATTCTACGAGTACAATAACTAGAGTGACTCTAATACATTTTGTCAAAGCTTATATACTAGGGATCGATTAAACGCTACAGTGTAGTCTTTGTTCTTTGATAGGAGAGCCATTATTTTAGGGAATAATGGAGCTCCTTGTT
Source organism: Endotricha flammealis (assembly GCA_905163395.2). NCBI lineage: Eukaryota > Metazoa > Arthropoda > Insecta > Lepidoptera > Pyralidae > Endotricha > Endotricha flammealis. The sequence goes on from LR990868.1 coordinate 7,761,739, forward strand.
TAATATTCCATTTGAAGGGTTGATTGGTTCCCACAATTAAAGAAGTCTTGTTCCCATACTTAAAAGAGTTCTTGTCCAGAGTTAATGGGCTTCTGTCTTGACGGAATGGGTTTTATGTGTGGATGACAGGGAGCGGTTCTTCTAGTGGCTTATCAAGGGACGCCATTGTAATGATTGGGGACGCTTGTTGTCTCTCTCCCCTCAAAAATGAGCATATGCGTCTTCGATGGCGCATAGCGCAAGTTGTCAACATGATGGCTACTATGATGATAATGATAGTCCATGTGATCAGCGAGGTTTTATTATGTGACATTGTGATATCATCGAGTTGCTCCAATTTGGCTAGTTGATCCTCTGTCCATTTGGCGTCGTTATTGAAGATAATAGGTTTCTCGTATTCAACTTTCGTAGCTTGCCACGTTTGTAGTTCTATTGGTTCGCTTGTGGTTGTGCACGCGGTATCCTTGTGCTCGACGTATGAACCTTGTATCTTGTTTATTAGTCCGGTGCATTCGTCTTCTGTAGTCGATGCTTGGTGTGTATATTTATAGAATTTGTTATATGTGATTTCTTCTTCGTATATGAGAGGGAATATCACCGTCGTGAGGTTACATAAGTACTGCTGCTTCGCAATACTGTCGATAATACACTGCGTTGTTGGACTTTTCTTGCAGACGTTATTCTCGTTGCAGTCGTTAGCTTCGTATATGACGTCTGCAGCTTGTAAGTAATTTCGTGAGATTGCTTTCGGGTAGGTACATAGGTTATTTTTTGTGACTCGGAGGATAGGGGTAAGGGTTATCCGTTTATACATGGTTGCTTCATACAAGGGGATTTGTAAGAGGAACAAAGATGGCACGACTCACCGTTAGTACCAACTACGACCTGCTGGAGGTTTGCTAAAGACGTCGTAACACCAGAGAAGGTGAGCTGGGCGCTAAACAGCTTCTCGCCGTTTAAGGCACCAGGACCAGATAACATCTTCCCAGGACTACTACAATGGGGAGGACATAAGATAACCATCTACCTCACCACGATCTTCCAAGCCTGCCTAGCTTTCCGCTACACTCCCCTGGCATGGCGTGAGGTAAAAGTAGTCTTCATACCCAAACCGGGAAAAGAAGATTACTCCAACGCAAAGGCATATAGGCCCATTAGCCTAACGTCCTTCCTCCTAAAAACTTTGGAGAGAATCTGCGACAAACATCTGAGGAGTCGCCTAATCAAGAACTTCTCTATCCACAAGAACCAACATGCCTACTGCGCGGGCAGATCCACAGAATCCGCACTCCACCAAGTGGTAGGCAAGATCGAAGAAGCAATCTCAAATAAACAGGTATGTCTAGGGGCCTTCATTGACATTGAAGGGGCTTTTGATAAAACCAACTTCCGTAGCATCGAAACAGCACTGATAAGACATAAAGTCCCAACTCAGATGACAGAATGGATTGTCAACATGCTACGCAACAGGATAGTCCGGCTGGGCGGCCCTGATAGCGGGGGGGCTGTAGTGGCGAGAGGCTGCCCCCAAGGGGGTGTACTATCGCCGTTACTTTGGAACCTCGTTGTCAATGACCTGCTCACCAGACTAAATTCAAGATACTTTTACACCGTGGGCTATGCTGACGACATCACCATCCTCATGACAGGACCAAACGCGAGCACCGCATGCGCCACGATGCAGTCTGCTCTAAGGATACTGGAAGGATGGTGCAGAGAACAGGAGCTATGTGTAAACCCATCCAAGACCGAACTTGTACTGTTTACTAACAAACGACAGCTCGGTAACTTCAGCCCCCCGAATCTACTCGGCACACAATTACAACTATCGAATGAAGTCAAATACCTAGGTGTTACTCTAGATAGCAAGCTCAACTGGAACAGCCACATTGATAAAAAGACCAGAACCGCCGGCATCGTTATGTGGCAATGCCGCAAACTAGTGGGACGGCGGTGGGGTCTATCCCCTAAAATCTTCAAATGGCTTTATACAGTAGTAATACGGCCAATGGTAACATACGCAGCTCTAGTCTGGTGGCAAAAGACCGAACAAGTGACATGCGCCGCCAAGCTACAACGACTACAAAGACAAGCATGCTGTGCGATCACTGGTTGTATGAGAACAACCCCGACGGCAGCAATGGAAGCCATGCTTAACCTTCCTCCACTACACTTACATGTGCAACAGGAAGCAGCGCAGGCAGCTCTTAGACTTAAACAACTAGAATTAACTAGGCATGACAACTCTAAGCACTACAAAAACATCTTCACATCATGGTTGATACACCCTCTCGTAACTGCACCGTGTGATAGAGTACTACCAACGGATATCTTCGACAAGAGATACAAAATCCAACTACACGAAGATAACAACCGGAGAAAATCCCACAAATCACTGACCATCTACACCGATGGCTCTAAAACAGACGAGGGCACCGGCACGGGAGTCTTCTCAGAAGACCTAAATATACACATATCCATGCCCTTAGGAGAACACAATACGGTATTCCAAGCAGAATGTATGGGTATCCTACTAGCAGCCAATGCAATATCTGCTAAGAAAATGGAAAACGAGCGCATACTCATTCGCTCCGATAGCAAATCGGTGCTCTGCGCACTCGGAAGATACGTGGTGACATCCAGCCTGGTTCTGGAATGCCACGATGCCTTAACGAAAGCAGGGCACTCAAACCACATAACACTGCAGTGGATCAAAGGACACAGCGGCGATAGAGGTAACGATGCTGCTGACATGCTGGCGAGGAGGGGATCAGGCAACAAATCTGTTGGTCCGGAACCGATTCTCCCCTTGCCAGTCAGCTGGCTCAAAGGTAACATTTTAAAACATACTAACTTTTTACATAACAAACTATGGCTAGACACCACAGATTATAGACAAGCGAAAGAAGCCCTCCCTGAAGTGGACGCTCGCCTCGCTAGGTCCATAATTAACTTAACCAAACAAAAACTAAGATTAATAACCAGCGCCGTGACAGGTCATGGCAGCTTTAACAAACATCTTTTCACCATAGGTGTTACAGACAGCCCCCTGTGCAGAGCTTGCATGTCGGCAGAAGAAACAGCGGCACACGTCCTGCTGGAATGCAGTGAGGTGTCAGCATACCGGGCAATCCACCTGGGAAAACCAGGCAGTCTCCGAGAAGTACTCAGCGACGTCAAGTCCCTGGCCGGCTTCCTGGAGGAATTAGGATGGCTGGAGTGATCCAGCTCCCACTCTTCGCACGCACAAAGGGCACATAGGCTGCCTAATTGCGGAGAAGGCCCGCAAGACAACAAGTAACAAGTAACAAGAGGAACAAAAGAAGGCCGTTTGATATTACAACCATAGGTTTTACTTCTCGTAGCATAGCGTCTACGGTGGAAGGTCTAGTAAATTTGGCCGGAATTACGTCGAGAGATTTTTGTAGTTGTTCAAAGGGTATAATACTTGGGTGTAATATGCCGTTCATGGCGGAGGTATATTTCATTCCGGGTTGTAATTCGTTAATTTGTGGTGTTCGAGTTTTATTTAAAGGGTCTATATTCTTTTCTTTTGAACACTGGATTTTGATTCTTATTTTCTCGAGATAATCGCATGATGCAGGATCAGTAAACGATAAGTTGAGCTCTCTTAGAAAGTGTAGGTCGTTAGGACGTTTACCAGTGGTGGAGTGTATGGTATTGTTATAACCTAAGATGACAAATGGCATATTTAGATCGTCTGTCTCTCCGTCTATCATTAATCTAGTTCTCTCTAACAATGTGGCGTAAAGACGTTCTATATCAGCGTTTGAGGTATGGTGTTGGGGTGTAGTAGTATTAGGCTCGATTCCTAATTTCCTAAGGAATTCTTGAAACACTAAACTTACGAAGCCTTTTTCGTTATCATGTGTTAGTTTTTGGGGAGTACCGTGCTCAGCAAATACCTTGGTTAATGTCTGTATATAATTTAGTGAATCTGCAGTATCTAAACGTCTAGCAAATGCCCATTTAGAGAATCTATCTATTCCGACAAGGTATTTTTGTCCGTCTATCAGGAAATTATCTATCTGCCAATGTTCCATCGGCTTTTGTGGAGTGGTGGTTATTTCGTACGGGGGTTTAATAGGTTTCCTGTGGTATTTACCGCGGTTACAAGTTTCGCAATTTTTAAAAAATTCGGTGATACGTTTGTTGAGATTTTCTATGTAGTATTTTTCGGCGATTTCCGTAGAGAGCGCAGGTTGGCCTAAGTGTCTCTCGAATTTATTATGAATTTCCGCGATTATAGCTTTTATTTCCTCGTCGTTTTCGATTTCTATTTTTATTCCTTTAAACCATATTATTCGTAACGTTTCGGTATCGAAGTTTTTTCTGTATATTTCACTTAATTTCTGGCCTAATTCGTTGTCGGTGCAGACAAGAGCGTAGCGGCGATTACAAAGTTTAAACATGCAAAAATCATAAAATTCGCGGTCTACGTTATTAGATGACAGCGTGAGACGGTAATCGTGGGTTTGATTATTTTTATTCTGAATTATTAATTGGTGTCGTTCGCCTTTTTCCACAAATATCCTATACATTCGTCGCGGGGGGTGACTATTCTTTATTTCGAATCCGTTTGAGGAGTCATCGGAGTAGTTAATTATTGGTGACTCTGGATCTGGATCTCTACGAGATCCAGAGCCACCAATAATTAACTTGTTTTCATCTATTCGAATAACTATTCATCTATTTAATCATTTTTGTTTTCATCTATTCGAATAACTATTCATCTATTCAATCATTTTCGTTTTCATCTATTCGAATAACTATTCATCTATTCAATCATTTTCGTTTTCATCTATTTATCTATTCTATCATTTTCGTTTTCATCTATTCAAATAACTATTCATCTATTCAATCATTTTCGCTTTTCATCTTTTCAAATAACTATTATTATCTATTCAATAATTTTCGTTTTCATATATTATGCATTCATATATTAAATTCTTGTAGGTATTAAAATTATGTAACTATTCGTTTACTCGTATACATATGTATTAAAAAGCTACACGGTTTGCTTTCCGATATAATATGCTGAGTACCTCTCGACCAATTTCAAACATTAAACGTTCTTTTCTTTCTTACATTTATTTATAAAAGAAATGATATTTATTGAGTGTTTTTAATTTTGTAATTTTAAGGCAATAATAAAAAGACGAGCAAGTATATAATAAATGGTATATTGTAAAAATATAATAGATACATAGAATGACACTTTTAATATAATATAAATATTTTAAAATGCTTTTTCCATACTTCTTTGAATTTTGGAAAGCAAATTTTTTGCAGAGTTATAGATCTCGTCGAAAAACATATTATCGCCGTCCACTACATGCTGCATACATATGTCTGCTTCGCATTTACAAAACATGCTGTTTTGCGGATTTTCGAGTTTCTCAACATCATAGATCTCCAATCTTATTATTTTTGCTCCAATCTTATTATTTTTAGGTACTTTTATATAGGAATACATTTCGTTTTCTTTCTTTTTCTTCGAGTTAGCGGCTCCTTCCATAGTGTTATTTTCTTGTTGCACATAGTTGCTCACACGTTGAGGAAGACTAGTCTGATTTCTTGTCGGAAGTGGTTGAAAAGGAAACAGATCACCAGAGTCCTGAAAGACAGAAAACATTATTAAGTAAGTATACAAGAGTATTGTTATGATAGATTATTTTTTATTTAATGATATGTATAATAGAATATATTCAACTTACCGACATTGTAGAATAAAATCTTTTTCGAACAATACTATAACTTTGGAGAGAGGGTAATGTCTAATGTAATATTTCGTATTTCGGATATTTTATAGTTTTTTTAAAGGTGTCAATAGGGTTTTAAATCGTGCTTAATTTATATCGATGTATTATACTATTACAAAAATGATAAAGTGAAACATGAACCCGCAGACAGTTCGGCGTCGCTACCGCTTTGTTTACTTTTTATCCTTATGCGTAATACAGATTTGCAATCATGTTTGTCTGTTGAACATAATATCTTATACATTTTATAAAGCGCATACTACCTACGATAAAGTAAATTGAGACGCAAACTCGCAGTATGAGGCTTGTATTCGGACTTATTTTTCAGATGACACCCTTATCATAGACTTGCGTAAGGTTGAGATTTATACTTCTTACTTTTACGCCAACTAGGCATATTCCTTTTTTGGGAGCTTAATAGGGCTTAAAAATCAAGATTAGGTGTGGTGGAACATCAGTGCCTGTCCAACAACAGTGTTAACATCACCCGCAGAAAATCATCTTAACTCTTCTAAAACAGCTACTACCTATTTGAAAGAAAAAATGTAAGTGTTTTTTTTTTGACATTATTCTGTTTCAATCAACGATTCATTCTAGGTATTCAATGAATTAATTAATTAAATTAATTCAAGTTTTCTTACATCTCCTACTTTAATGTTCTGCGTACGATGCCGCACGTCGTCTCGCGGCCCCAGAGTGGGCAGGTACTCCTTAATCCACCTAACCAAAAACATATCTGCTAAGCCCTGCGCGGCTCGCCACGTTCGTCTGTCGGCTACATCGTTCTTGCCGACTATAGGCAGGCCCAAGGCAGATCCTAATAAGAAATGATTAGGGGTGAGCGCGTCCTCGTCTTGCGGGTCAACCGATACGTGCGTCAGCGGTCGTGAGTTCACGGTATGTTCTATTTCCGCGAGTAAAGTCGACAACGTTTCCTCTTTTGGCGCTCGTTCGTTCAACACGACAGCTAAAGCCATTTTCACGCTCCGTATTAATCGTTCCCATGCGCCCCCCTGATTCGGCCCGCCGGGGTCATTGAAACGCCACTCTATTTTCTTATTTACGGCGTACTGTGCGAGTTCGTCGCTCCATTCTCGCCACGCGGCGTTCAGTTCTACGTCCGCGCCGCGGAAGTTCGTACCGTTATCTGATAAGAATGTCGCGGGCCATCCCCGTCGGGCGGCCATCCTTCTCATAGCCATAATCGCAGAGTCGGTACTGAGAGACGCGAGCAATTCCACGTGTATGGCGCGCGTCACCATACACGTAAAAAGCAACCCCCAACGCTTCTCCCTTCTACGACCTATTGTTACCCACATAGGGCCAAATGCATCTACTCCGCACCTAGTGAATGGGCGTGAATAAGCCGTGAGACGCTCCGCTGGCAAATTCCCTTTTACCGGTACTGCGGGCCGTGTTCTTCGCAGTGTACATATTACACAATTTGATGTGACGTTTTTTACTGTGGCGCGTATTTTCGTAATCCAATACTTTTGCCGCATGTTATTAACTAAGTGCTCGCTACCAATATGACCGCTTGATTCGTGTTCATGTTTGACCAGTAGTCGCGCGAGCGTGTGTTTTCCGTCTAAAAGCGGTGGGTTCCGTAATCCTGTAGGTGTATTTCTATACGCGCCTAATCTACTGTTCAAGCATAGAACGTCATTCTTGTATGTCGGGTCGAGCTTTTTAATCGGGCTAGAACGTTCAACAACCCCTCCCTCACGTAATCGTAGGATCTCGCTTAAAAAGCTCTCGCGTTGCGCTTCTATTAGTAACACGCGTTCCGCCCTCGACATGTGTTCTGCGTTTAAGTGTGTCGCGCGGCGCCTACACTTGTTAATGAATAATAAAACGTGTGCTATCGTTCTTCGTAATCGCGTATATGAGGAAAACTTTCCAAACGGTATGAACGGCGCAGCGGTCTGCGTGACGTGTAGGACCGTCTCCTGCACCTCGTACTCCGTCGGACGTTCTCGGGGCTATTGACCCTCATCCGAGTACAGGAAAGGCGGCCCACTAAACCAACGATCCGTTTTCGCTATTTGCGTGTGACCGACACGCGTCGCGTCGTCCGCTACATTAAACTCCGAGGGAATCCATCGCCACTGACCTTTTTGCGTTATCTCATCAATCTCGGCCAGCCGGTGGGCCACGTAAGGCGTGTATCGAGTAGATTCGCTCAGAATCCAATGCAGTACCGTTTTGGAGTCCGACCAAAACACAGTTTCCGTTCGCTCCTCATGTCCCGCGAGTATATCTTGCGCGAGACGCGCGCCTATCAATGCGGCCTGTAATTCCATGCGCGGAATACTCTGCGGTTTTAACGGTGCTACCTTAGCCTTCCCGCTAATTAACGCGACTCCTATTCTTCCGTCGCTATACTGCATGCGCCAATAAGCCACGGCGGCGTATGCCTGTTCGCTCGCATCCACGAAGACGTGTAGTGCCCTACTCTCGACCTGTCCTATTCTGTAACAACGCGGTACCGTAATCTTTTCCACGTATACTACGTCGTCGAGCCATTCTTGGAAACTACGCGCTTCTTCGGCGGGTATGGGCTCGTCCCACCCCACTTTCTTTTTCCAAAGCTCTTGAAGCATAATTTTCGCGGCGATTGTGTATGGGCTGAGTATTCCTAACGGGTCAAAAATTGACATTACCGTGCCTAAGGCCTCTCGTTTCGTGGGCGTACGCTCGCCCGCCTTTACATCGGCTGGAACGCGCGGCATGGCGGTGTTGAACTTTAAGACGTCCTTATTCGCGTCCCATAGAATCCCCAGCGTTTTCCCGTACGAACACGCGCCTACTCCTAGCTCTTTGAGGTCGCGCGCTCTGTCCGCCTCCGCGATGGGCTCCAGCAATCGAGCCTCGCTCGCGTTCCAAGCTGCTAACTCGAAACCTGCGCTCCTATGTACCTCGCGTACCTCCTGCATAGCGCGCGCGGCCTCACTTTCGCTCTCAAAGCTCGTCACCCAGTCATCCATGTAGTGATTTCCAGTTATCTCGCGATACGCGACCGGGTGAGTTTCACGATATTCTTCCGCGTTCCTATTCCTAACGCTGTGAGCTAAGAATGGCGAACTTTTCGCCCCGAATATCATTGCAGTCATTCTATATTTTTGTGGCGGGGACGCGCGTTCATTACCGCGCCACAAAAAGTGTTGTGCGACTTGGTCGGCTTCCTTAATCGTCACTCGTAAAAACATTTCTCTTATGTCCGCAGTGATAGCGACCGGTCGCTTGCGAAACCTATACAATACTCCGTTCAATGATTGCAATAGGTCCGGACCTTCTAAAAGTGCGTTCATGCACTTGCCCTGTGACTTTGCCGCCGCATCGAAAACTAACCTTATTTTTTCGGGTTTATGCGGGTTCGTTACGGCGAAGTGAGGTAGATACCATACTCGTGGGTTATCGTCGCAATCGTATTCGCATTTTACGGCGTACCCTTTCTCTACCAACGCTTCTATTTGCCCTACATACGCGTCACGGAATGCGGGCGATTTGTCCATACGTTTTTCCATATTCCTCAAACGTTTTACCGCCATTTCATAACTGGCCGGGAGAGTTACTTTTTCATCGACCCACGGCAAACCGACTTCGAACCGACCATGGACCCTCGTCGCCGTAGAATTGAAAATTTCTACGGCGCGTTCCTCGGCCCTGTTCGACCTGCCGTGTGTCGCTATCCCTAGCGAGTCCATAGTGAAATAACGCTCTACAATTCTCTCCAAGGCGTCGTCTTGCGACGGCGTTCGCGCGTGAAAGACTCTTAAATCTTCGCCTATCGCATTCCGCGGCACGGTGCCGTGTATGACCCACCCTAATCTGGTCAATGACGCCGCGGGCTGCCCTTTTTCGTTAGCGAGTAATTCCCGAGTTACTATCAAATGCCAATTGTCGGCCCCTATCAATACCTCCGGAACAGCGTTGTCATAACACACGTGGTGACGTCTAAGTTGTTTTAAATGCGGATATCTGAACAAATTGCCCTTAATAGTCTGGCGTCCTAGCGAAAGGTTTTGGATTGTCCGTGCCATAATCGGATGGAAAGCTGTTTCCTCCTTTCCTTTTATGGCTAGGGACACCAGTCTACTATAGGGTTCTTTCTGAGCCGTCGTCACCCCGTGAATTCGCAACGGTTTCTCCGGGCCCTGTGCTCCGATCGCGTTAGCTAATCTCTCGTTAATTAACGTAACTGTCGAGCCTTCATCTAACATCGCGTACGTTTCTACCTCCTGACCGTTTTCCGTTCTTATAACGATCGGGCAGATTTTTAGCAAAACTTCCGTATTCTTTGTTTTGGCCGTAGCTGCGATTACGTTGTCCTCCGTCCTATTCTCCGGAGTTCGGTGCGTGTGTAATAACTCGTGATGGGGCATACGACATTCCCCTACTCCGCATCGCTTAGCTCCACATGCGTACCGACGGTGCTTATCGTTCAAGCACAGGAAACACACTTTTGTTTCCTTCGCCCAGTCCCATCGTTCTTGGACTGTCATGGCGATTATTTTCCTAATTGCGTAATCACACCACTTCGACCTAACGTGCGGTGTCAACTTGTCCGTGACTTGCCGCGCCAACATCGGGTTCTGTATGTATCCGTATTCGTCGATACCCGATATCACCGTGACAATATTCTGTAGACGCACCGCAAAATCGTTTATGTCGCTAGCTGTCGTTCCTAGCCGCGGTAATTTCTTGATATCTTCGAGCGCTCGATCGATAATGGCTTCCGGCTGCCCAAATTTCTGTTCTAAAGCCTGCATTATTGTTCTCGGATCGGTCGCCGTGAACAACAATGCAGACACAGAGTCGCGCGCCTCGTTGCGCAGACAACTACGTAGCCTACCTAAGTTTTCCGCCGTGGAGTATTTATGTAATCTAGACGACTGCTCCATTGCGGCTTTAAATGGCAACCATTCATTAATGGCGCCGCTAAAAATTGGCAAGTCGTGTGACGGCCTATATCGATCGTGCGTCATTTTTTCTAATACACTGGCTAACCTATTCATGCCATCGTCCGCCGGTCGCGGCACGTTTTCCCTAGTCGCATTAAATGTAACTCGGTTGGGACCCGTTCTGTCCCCCGACCTATCGCGCTTTCGTTCTAGCGCTGTAGGTGAGCTATCTCTATACCCCGTGGTATCTAACTCGGCGCGCCCTGCATGCTCCCCCCGTTCGAGAGTATGCCGCGCCCATACTGCTGCGTGTGGCTCGGAATCCCCGGTCCCTACTTCTCGCGCCCTGTCTACCCAGTCGGAAACACGTCGTTCAGTGTCCGCTGGCTCCTCGGCGCATATACTATCCCGGTCCGTCTCTTCTCTAATCGTGGCTACGTTCGCGGCTAACCGTTTCCTAATTACTTCCGCCTGTAATTGTAACTCGCGACGTTGCAGATCGGCCAATTGCTCCTCTGCCTCGAGTTCCGCTTGTCTAATTCGCGCTATCGCACTTGCTGTCGATCTGTTTGATCGTACAGAAGGCGCCCTACTTCCTACTTTCCTACTCGCCGGGCTAGTAACGATCGCGACGTTGACGTTCTCGGCGGTCGCGGAAGTTCGCGTTTCTTCGTTACGCGGCACGGTGTTCGCGGTCGCGGACGCGGATGGCGACGCGGGTGGTTCTTCGTACGTCTTCATACTCCTAGTGTTTGGCATCTTGTTGCCACCTAACATTCCCTATTCCCAAAACCTAACAGTCCCTAACAGTCCGTCAGGAGGGCTCGGCCGGGAGTGACCGAGATATGCTCCTTCGGGAAATGGATATGTGCAGGATTGGAAGGGAGGGAACTACCCGGCAGAGGGATGCAAGTACTAACGTGGTGCTCAGCAATCGGCTGGAATGTCCGACCCCTTTGGCGAGTGCCTACAGTCCGGCCCACGCTGCACTCACACCCTTACCGGCGCAGTATATATTCACCAAATCGACTTCTTCTTGATCCCGGCGACAGCCACCGTCCGTGACTGTTTGCAAGTGGAGGACGTCGTTCTGTCCTCTTGTCCCCGGCTGCGCAGCGTCGTCAGGCGTTCGTTCGTAGCCCTCTACGGCCGCACGTCGTGCAGTACGCGATCGCACCGCCCGTGGTCCTCGTTCTTGAACACGGTGGTCGCACGTTGCACGTCGCGGTCGCACCGTTGGGTGATCTTCTTGCTTGATCACGACGGTTGCACGGCGCACCTTTGGGTGATCTTCGCACTTGCAAGCAGTTTCTTCAGCTAGGCTCGTTGCGTGTCCTGCCAGAACTGTCGGATGGTAGAGTTCCGAACAGCTCGTAATCGTAGGCAGACACGGTGACAACGTACGATGCGTGTGGCCTGAACCGATGGATGGTAGAGTTCCAATCGGTCCCGTAGTCGTAGGCAGACACGTGTACGCTGTGGGCTTCTGGCTTCTTATTCGGCTCCGATGGACCAAAACTGTTTCTTATTCAGGTATCTCAGCGACCTCTTCGTATTCCAATAAAACTCGTGATCGTAGTAAAGTGGACTGTATATTTTTTCTTGTTACAACTTGTTTTCTTGAGCCTTCTAATTGGAAAGTAACTGTCGCCGATGTCGAATGTGGATGTGAATTGACACCAAAATGGCGTTATTAATGAGCGCTCCCGACGGGGGCGCGTGGTATACGGCGTGGGCGCGCTGCTTTTCCAATTAGAATTCTTACATTTTCAATAAATTTACATCGTAATCTCTTATATGCTATTAAATACAATATTCATATTCATTGTTTCTTATGTTATGAAGTATAAATAAAATTACACATCGTATTCTCGTAATTTTTAACATCAGTATTCCATATTCTAATACTTAACGTTTTTATACCATTAAAACATACTTATTCGTATTCAGTAAATAGTCATCGTATTTAGGACTATGTGTTTCAACCAAGTTTCTTTATATACAACTTTTAACACCTATTCAAAAACCATATATAAAACTTTATTCACACAAAATACAATAATAAAACATTTACATAATCAAAACACTCTCTAATAAAACTTATTCATACAAATACAACAGCAAAATATTAACGTAATCAAAACAAACTAGAATAAAACTCATTTATACAAATACAATATCAAACACTTTCGTAAGCAAATAAACTATATTACAAAACCAATACTGGGACGACTCGCTGTCCGCAACACCTAAATCAAAAGAAAAATATATGTCTATCACTAAAGAAGTCAAAAGCAGGAGCACCTCGTGTGCCATGAAAATTAAATTTATTGACTCTTATCAATTTCTAAGTTCAAGTTTAGAACAGTTGACTAAAAATTTAAATGAAAAAGACTTTGTGAATTTAACAAAAGAGTTTCAATGTACAGAAAAGGTTAAATTATTACGACATAAAGGCATTTACCCGTACGATTATATGGATTCTGTATCTAAATATAAAGAGGGTGATTTACCTCCCAAAGAATGTTTTTATAATAGTCTAAAATGTGAACATAATATCACCGATGAGGAATATAAACATGCACACGATGTATGGAAAATGTTTAATATGAGATCTTTAGGCGAATATACGGATTTGTATTTAAAAAGTGATGTATTACTTCTTTGTGATATATTTGAGAATTTCAGAGATACTTGTTTACGACATTATAAGCTAGATCCGGCTTACTATATTACTGCTCCAAGCCTGAGCTGGGATGCTATGTTGTTATATACAGGAGTTCGGTTAGAACTTATTGATGATGTAGAAATATATGAAATGTTAGAACAGGGAATTCGCGGAGGGCTTGCACAATGTTCTCTACGTAATGCTAAAGCTAATAATAAATATTTACCAAATTTTGATAATTCGCAACCATCTACTTACTTGATATATCTAGATTGCAATAACCTTTATGGTTACGCGATGACAAAAAAGTTACCAATATCGCAATTTCGTTTTTTAACCTTTGAAGAAATAGATTCATTAGACGTTGTTCGCATACCGGATAATTCAGAATACGGTTATATTCTAGAAGTTGATTTGGCTTATCCAGGATATTTACACAACAAGCACCGTGATTTACCCTTCGCGCCCGAAAAATTTACTTCACCAGGAGGTAAAACTCCTAAGCTCATTGCCAATCTGTATGATAAATTTAATTATGTTATTCATTACGTTCACTTAAAAGAATGTATAAACAACGGGCTTATTTTAAAGAAAATTCATAGAGTAATAGCATTTAAGCAAGAAAACTATTTGCGGAAATATATAGACCTAAACACTCGATTACGACAATCTTCAAGTTCATCTTTTGAAAAAGATTTTTTTAAATTGCTAAATAATGCAATTTTTGGAAAAACCATAGAGAATAGACGAAAACAAGTTAATATCAAATTAGTAACAACATGGCATGATGTTGATAATAAAACAAACAAACGTTTGAGTGCTGACAAATTAATTGCAAAACCTAACTTAAAAAATATCACAATATTTTCCGAAAATTTTGCAGCCATTCATTTGAGTCCAGAAAAGCTGAAAATTTTGGATAGACCCATATACATCGGGTTTACAGTTTTGGAATACGCAAAACAACATCTGTATGGATTTCACTATAACTTTTTTAAAAACAAATATCAAAACAAAGCAAGACTATGCTACACAGACACGGATAGTCTTTTGTATTTTGTAAACACGCAAGATTTTTATCAGGATATGAAAGACGATATATCAAATTATGACACCAGCAATTTTGAACGTAATAATTGTTATCAAATACCTCAAGTTAACGCACAAATTCCCGGTCTATTCAAAGACGAATTAGGGGGTGATGTCATCACTGAATTCATTGGATTAAGAGCTAAGTTATATTGTATTAACAGTTTAAAAGGCGAAATTAAAAAAGCAAAAGGAGTGTCTAAATCAATACAAAAGCGATTTTTATTTAATAATTATCTTAAAGCTTTGATGCGCGATAAGACTTATAAATGTAAAATGAACATTATATAAAACTTAAATTTAAAATTTAAAAAACCCCCGACTCAAAACCTCTAAAAAGTAAATAAATAATAATTATGTACCGCCTATTAGACCTTTTAATTTTATGATATAATATTTATATTAGTTAATAGTAGTTAGTCATAATACTTTCAAAACGTCATCCCGTCGGGGGACCGCTAAGTAAAAATTTATTACTAGCTGACAATTTGATATCTACTATCTATTAGTTAATAGTACCTACACAGTTATGTTTAAATGTCTATAGCGGTCCCCCGACGTGATGACGTTTTGAAAGTATTATGACTAACTACTATTAACTAATACAAATATTATATCATAAAATTAAAAGGTTTTTATAGTTTCGTTCCTATTTTATTCTAATCCCTATCCGTTTCATTTGTATTTTAGATATGTATGAATAGTATTGTTAAATATGTATGAGCGGTATTGCGAAATATGTATAAGTAAGAGGTATTGTGAAATATGTATGAATGGTATTACGAAATAAGTATGAGAGGTATTGCGAAATATGTATGAGAGGTATTTAAAGTACTCGTCAAGACGTATCAAACGAGCCCAAACTCGATGGGGTTATGTCTTTTAATTACTGAGTACCTACCCATGACCATCTTCCAGCTCCATCATCAGATCAGCTCCATAACTGTTTTAACAAACGTGTGTGACCAAGAGTAGGTCGAGCCTCGCTCGCTTCGCTCGCTCGGTTTTTGATGGTCACTAGCCAAACCTAACCTAACCCAGCAGCGGCGGAATAACATAGATAGTCATCCAGCTTCATCATCAAATCCTGGTTACCATCCTGCATCAAAGTACTCTTCAATACGGATCAAACGTGCCCAAACTCGATGGGGTTATGTTATGTCGTGTAATTACTAAGTTCCTATGGCCACCTTCCAGCTCCACCATGAGACCCTGGTTACCATCTGGCACCAAAGTACTCATCAAGACGGATCAAACGAGCTCAAACTCGATGGGGTTATGTCGTTTAATTACTGAGTTCCTATGGCAACCACCCAGCTCCATCATCAGACCCTGGTTACCTCTAGCACCAAAGTATACAGATACATACGTCAAACTTATAACACCCCTTTTTTTGGGTCAGTGATAAAAACACAGCGCGATAGCAATAAACATTAAGTATGACGAGCGAAGCCGCGAGCCCAGCTAGTGAATTATACCTAAAAATGAACTATTCAATGAGACCATTCCAATGAACCCAAACACGATACATCTGCTGTAATTTGACGAGGAGTTGAGTATACTGCAGGTTCCAGATGATGCTGCAGCATCAGATCAAGTTTACCATATTCTTGCAATATCATGACAGTAACAGTATACCAAATTTCAAATCCTTCTAACCAGTGGAAGTTGCTCATTTCCCTTCATCAAATAGAAAAAAGCTGGTGATCTTCAAACGGCTGAACAGATTTTCATGAATCATAGCTAAGAACACTCCCGCACAGGTCACCTTTCAAACAAAAAAAAACTGCATCAAAATCGGATCATCCGTTTGGTTGCTACGATGCCACAGACAGATCCACAAATACACAAATACACACGTCAAACTTATAACACCCCTCTTTTTGCGTCGGGGGTTAAAAATCAATTAAACATGTCATATATTCCCAAGAAATTAATAAAATAGTAATGAATAGAAATGATGACAAGGTACAAGTACTTTTAAATCAAATCGAAACTTTGCCATGGGGTCATTGTAATACTATATTTTAAAATCACTCTGAGAAATTGTAAGCCTGTGATATGATTTGTGAGCGACGACAAGAACAAATAACAACTCTTATATTGGTATTATTTTTTATTATTAGATGATTTAAATTTGTTTAATATAAGTTAAGTATAGCATATATGTAATTATTGCTGTTCTAATGTTCGATTCGATACTATTCATTATAATCATAGTATAGAGAGCATAGTTTAAGACAACTTTAAGTATGTGTTTTGATTTATATTCATTACGATTAAATGTGATTTCAGCACTATTTACTGTTTATTCAATATATTATCTTTTAAATCACTGTAGTTTTTTTTAAATATCCTGATTAATATATTTATAATACGCCTGATAAAATACATACAGCGAAATGCAACAGGATGAACAGAATGCATGCATGCACCGCTAGGAGGTATATAAAGACATAAAAAGCTTAACCGACTCAGAACTCGTCATGAAGTTCATTAAGCAACCCGAGACTTTGGAAGTAAATGATATAAAACTAGTAAAACGAATACAAAAAATTAAACATAGCACTCTACTACCTAATACAATACGATGCTTGATATGTGGTCCTTCTAATTGTGGTAAAACCAACCTTATGCTTAATTTGCTGTTGCATAAAAATGGGTTAAAATTTAAACATATTTACCTATACTCTAAGACAGCTTTTCAACCGAAATATGATTTTTTAAGTCAAGTTATGGTGAAAGTTCCCGGAGCTAGATTTTTTATTTTTAAAGACAATAAAGAAGTTATTCACCCGAATAATGCATTAACTGACTCTATAATGATTTTCGATGATGTCGCATGCGAGAATCAGACAAATATTCGTAATTATTTTGCCATGGGACGACATCGACAAATCGATTGCTTTTACTTATCACAAACCTATTCAAAAATACCTAAACAACTACTTCGTGATAATAGTAACCTGCTAATCGTTTTTAAACAAGATGATTGTAATTTAAAACGAATTTATAATGAACATGTTAATATGGATATGGAATGGATTCAATTTAAACAGCTTTGCTCTATCATATGGCAAAATCGGTTTGGTTTTCTATTGATAAATAAAGATTGTGCTTTAAATGCTGGTAGATACCGAAAGGGCTTCGATACATTTATTTATTTAAAAAAAAAACAATATACACCAACAGTTTTCTAAAAGCATCTCAGTCAGTGTTAAGTAATTGTAAGCAACACTCTTCGAAATTAATTACAATATTCTGCATATGAAATGGAGGTAGACGTTAAAAAGCAATTAGTAGAATCTGTTAATAATATAAAAAATAAAATAAGAGTTTTAAAAAACGAGGATGATGCTGCAAGTATCACTGATACACTTATCAAAGCGAATGAAAAAGATAACCGTACTACAAATATTTCTAAAACTATGGAGAACAATGATAGTCTTGGGGATTTTAACGCATCAGTAGATTATGAAGCTTTTAAAAATACTGTAAAAAAACAGTCTTCAACCGGTGGCGAGTCAGAATATTTCGATTACGTTGATACGGTATCAGAAGAAGAAGAAGAAAAAGAAGAAGAAGAAGAAGAAGAAAAAGGAACAAGTCCAGTGGAATTCCTTTTGACGCTTTTATTAGAGTGCACATACGCCTTCGATTGAGCTCCACGCCCAATAAAACTATTTACACGTTTTATAGTCCATTTTTGGTCCTTCAGATCTGCGATCCCTTTACCAGCAGTGGTATTTTACGTAATTTTGGTAAAATTGTCACGTCACCGCACCCCGCCATATTTGTCTATATTAGGCTTTTCCCGCTGTTAAAATAACCCCCCGCATACATAATTTGTATTAATATTGCTTTTAGCATATTATTTGCTATATTTATACCAGTTGTGGCTTGATTTACGTAATTTTTTGGTAAAATTGCCACGGCGTCGCATCCGCCATCTTGCTGTTAGCATAATTCCCCGCATACATAGATTAGTGTTAATATCGTTTTTAGTATATTATTTGTTATACATATTTATCCATATTGTATTTAAAATGGCGACTAGCGCATCAAGTAAAGTATTATCCGCTAAAGAGTCTAGGCTAGAATTAGTCATAGGCCAGTCAGCCATGTTATTTGAAAAAATGAACCGCTTGTATAATGCCGCGTCAAAGATGTCTTCCTTTGATTCGCGTCAGAATGAAGAATTTTTAATCGACTCAGAGGCGATCGAAGATACGCGGACAGAATTTAAAAATTTAACCGTCGAAATGAATGAATTACGTTTGTCCATCGTCTCTGGCTATAAGGTTGACTTTCAACAATTGTCCGCCTTTGAAGACTTATATTTAAAGGTTAAAAGGACACGTAATAAATTAGAGGGAAATTCAAAATCCAATGCGCAAAATAATGATAATAATGGTAAATCCATAATTAAACTCCCGCCAATAACATTACCAACGTTTGACGGAAATCCTAATAATTGGCCGATTTTCTATGAATCATTCAAAGCTAACATTCATGAGAACACGCAATTGTCTGACTCGCAAAGAGTGCAGTATTTAATGAGTAAATTAACTCACAACGCTTTAAAGGCGACGGCAGGTATTATCCCTAGCGGAGAAACCTATAATGTTGTATGGAAGGGTTTACTTAAGAAATATCAAGATGTTAGAACATTAGGTACACACTATTTAGATAATATTTTTGATTTAAAACCATGTTCAAATAATGCGAAGTCACTCGATACATTTATTGAGCAATATTCTTCCTCCATAGCCGCGTTGAAACAGTTAAATATTGCCGACTTATCTGATTTTATTTTGTTGCATTGTGCATTGAAGAAAATAGATAGCCAAACCAGACAGTTCTTTGAAATGCAGTGTAAGATGATGAGTTTCCTTCATACACAAAATTAATTTCGTTTATTCAAAGTCACATTAAAGCGATCGGAAGAGGGAACAACAAACCAATTGTGGCCCCGTCTCCTCCGTCGCGAACGCATACGCAGACAAAATCATTTGTAGGTACCGTCAACCATTGTTCAACACAAAGTTGCAATTTGTGCGCAAGCAGCCACCCGCAAAATTTATATAATTGCAAACAGTTTAAAGAATTAGATGCATCGCAACGTTATGAATATATAAAAAATAATGAAGGATGTTTGAATTGCTTAAGTATGGCGCATACAGTTTCGAAATGTAAATCTAGTCGCAATTGTAGTGTTTGTTCAAAACGACATCACACATTTTTACATTTTGATAAAAACATTAACTCGCATTCGCGCGATCAGCTGTCGCACGTAGCCGCAACAATGCTCTGCGCGCCGCCGCCAGACAGGGCGCCGCAGTCAACGCAAGGTGGCAACAGCGCGGCGTGTGCGCCGGTCGCTGTCGCCGCCGCCTCGTCAGTAATGCCATGTCTTACGCGCGGTGAGCCCACTGCAGAATGCGCCTCGGAAGCGCACTCGCTTGCATTTAATAATGTAAACAACAGCAGTAATAGCACTATTTTGCTCGCAACCGCGCAAGCTTATGCTAAGATGCACCGCTCGAATGATAAACGTATGATCAGGTGTTTAATAGATAACGGCTCGCAAAATAATTTAATAACAATGGAATGTTGTAAGATATTGAACTTGCCCATTGTCCCGCTTAGTAATTCACGTATACGAGGCGTTGGTTTATTATCTCGTCCGATACATGGATATGTCTATTTAGATATTAAATCTCGCATTAATCCTTATTACAAATACCGCATCCATGCACTTGTTATTGATTGCGTCACGGACCAGTTGCCCACGCAATATATCGCTGACTGTAATGTAATTTGTACTCAACGCATACCGCTGGCTGACACGACCTGGAATGTACCTGGACCTATTGATGTAGTGTTGGGCGCTCAGCTGTTTCCGTATGTATATTTAGGTAATAAAATCGAGACAGGCTGTCGCGCGCCGCCTGCCGTCCTCACGACATTCGGGTATGTGCTGATGGGAGATTTTCCTTGCGCGCCGCCGGACAATCGCTGTAATAATAACCCGCCGTCATCAAGAGGGGTGCAGGTCCGGAGGCGGATGAAATAATGCACAAGTGTTCTTGTTGAGCTCTGGTTTAATACTAATCCAAATATAAACTAATACAATACATATTCCACTCTACACCTACGGGGTTTACAAAAAAAATAAAAAATGTTAGGAACATTTTTTGTTTTTAAACAAAAATAACAATAATATATATGTCGCATCCGGTGATGATAAGTCATGAGTACGGATCGAAGACGAAACGCAGGCGCCACTGCGGTTTGGCGCCTTGACAGAATCGAGATGGCGGGAAGACACGCGATCGGCGATATAGTTAGCGCGCGGTCGTAGTGACGACACGACATCTCGGGACTGTTCCTCCGTTTCGTTATTCGTTAATTGTGATTAGTTTGTTTAAATGTGATCCTTGATTAACTGTAAAGTGCAAGTACTTATTTCATTTGACAATAAAGTGTATAGTGATTGTTAAATACCGTGTTGTATTTTCTCATTCCACGTATACCTACCCTCGATACTATTTGTGATGTCGAATAACTCGAAAAATACGGTCCATCCGACATCAGAAGTGGGATCTGAGCGTGGCAATGAGAATGCAACAATGACTAATAGTGGCAGTGCGGATAATAATGACTCACAATGGCGGTTGTTATTTGAAAACCAGAATCGGCAGATGCAAGCGTTGATACACGCACTGAGTACGCCTCGTTTGCAGGATAGTAACATAATTCTGCCCGAATTCAACCCAGATTCATGTGAGTTGGATGCACAATCACGGTGTTCAACTGCAGATCTGTGTTTTGACGGAAAATTCGTAGAAGGAGGCCAGCTTGTTATGATACTGAGTAAGGCGTTGAGGGGTTCCGCCTCGACGTGGCTGTCACAAGTAACCTATCCAGGTATGACATGGGCCCAGTTCAAACAATTATTTGCGGCCAGGTTCGTTAGTACTGAGACACCCGCAGCTACTTTAATTAATATGCAAGCGGATAAACCGAAAGAAAACGAGAACTATGCCGCCTATGCTAGCCGCCTTATCACGTCCTTGATGAACCGTTGGAAGGATTTGAGTGTTGAAGAAATAGCAGTGTCAACTGTAATTGCTCATTTAGCTCAAATCGATACTCGTTTGCAACGGCTTGCATTTACGACGGTGGTAGCGAGTCGTCACAAGTTACAGAAAGAACTTCAAGCGTTTTCTTACCTGAAAAGGAAGGCCCCTATGGAAGTAGGAGTTGGTACCGACAAACGGCCCAAGTTTACACAGTTCTCACAGATTAAGTGCCATGGCTGTGGAAAAGTGGGGCATAAGCAAGCGAATTGTTTTCGTACGAGGAAGCATGAACCGAATAAGCTTCCGTCACCCGTGGTGACGATGAGTGGTGGTGGACAACGTCAACAATCTACCGGCAGCTCGGTGGTGTGCTACAAGTGCGGAAAGCCGGGTCACATCGCGAGCCGCTGTACTACGAGCGAGTCCAGCACCGCAGCGCCGTCAGAGAGGCGAGTAGACCTGTGTGAGGTGGAGCCACCTTCAGGGACATTGAGACATTGCGGTGAGTGTTTTAAGTTTGATTATGATTCGGGTGCCGAATGTTCTTTGATGAAAGAAAGTATTTAGAATAAATTTAGAGGCAAACGAATTAATAGTGTGATATCTTTAGTAGGCATTGGCAATAGTAGAGTTAACAGTACTATGCAATTGTTGTGTCAAGTGGATATTGACAACTTTTCAACAGAGATTCTATTTCACATTTTGCCGAATACATTTTTACGTAGCGACATTTTAATAGGTCGTGAGATTTTAAGTAATGGTTTTTGTATAAGCATGACTGCAACTGATTTTTACCTTGACAAGGAATAAAACTGTAAATACGCTTATTTCTGACAAGATAGTACCTAAGAATAATTTTGACATGATTGACACGGATATTCCTTTTGATAAAAAACATGAGCTAGTTGATATTTTACTTGACTTCTCTGATTATTTCATTAATGGTTTTCCAACTACTCGTGTTAATACTGGTGAGTTACAAATTAGACTGGTAGACCCAAGTCGTACTGTACAAAGGCGACCTTACAGGTTATCAGCCGACGAACGTCAGATCATGCGAGATAGAGTTGACGAATTATTACAAGCTAACATAATTAGAGCGAGTAATTCACCTTTCGCCAGCCCAGCTCTTTTAGTTAAGAAGCATGACGGATCAGATCGTATGTGTATTGACTATAGGGAGCTGAATTCGAATACAGTAGCTGACCGTTATCCTTTGCCATTAATTTCGGATCAAATCTCGCGTCTTCATGGTGCTAATTTCTTTACTAAGTTAGACTGCGCTAGCGGATTCCATTTAATACCAGTTCAAGCAGAGTCTATTGAGCGCACAGCATTCATTACGCCAGATGGGCAATTTGAATTTTTGACTATGCCCTTCGGGTTACGAAATGCTATCTCTGTTTTTCAACGCGCTATCATCAATGCTCTAGGTAGTCTTTCCTACAAGTATGTAGTCGTCTACGTGGACGATATTTTGATTGTGTCAGACTCTATTGACCAAGGTTTGACTAGATTACGCGAAGTCTTAGAGCTATTAGCGAAAGCCGGTTTTTCTTTAAATTTAAAGAAATGTTCCTTTCTTAAGACTCGTGTAGAATTCTTAGGATACGAGGTTGAGGCGGGAGAGATTAAACCTAATAAGCGAAAGATAGAGGCGCTTTCATCGTTACCTGAACCACAGTCAATTACACAAGTCAGACAATTTATTGGTTTAGCGTCTTATTTTCGACAGTTTGTACCAAATTTTTCACGTGTAATGGCTCCGCTCTATAGGTTGACTTCGAGTAAAATTTCATTTACTTGGACTTCTGAGTGTGAAGAAGTACGACAAAAGGTAATTGATGTTTTAACTAATGCTCCTGTGCTTATGATCTATGACCCGCAATATCCAGCAGAGCTCCATACAGACGCCAGTGCCGACGGGTATGGTGCAATTTTGTTTCTGGTGGTTGATGGTAAGCTAAAACCTGTTGCTTACTATAGTAAACGCACAACACCAGCGGAATCACGTTACCACTCGTACGAGCTGGAGACACTCGCTGTTGTCAACGCGGTAAGGCATTTTAGGCAATACTTGCTGTTACGTTGTGAACTAGATTCACACGTAATATATCAATTATATCAATTATATTAGAATACTAAAAACTTATAAAAAATTAATAAATAAACGCTAACGGATTTCGGGAGTGACTGCATAGAATTCTCGACCGTATTTCTTGAGGCATTAAGATCATTATGGCTAATCAATGCCTCGACATGCCGGTGCATCGCTCGAGGTCCATATTTGGCGATTGTGCGGAGGGGGCGTTACAATATTTGATTAAATCAGTATTGATTGGCTCCCGCGGTCAACGGTCGTAGTCTGCCGCTAGGAAGTTTCGAGAAAAAGCGAGTTTATAAATTCACGGCGCGCAGTATGCTCGTCACATTTTCTGTTTGCTGTAGCGACAAGTACCTTGTTAATTAGTGATTACCGTTTTTATAATCGTGAGTGTAACTTCGTTGTCCACTTGGTGAGTTCTGCACTGACTAATTTCTAATAGGATTCTCTTTTGCTTTAATCGGTCTTTGTGTAATTTTTATCCTACTAGTGTATTCAATAATCCAAATTAAATTCATGTATTGCTTATTTTGTGAGATCGCGTATGTCCCTCAGACGTGCGTGATCGAGCTTACCTTCATAGTAATTCTGTGTGGCCGCCTAAGACAATTATAGACTGGACCTTAGCTCGTCCAGCCAGCGAGAAGATTGTCGGCGACGGCCCACAGGATTCCTGGAAGGCGGAATCTGACACCGTCCAATCTCAAATTCCAGGACACCTACGCCAGGGCTAATCTAAACCCCTGTTCCACACTAATACGCTACGGGAGAGTCTGCCCCTTCCCGAGCGCTACATCCCGACACCGAGGTCTATTCCACGGGCGACTACGGGAACATAGCCGGTCAGCGCTTCCCTACGCTGCGCTGCCGACCTCAAGACGCCGCTACCGCGTCGAGCATCTGAGCTGCTGAGCCAGACCCTCCAGGAGGACCTACCCCTTCCGTATTGCATTCCCGCCGTCCGTGCGCCGAAGAAGACTCGAAGCTAAGTGTCGTAAAGAGATTGCAAGTAAATTCTCATAGCTCACACCCTGAGAAACTTAATAAATATATTGTTTCGTGTCTTGTGCTTTCTATTATCTCTCCTTACTCTCTACCCGATCTTGCTTACGTCGACCGGCCTCCCCGGCGACGTAACAAGTGGCGCCCACGCTCGTGGTGAGAGTGAGAGAGTTTGCTTGCAAATTTCTTTTGTCTGTAATTGTACTAGGTGTGCTAACATTTTTTTCTAGCAGTGTACGAGCCTCTCCGTTCTTCAGCTAGGGAGTACACCCTTGTAATCTGTTACTCTCTGTCCCCTATTAGTGTACTCACTAGCTGGAGCAATTTTTTAAATTTCGTTAATTTTTAAATATTTTTTTTCTTCTTAATCTACCCTACAAAAAAAAAAAAAAAAAAATTTTTTTTCTAACCTACTTTCAAACATATAACGGAGTCGCTCATTAGGGACGAATTGTAAAAGGTAAGCTCATTTTACTATTTCTTTCACTATTAGGGGTTATTCAGTGCTAATCACAGGTACGGATAGTGAACTTACCTTTCCCCCATACTGGGTTGGGGGCGAAAGAAAAACATCGAGTATCCCAGTTGCCGTCTCTCCTAGGCAGGTGGTAAAAGTCCACCAGAGGCTATAACGCATTCATTTGCGCACGAATCTCGTCACAACAGCAAACGACGTTTTTTTTTCTTCTTTTTTTTTTTTTCTTCTGTCTTTTTGCCCTAACGGTTTTTTTTTGTCTCAACGGTTTTTTTATCAATCTTCAAACTCATACGTAGGTTTCAATATAAAATATATAGTTCACAATTTCGCTAAACATTAATTTTTTTCTAAACAGTATATTATTATATATAGGTTCAAACATGGACCGTTCCATAATTTTTCGGACTAAAAGAAGGTTACGCATACCCTACATATGCGGCCTAACTAGCTAGTATAAATTGTCGCGTCGCAGCATCTAAAATGTTGCGCGCTGAGATAGTAACATGTCTACCCATGTTACTCATCTACTACAATTGGTGACAACATCTAAAATGTTGTTTACCCTATCTAGTCTAAATTCTACTAAAATTCCATAAGAATCTCATCTAAGTGATGATTCGTGGGTTCGATTCCTATGTGGAGACCTATATGTTAGAGTAAAGTTTCAATAATAGTAATCTACTACCTTAATCTATAATAAACTAAATCTGTATTTGTAATAAAATTAAAAATTTTTTTGCTAATCTAAATACATTTACTACTTGAATCTATACTTTAAAAACCTACATATTTTTTTAACTAACTTCTAAACGTAATATAATAAATTTTACTATTCATAATAAACTACTTAATTCCCAAATAAACTAAAATCTGTAATTTTAATAGAATAATTTGTTCTATTAGTAATCATAATATACTTACTACTCAAATCTGTAATAACAAAAATAAAAACTCGTCACATAAAATGTTCTATCATAATGCATTAACATTTATAAAACAGGGTAAATGCGGTTAATTCAATTATTTTCGAAGCGGGTACATTTGCATTCTTTAATAACTCGTAGTGGCGTCAAACCGCTGTCTCGAGTTGTTTCGTATATCTTTGTTCGGGGTCCCTCGGCAGTCGTCGGATCTATTCGTGACCTTGCACTCGAACGATTGGAATGTGCATCATTAGCTAATTCGTTTTGTTGATAACGCTCGCACAGGTGCATGCGCACGCAGTTCTCACGCTGTTATCATTAAGACTATTGCGTAACGGACCATTATAGTTAATGACCCATTAAAATTTAATGACACATTAAATATTTTTAATTTTTTTTTCTCTCGCTTATCATCCTAATGCCATATTAAATTATTTCTATAAAATTTTCTCTAGAACTACATTATAAAGGTGTAATCACACTTAATAATTAAAACTATAAAGTCATACAACATTTTTGTTCTTTCTCTTTGGATTACATAGATGTGAACTTCTGATCACAACCTAAACGTGACAAAGTTCATATCTTTTGAGAGTTCTGTCAGTTTATTGCCTAAAGCCTATTTAATCGTGAGGAAAAAGTTATGTCAATGCCTACTCATTGACAAACTATTTAATCTTGATAAGCTATTGTCAAGGTTCGGGCTAGCCCGGATAAAGGTTCATGTTGGTTCTGTTGCTATTCGGATGCTAAACATCCGGACATGTTAACTTAGGGAGCTAGCATTTTAGGAATTGTAATGGCGAACTTTCGGTAAAAATTTAGTCTAATCTTGCGAACGTACTTATTAGATAGCTAAGTCTAGTAGGTCTTTTAAAAAAAAAAAAATGCTAAGGATTTTTTTTTCCCTAAGAGGGGGGGTACTGTTACGTTGTGAACTAGATTCACACGTAATATATCAATTATATCAATTATATTAGAATACTAAAAACTTATAAAAAATTAATAAATAAACGCTAACGGATTTCGGGAGTGACTGCATAGAATTCTCGACCGTATTTCTTGAGGCATTAAGATCATTATGGCTAATCAATGCCTCGACATGCCGGTGCATCGCTCGAGGTCCATATTTGGCGATTGTGCGGAGGGGGCGTTACAATATTTGATTAAATCAGTATTGATTGGCTCCCGCGGTCAACGGTCGTAGTCTGCCGCTAGGAAGTTTCGAGAAAAAGCGAGTTTATAAATTCACGGCGCGCAGTATGCTCGTCACATTTTCTGTTTGCTGTAGCGACAAGTACCTTGTTAATTAGTGATTACCGTTTTTATAATCGTGAGTGTAACTTCGTTGTCCACTTGGTGAGTTCTGCACTGACTAATTTCTAATAGGATTCTCTTTTGCTTTAATCGGTCTTTGTGTAATTTTTATCCTACTAGTGTATTCAATAATCCAAATTAAATTCATGTATTGCTTATTTTGTGAGATCGCGTATGTCCCTCAGACGTGCGTGATCGAGCTTACCTTCATAGTAATTCTGTGTGGCCGCCTAAGACAATTATAGACTGGACCTTAGCTCGTCCAGCCAGCGAGAAGATTGTCGGCGACGGCCCACAGGATTCCTGGAAGGCGGAATCTGACACCGTCCAATCTCAAATTCCAGGACACCTACGCCAGGGCTAATCTAAACCCCTGTTCCACACTAATACGCTACGGGAGAGTCTGCCCCTTCCCGAGCGCTACATCCCGACACCGAGGTCTATTCCACGGGCGACTACGGGAACATAGCCGGTCAGCGCTTCCCTACGCTGCGCTGCCGACCTCAAGACGCCGCTACCGCGTCGAGCATCTGAGCTGCTGAGCCAGACCCTCCAGGAGGACCTACCCCTTCCGTATTGCATTCCCGCCGTCCGTGCGCCGAAGAAGACTCGAAGCTAAGTGTCGTAAAGAGATTGCAAGTAAATTCTCATAGCTCACACCCTGAGAAACTTAATAAATATATTGTTTCGTGTCTTGTGCTTTCTATTATCTCTCCTTACTCTCTACCCGATCTTGCTTACGTCGACCGGCCTCCCCGGCGACGTAACATTGCATGGGCGAAAGTTCTCAGTGGTGACAGACTGCAACTCGCTGAAATCCTCACGTAACAAGGTCGATTTGACGCCGAGAGTACACAGATGGTGGGCCTTTCTTCAGTCATTCGACTTTGACGTGAAATATAGAGTCGGTAAGCAGATGACACACGCTGATTTCTTTTCGCGTAACCTATTACCTCCTCTGGCAGAACAACAACTGATCTCTAGAGTCGAGCAAAAGCAGGTAAACATAACGGAATTAGCAGACAATTGGCTTCTCGCAGAGCAGCAGCGTGATGAAGAGATTAAAAAGCTGATTTCAGATCTTGATCAAGGCCAACTCTCCGAAGATGTAGCGAAAACCTATGAGGTAAGGTTAGGCATACTACATCGCAAAGTACAACGGAATGGGCGGACACGATGTTTACCCATTGTCCCTCGTGCTATGCGATGGTCTGTTATTAATAATGTACACCAGTCTATTGTTCATCTCGGATGGGAGAAGACATTGGAGAAGCTGTATAACCACTACTGGTTTGACGGTATGAGTCGGTATGTGAAGAAGTTTGTAGCTAACTGTGTAACCTGCAAAGTTTCAAAGTCGCATTCAGGTAAAGTACAAGCCGAACTTCATCCCATACCGAAGACAGCTATTCCATGGCATACAATACACATTGATGCTACTGGTAAATTGAGCGGGAAAAATGACAACAAGGAGTACGTCTTTGTCATGATAGATGCTTTTACCAAGTACGTATTGTTGTATCACTCCAAAAACATTGACTCTAAAAGCAGCATCAAGGCAGTGACTGACAGTGTAGCACTTTTCGGTGCTCCCGCGCGGATAATCGCGGACCAGGGTCGTTGTTTTGCGAGCAAAGACTTTCGTACGTTTTGTGAAGGTAATAATATCAATCTCCATCTTATTGCTACCGGATCATGTCGCGCAAATGGTCAGGTAGAGCGTATAATGAGCGTACTGAAATCCATGTTAACTGCGGTAGAGTCCGATAAGGATAGGTCGTGGCAGGATTCTTTAGGACAGGTCCAACTTGCGCTAAACTGTACGATAAATCGCGTCACGAAAGCTAGTCCATTAGAGCTTCTTATAGGAAAGGTAGCGCGTCCTCTAGATTTAATGACAAATGACGATGACAGTCCCGTAGAGCTTGATAAAGTCAGACAAATAGCTTCTGAGAATATTGAGAAATGTGCAAAATACGATAAACAGCGTTTTGATAGTACGAAGGCAAGTGTGAGTAGATTTTCTGTTGGTGAATTTGTTCTTATTGAGAATGAGGAGCGTAATCAGACAAAACTAGACGCTAAATATAGAGGCCCGTTTCAAATTGTTGAAATTTTAGATGGTGATCGTTATGTGCTACGATCTTTAGTGAACAAGCGTACTTACAAGTATGCTCATGATCGAGTTATAAAAATGCCTGAGGGCCAAGTACCCATTGAGATAGTAAGTGACAATGAGTTAGATGATGAGGATACTGAGAATGTATCAGTTTAATTTGAGTTCATACAGGTTCTTGATTCATTGGGTCGGAGACTGTACCAGAGATGTTGTAGCCGTAGCCTGAGAGAAATCGGTGTCTGCTCTTGGAGTAGTCCGTGGGTACGCGGTAGGCACATGCTCTGGGTGGTACAGTCGGGTCTTGCCTTGTAGCAGAGACCATAGAATCATGAGTTGATTCTGGCCTTTCCGTGGGAAAGTGCATGTGAATGAACGGCGAATGAGTTCGCTTAGAGTTATGAGAATAACTGTTGGCCGTGAATAAGATACCTGGTTTTTGATGATTGTTGTATACTTAGTTTGATTCTTTAAAAATTCTCAATGGTACTTGAACTCAGTAGTTTATAATAGTAGTAGTTTACCCAGTAAATGATTATAGAACTAAAGTTCTATTTTCAAAATAGACCTAGATTATGATAGGTCAGGATTAGCCGAACAAAGACTGTTCGTGGTTTATTTTGTTTCAGAATAACACGTGTGGACACGTGTCACGCAGGATGGCCGTGTCGCATCCGGTGATGATAAGTCATGAGTACGGATCGAAGACGAAACGCAGGCGCCACTGCGGTTTGGCGCCTTGACAGAATCGAGATGGCGGGAAGACACGCGATCGGCGATATAGTTAGCGCGCGGTCGTAGTGACGACACGACATCTCGGGACTGTTCCTCCGTTTCGTTATTCGTTAATTGTGATTAGTTTGTTTAAATGTGATCCTTGATTAACTGTAAAGTGCAAGTACTTATTTCATTTGACAATAAAGTGTATAGTGATTGTTAAATACCGTGTTGTATTTTCTCATTCCACGTATACCTACCCTCGATACTATTTGTGATGTCGAATAACTCGAAAAATACGGTCCATCCGACATATAATAATCAAAAATAATCATGATAAATAAAAAAAAATTACATTAGTTACACAGTCATTATTCTTATGTCTATATTCTTAGGGTACAAAACGTTTTGTTCTATTCTTATGTACTAAATCTGGTTTACAATTTCTTAATATAATAACATTAGGTTCCTTTTCTTCTAACACTTTATATGGTCCGTCATATAACTTATCTAGCTTTCCGTCACGGTTCTCTTTCTTAACCAACACTAAATCGTTTTTTTCATAGTTCACTTGATTCACTTTTTTATCATATACAGTTTTTCTACATTGTTTTGTTTTTATCAAATTTTCACGAGCGTCTTTTTGCGCTACTTGTAATCGATATCTTAATTCTAAATTATAATCATCAGTATTATACAATGGTTCTACACTAGCACTTATTCTACATGGAAGTTCACTTGGCTTACCAAAAACAAGTTCGTATGATACTTAGTAGATGAATGTACGGTATTATTGTAACTAAAACACCAATATGGAATCCAACTGCTCCATGTATCGGGATGGTCGTCAGACATAATTCTTAAAAATGATCCTAGATGTTTATGTGAATTTTCTAGAGAGCCGATAGATTCGTGATGGTATGCTGCTGAATGAATTTTTTCAATGTGTAATAACTTACAAATTTCTGTCATTGTTGAAGATATAAATTCAGTTCCTCTATCAGTGGCAATGGTTTTTGGGATACCAAATCTCAAAATGAAGTTATTAACGAATGCTTTGGCAACGCTAATAGTCTCTTTGTTTTTAAGTGGGTATGCTTCGACAAATTTGGATAGTTAAAATATATTTATTATTATCTATATCAGAATCTATTGGTCCTACTACATCTAAAAAGATTTTTTCAAATGCTGAGTTTGCTGTGGTTGTTATTACTAATGGTTCTACTGTATGACGTGAGTATTTCATTTTTTGACACTTTTCGCACTTGCGAATAAATTGTTTTACGTCCTTCTCTATCCCTGGCCAATAATATAGTCTTTTAATATTGTTAACGGTTCTATTTACTCCTGCATGTCCGCTCGTTGGGAGTACATGTAAATCATTTAATATAAAATTCTTTTCGTCATTGTCAAATATTCTTTTAATACCTTTTAACACGCATATACGAGGAGGACCGGTCCAGTCTTTCATTTGTTTAAATCGATAATAAATAACTCGTTATTATCATTTTTAATTATACATACTTCTTTAACGTTTATCTTTTTACAAAATTCGCTCAATTTAGTTACAAATTCGGCTCGCGTAAAATGTAATCTAAAATCACGATTTATGTATATAATTCCTTTATTATTTTCATAGGAAAAACATTCTGATTCGAACTGTATATCGTTTCTTTCCCTCAATTTATTTATTACATCTCCATTCACTAACGTCATTTCAACTGAATCATTTGGAATCCGTAATAACTCTACGACTCTCGGTTGATCAGACCGATTGTCTGTAAGTTTATTATGAATACACTCATAATTCTCTGTCTTATTTTCATTTTCACACTCTTTTTCCTCCTTTTCTTTTAGCTTATTTTGCGCTCGCGTCATCACGGCTATAGTACTTTCATGCATCCTCTTTAATTCATCCGATGTTATATTAATTCGTGATAAGGCATCCGCTACCACGTTATCTTTGCCTTTAACATAGATAATATTAAAATCGTATTCATCTAACTCTAATCGAAACTTTAGCAATCTACTTGAAGGATCTCTCATTCCGAATAGGTAAATAAGTGGTTTATGATCAGTCATTATTGTAAATTTACGACCAAATAGGTAAGGTTTGAAATATTTAATACTCCAAACAATTGCAACTAACTCCTTTTGTATTGTAGGATAATTTTTTTCAGCTTTATTTAACGGTCTGCTGGCGTATGCTACTGGTCTCAAGTCTTTATTGCAGAGAACTGCGCCAACTGAAGTACCACTAGCGTCTGTTTGTAAGATAAATTCGTTGTTTTCTGACAAGTCAGGGTATTGGAGTATTGGAGCTGATACTAGTAAAGTTTTCAGAGTTTTAAAAGAGTTTTCACACTGTTCAGACCAATGAAACGTAGAGTTTTTACGACATAATTGATTTAAGGGTATTGTTATTTCAGCAAAATTATTATTATATTATAATTTTCGATAGTAGTTACAGAAAGCGACAAACCGTCTGACTTCATCAGCGTTTGTCGGTGTGGGAAAATTTTGAACAACTTTAATTTTGTTTGGGTCTGGTAAAATTCCTTTTGAAGATACTGTATGACCTAGATACAATAATTCTTTTTTTAGAAATTGACATTTATTCGGATTGAGCTTTAAGTTCACTTTCCTAAGCCTTTCAAAAACATCAATAAGATTTTTATTGTGCGATTCTAAGTTACGTCCAAATATAACTAGATCATCAAGGTAAATAAAACATTTATCACAAGTAAGTCCAGACATAGCTACTGTCATCACACGGCTAAAAGCACTGGGTGATATTTTAAGTCCCATTGGTAGTCGTTTCATTTGATATTGACCAGAATTTGTTGTAAACGCTGTTACTTTACGACTTTCAGGTGTCAGTGTCACTTGATAAAATGATTGACTGAGATCTAAATGTGAAAAGTAAATGGAACCAGAGAGAGAATCCAAAATTTCAGTAATGTTGGGTAATGGAAAACGATCATCTTGTATGCACTCATTTAATTTCCTGTAATCTATGACTAATCTCCATTTTTTCTTATCAGGTTCATCAGATTTTTTTTGTACTAATAAAATTGGACTTGACCATTCGCTTTGTGTTTCTTCAATAATATCGTCTTTCAACAGTTGTTTAATTTGTTGATTTACTTCTAACTTTAAACTGTTTGGAAGGCGATAAGGTTTAACATAAACCGGATTTATGTTTGGTTTTAAATTAATACTTTGTTCATAAAGATTCGTTGTTGTAAGCTTATCGGCCGGTAACATAAACACATCAGCATATTTTGAACAAATGGACTCTATTGTTTGTCGTTCATAGGAATGCAAGTGGTTCAACTTAAGTAACGATAACAATTCAAGAGCTCGGCTTGCACTTGAAATATTTTCATTAAATGAACAAATTTGGTACTCTTGCAATGAATGAAGCTCAGGTTTGAAAACTGGTAATTTAATTTCTTGCTCGCTTGTATTAAGAATTCGTATTGGTATTATATTATTTTTTGGTCGAACTATAGATCCCGCCAAAAATAAATTTTCTTGTAATTGTTTTTTACAAACTATGCAATCGTCTAATGTATTATTATCTATCTGTATATAATGCACAGATTCACTACGCGGTGGAATGCATAAAATATCGGTACTGACTTTAGGTGAATTATATAACTTTATGTTACACGTTAAGTCATTGTTACGTAGGGTAAGTATACAATTCTGCAAGTCAATGTTGGTGCAAAATTTGTTTAAAAAGTCTAATCCAAGTATTCCATTTGATTTACATGGAAGATTATCAAATATATAAAATTTGTGTTTGTAACAAGAGCCGTCTTGTGCAAATAATGTCAAATAAGTATAACCTTTAGAACTAATTTTTCCGCCGATACCATTAATTACGATATTATCATAGTAGATTTTTATATCTGTAGGTAAATTTCTTTTTAAAATCGCTGTTAAGGATGCTCCTGTGTCTAGTAAGAATGAACAACGGCTGCTATTAATATTGAAATATAAATATTTGACGTCACTATTGTATGTTAAAACACTGTATTTATTCTCGAAAAAACTGATTCGATTCTAGTAATTCCGTATTATCAGTGCTTTTTTCTGGTTGAGACACTTGAGACTGCTGAGATAAAAACACACCCCGCTGGGAGCCCCTACTATGTGTAAATCGTCCTCGACGCGAATTCGAAAGAAATTCACGTGAACCAGTCGTTTCATTATGATTTTCTCTATTATATCCCCTCTGACTATAGTTTCCTCTATTATAGTTTCCTCTATACGGGCGTGACCCGTAGTTAGAGTTACCTCGTCCATAATTAAAGTTACCTCGTCGCGAAAAATTGCCGCGAGAACCCCTATAAAACGATCTATTGTTATTGTTGTAGTTACCCCTCATGTTAAATACGTTCGCATTCGAAGGCTGCTCTAGCTCTTCGTCTTGTGCTGCACGGACAGCATCCTTTAACTCAGTATAATTTCTCGCTGAAATTATAGTACTGAGACGTCTGTTTCGCAACCCGTCTGCGAATTTTTTTGTAGCCAATTTCTCATTTATTGGTTTTAAAATTTCATAGGCTGCATCGTTTGAATAAGCCTGTGAAATTGTAAGGTCCACAAACAGTTCCTCTATTTTTGTTGCGTATTGCGAAATAGACATCTCACGCTGGGATATATTATTTAACTGTGTTAGTAATGAACTAGATGATTTTTTTGTGAGTAAATGTGATCGCATGTCCCTTACTAAATTTTCAAACAAGTCATAATTTGATTTTAATTTTAGTTTTGCTGACTTTGACAACCTTGTCTTTAAAATAAATGAAATAAGCTGTTGTTTACAGGCTTGGTCTTTTATACAACTACTGTACATTTCGATGCCATTTATAATTTTTTCTGTCGTCTCCTCCTTATTGTCCATGATAGGGATTAGGCTAGTCGCCGTTTTAAAATCGAACTTGTCCATGGTTACAAAATCTTGTGAACTTTTATCACAACTATATTTAACTATATTTGTATATACGTCCTCTATCTTATCTATTACTATTTCTAAAATATAATCGTTACATTCTACATTTGAAGTTAAGCTAGTTTTAATAGTTTTATAATCACTATATAAGTTTTTAGCTTCTAATAATTTATCTTCTACAAGTTTATTGTATTTATATCTTTTTTTACCTAATTTCCTTAAGTTTACTTGTATATATATAAGCTTTTCATATATTAAATCTAGATCGTCCATATAAGTCTATATTAAACAACAAAAAAAATATCTAATAAAATGCTAAAAATAGCTATATCCTAATTAATTTCTTAACACTAAACACTTACATTATTTAAAATATTTGCGAAGGAAAGTCCGCTATTCTTCGCTGGGAGGGACCGCCGCTGCTGCTCCACTGGACTACTGCTGGGCTGCTGGGTGGGCCGGGAAAACCCTGGACACCTCGTACAAGTGGGCCGGGCTATACCCTGTACTCCATCCTTGCTCGTGCGCTTGCGCTTCTTTTTTCTTTTTCGAATTCTTCTTGTATTTTATTAAATCGTCTTCATAAAAATATTTTTAATATCTTCTTCTTTCTTCAATATTTCATAATATTTTCTTACATTATATTTTCTTCATTTTATTTCTTCACAATTAGGTATATCTTAATTTTTCATTCTTGAATACTTCTTACTTGATATTCTTCTTAATTATTTTGTATATTTAAATCTTCATTCTTCATAATTATTCGTCGTAAATAAATCTTCACATTTATAATATTTTTTGTTTCTACTCGGCACTTAAAGAGCCGCGCCGGCGCATGGCTGCGCCGACTGGCAGGGTCGCCATCAAGAGGGGTGCAGGTCCGGAGGCGGATGAAATAATGCACAAGTGTTCTTGTTGAGCTCTGGTTTAATACTAATCCAAATATAAACTAATACAATACATATTCCACTCTACAGTCATTTACCGCACTTGCTTTAAACGAGCTTGATATTACATTGCGCAAATTTTGGGAATGTGAAGAAATACCCGCGAAAAATTATTTAAGCCCGAAAGAAACGGAATGCGAAAATTTTTACACTTCCACGTTATCACGTAAACAAGATGGTAGGTATTGTGTTTCTTTGCCTTTCTGTAGTAGTCCATCTGGACTAGGCAACTCTCGCGCAGTCGTACACCGCCGTCTCCTGAGTTTGGAGATAAGATTTAAAGCGTCGCCTGAGCTTCGGGATAGTTACAACGAGGTTATTGAAAGTTATATTCGGAACGGTTTTTTATCTGAGGTTCCCGTGAGTGACGTCGCTGAAGATGGCTGCTTTATAAGTCATCACGCTGTAGTTCGCCCAGACAAGCCAACCCCGCGAATAGTTCTGGACGCAAGTGCCAAGACATCAACGGGTGTGTCGTTAAATTGCATATCACACGCTGGCGCGAATTTACAGGCTGATTTATTTCTGCTATTGTTAAACTTTCGTTTGTTCCCTGTGGCTATCACCGCGGATATAAAAGCCATGTACATGCAAGTTGAAGTCACACCCGCTGACCGCAAGTATTTACGAATTTTATTTCGTTTCAATACAAATGAATTGATTCGTGTGTTTCAGTTTAATCGGGTCCCGTTTGGACTGAAGTCGAGTCCTTTCCTAGCTATGCGCACTGTGCGACAGCTAGCGTCTGATTATAGACACCGCTACCCCGCGGCGACAGAAGTCGCTGAATCCCGCTTATATATGGATGATCTGGTACACTCAGTGCCGAATGATTCCCTCGCTATACAACTTTCACAGGATTTAATCACACTATTCAAGCATGGTTGTTTCGACTTGATTAAATGGTCAAGTAACTCGTCTCGACTGCTCGCGAACTTACCTGACTCGCACCGCTCGCCGATGAGTTTTTCCGGTGATAGTAATGACGCGTGTAAAGTTCTAGGTATGTCCTGGGAACCAGAGAACGACAATTTCTACTTAACTACGTCACAAGTAGAAGACAAATGTACCAAGAGGACTATACTATCTTTAGTCGCCCGCTTGTTTGACGTTCTCGGCGTAGTTGCACCGGTGATTCTCTACGCTAAATTGCTAATTAAAGAATTGTGGCTCAGTAATATTGACTGGGATTCCACCCCGCCAAATTCAATAATAAATCGTTTTTGCTTATTGAGACAAGAACTTCCGCTGTTAGAGAAATTAAGGATACCGCGACACATTGGAGTATATGACGATTCCAAGGTAAATCTTGTAGCGTTCTGTGACGCAAGTATGAGCGCGTATGGCGCCGTCATATACTTACATGTTACCGATCCACATGGTTCGATTAGTGTGAGATTATTATGCTCGAAATCGAAAGTCTCGCCCGCTAAAGTTATAACGCTCGCTCGCTTAGAATTGAATGCTTGTGTACTCGCCTCTAAATTAATTAAGACTGTTGAGGACACATATAAAAACCGCATTGAAATCGCTGACATTTATGTATTTTCGGATTCTACGATTGCGCTCTCCTGGGTGCATTCCTCTCCACATAGATGGTCGATTTACGTGAGTAACCGCGTCGCTCAGTGTCAGAAGAACGTAGATTCGTGTCACTTTTATCACGTAGCAGGCGCCGAGAACCCGAGTGATTGTTTGTCGCGCGGCCTCTTGCCCTCGCAATTGATCGACCACAATAATTGGTGGCAGGGTCCGTCTTGGTTGTGTCGTCCGCCTGCCGAGTGGCCTTTAAAATCGTTCTCAGCAATTGGTATGGATCTGAGTAATGTCCCGGAGATGAGAACTAACGTTTTAACCGCTGTAACTGCGATTCCTGAGAAACCCATACTCTACGAGTTGGCTCAGAGAATCTCCGCTTATAATAAAGTCTTACGTATAATAGTAAACATTTTTGATTTCATCAAACGCCGCTCGCTAATTCTTTATTAATTAAAATTCGCTACCCGCTACTTTTCTTTATTTACATTAATTAAACCCGCTACCCGCTACTTTTCTTTATTTACATTAATTAAACCCGCTACCCGCTACTTTTCTTTATTTACATTGATTAAAATCCGCTACCCGCTACTTTTCTTTGTGACGTTGCAACCAACGCCACACACACACGCACACAAGCGTACCGCTTGAGCGTGGGCAGACGCAGCGCGCCGCGCACCGTCCCTACCACTCCCCACCGCGATTTCATCGCGCCACCGCCGCCGGACGGCTATTTAAGGCCGGCGCCGGCTCAGATCGGCGGCCACTCGGTTGTGACCCATCGCGCCGCGAACACTTCAGTAAGCACTCTCTCCCCATACCTCGTTACGCTGCCCAAATTCAGTCTCAGCGGGAGACTACTACCGTACGTCGTCACCCTGTCCAAATTGCATCCCATAGTGGGACCCCTGCCGGACGACGTTACTCTGCCCGAGCGCGACGTGACGCCCTGCCGCCGCGCGCGCCTCCGTAACTCCCCAAGTCGATTTCACTAACATATTGCAAATC
Source organism: Endotricha flammealis (assembly GCA_905163395.2). Lineage (NCBI taxonomy): Eukaryota > Metazoa > Arthropoda > Insecta > Lepidoptera > Pyralidae > Endotricha > Endotricha flammealis. The sequence goes on from LR990868.1 coordinate 7,800,379, forward strand.
TACCCACGTACATCTACCCGCGCCTTCTATCCCGATCTGCGTGAAACCCCGAATCCTTTTGATTCCCATATCCACCCGGATAGGCATCATAGGTAAATGTAGCAAGGTGAGATCTGACCTAACAGTTGGAGCGATCTGGTTGAATTCTGATTCGCCTCGCCTTCGCTAAGTATAGCTTCGCGATTAGACCGACATAGGCACCATAGGTAACCCAACAGGGCGGGAACCGACTCGACAGTCGGAGCGAGCTGGTTGTATTCTGATTCGCCTTGCCCTTGTTCAATTAGCTACCGCGGCTAGGTCGAGATAGGTGTCCTAGGTCAATCTGCAGGGAGGGACCTGACCTAACGGTCGGAGCGAGCTGGTTGTATTCTGATTCGCCTCTCCCTTGCGCTGATTAGCCCCGCGACTAGAATAGGATAGGCATCCTAGGTCCATAGCGCGGGGTGGGATCCAACCCAAGGGTTGGAGCGAGCTGGTTGAATTCTGATTCGCCTCGCCCCGCACAGTTTCGCTAACTAGACTAGGCTGTAACCCCGATCACTTCCCCCCTACCTGTTAAGCTATCCAATCCCGGATCCTGTTCCGACGTCCCGCATAGATTCCTCACGCAGTAGCGGGCTCGAAGTGACCATAGGTCTCCGACGCTCCCTGTTTTTGCAAATCTCGTACGCCGCGCGCCGTCTGCCCATCCGTACTCGTCCCAGCCCCCTCCGGTGGAGCAGGACACCCGTATGATCCCCGTGGTCCAATCGACCATCTATGATATGTAAAGGGGCGACGGGCCCCTCGCGTACATATACCACTGTAAACTAGACATAAGTCGTAGACTAAGCAATAAACCATTGTTACTCTGTTTGTACCTCTGTTTTCTCTCTCAACCCCCATTCACCCCAGTCTCACCTAATACGGCACTCATACGACCTCCTGTCGCCTCGCTGGAGGCTTCAGAGAGTTTTCTGGAGGCAGCAGGCGATTCCGGCCAGGTGGTTCGATTCCTCCGCCCGAGAGTGGCCTCCCCTGTCTCCTCTGTTAACCAAGGCTCCGCCCCGAGTTCGATTCCCGGGACGCGCGCCTCGTTACATCTTTGTTTACATTGAAAAATCCGCTATTATAGTTTATTTATTTAGATTAGGTTGATAAACACTCAAGGCGATTGTTTTAGTCAGAGTGCATGTGGAAACGTCATTCATGTCGCTAAACTTATGATATACCGCAAATCCCTTGAGATATGATTAAACATTCGTTCACATTATAAGCCCGCGTTAATCAACGCTGCCTTTGCTTAGTTATTTAATTCGTAATTTCACATAACATGGCTGGTTTTTCCTTTAAAGACTATCGCTATACTATATTGCTATATTATTGGCTTGTTTCGCAACGCGAACATATACTATCAATTCCCCGCCCTCCGATACACTCTTTACTAAGATGGTTTTGGAAAGCTTTTTCAAACTTCCCAAGGCCGGGTGCATGTTCGGTAATTATTTCGTGTGTGCATTCTGGTGAAAGTGTTAGGGGTTTTCCTGGCAACACTCTACTGTGCCGGAGGACCAATCAGGGCGGCCGGACAAGTTTCGGCGAATATCCGCGAGGAGTCGCCCTTCGAGGCGTGTGGGCAGCTATCGCAGCATTCTACGGCAAGCCTTCCACGGTAAAATACGTGCGCAATTTGGTCGGCCAGATTGAGCATCCGCACTCGCCATCCTACGTGGCACGCCACCTTCCTTCCGCGCTAGAATCCCCCGCTTCTAGATCCTTTTCGCATCATCGCCGTGCCGCTCTGCCGCCGCTTCGCTGACCAGCACCAACCTTCAAGATCCACCGCACAAAGGGAGTTAAGGTCAGTGGAATTCCTTTTGACGCTTTTATTAAGAGTGCACACGCCCACGATTGAGCTACACGCCCTATAAAACTATTTACACGTTTTATACCTTTATCCGGGCTAGGCCGAACCTTGACAATAGCTTATCAAGATTAAATAGTTTGTCAATGAGTAGGCATTGGCATAACTTTTTCCTCACGATTAAATAGGCTTTAGGCAATAAACTGACAGAACTCTCAAAAGATACGAACTTTGTCACGTTTAGGTTGTGATCAGAAGTTCTCATATATATAATCCAAAGAAAAGAACAGAAATGTTGTATGACTTTATAGTTTTAATTATTAAGTGTGATTACACCTTTATAATGTAGTTCTAGAGAAAATTTTATAGAAATAATTTTATATGGCATTAGGATGATAAGCGAGAGAAAAAAATAATAAAAATATTTAATGTGTCATTAACTTTAATGATCAGTTACGCAATAGACTTAGCGATAACAGCGTGAGAACTGCGTGCGCATGCACCTGTGCGAGCGTTATCAACAAAACGAATTAGCTAATGATGCACATTCCAATCGTTCGAGGGCAAGGTCGCGAATAGATCCGACGACTGCCGAGGGACCCCGAACGAAGATATTCGAAACGACTCGAGACAGCGGTTTGGCGCCACTACGAGTTATTAAGAATGAAAATGTACCCGCTTAGAAAATTATTGAATTAACAGCATTTACCCTGTTTTATAAATGTTAATGCATTATGATAGAACGTTTTATATATGCAGTTTTTATTTTTCCAGTTATAGATTTAAGTTGTAAGTACATTATCTATATACAGGGAGGAAAAAGGCGACGAACACAGCCGAAAGTTTGATGATATGTACCTTACAGACATGCGTTTTAGATAGGTTTCATTTAAAAATAGTTTATTTAAAAAAAAGGCACAGATTTTAAAATTTCCTACGTGCCGATAACCCTAATTCCAGAACAACAGTGCATTTGATAAGATAACTACACGGACGGGTACTACTACGCTACGGACAGGCTGTAGGTACCTAGCTTAGCCCTTGCCTAGCCCACGATACACACATACCTACCTATTAATAGTAATTCTGATTATCATTTAAAAAATCTAGCAAACATGAAGTAGGTACGCCAGGAACTTACCTACAAAACACGATGCTCGATGTATCTGAGCGCATCTCTCTCATGCGACTCATGCGACACAACACTCAAAACCACTAAACAACATTTAAAACACTAAACATCACTTAAAACACCAATACCATTTAATAAATAATAGAAACTTTCACAATTTACTTCTAGCATGTACCTATTGACAATAGGATATTTTTGTATCACTATGGTAACCGTGACAATTATCATGTACCAAAGGCAAATAAACTTTTCATTCATTCATCCGTTCATTCAATTAATTCAGGGCTGGATTCGGTAAGTCTGATTATTGGCGTATTTGTTTTAACATAGGTACTCTCTTCGCTAAAAAGAATAAGTAATTACGAATAGTTTTTATTAGGCCGTAGGTACCTAGCGCTCACCCCCTTACAGCCGATGCTCAATGTGTCCGCCGCGTCTTATGCGACACAGTCGGATACGCTGCTTGGTATGACGGTGCACACGCGCAAGCAACTGTGTCTCCACATTTTGCTGGCGGAGTTCAGCAAACGCCTGTTCAATTCTGTGCACCATTTGCTCTCGCGTTTCGTATTCATCCCGGTACACTCGGTCTTTGAGAGTGCCCCACAAAAAAAAGTCGAGAGGCGTGAGGTCTGGTGAGCGCGGCGGCCATCTGTTCGGCCCGTATCGCCCGATCCATTGTTGGCCGAATAGTTCGTTTAAAGCTTCGCGCACTTCCACAACCGAATGAGCTGGAGCCCCATCCTGTTGAAACCACGCAGCACGTCGTTCCTCTGACGGTAATTGGTCCAGGTATGGCGACACCACGTTTCTAAGTAGCTCATGGTATCCATGTCGATTCAAAGTGGGTGGTAAAAAAATTGGTCCAATTATGGTGTCGCCATGAATCGCGGCCCACACGTTAATCGACCACCTCTGTTGGTGCGCTGTCTGTCGGAAAATGCGGGGATTTTCCTCCGCCCAAACGTGCTCGTTTCGACGGTTCCATAAACCATTCCGCGTAAATGTCGCCTCGTCGCTCCAAATGATTTGCTGCACGAAACGAGGATTCTCGCGGATGCCGTCGTCCAGCCAACGGCAGTATGCTGCTCGCACCGCCAAATCCCTCGGCAGCATTGCCTGCACTTTTTGGATGCGGTATGGATGGCGCCTGTTTAGTTTTAAAACGTCCAAAACCAACATGTGGCCAACGCCGAAACGGCGCCCGGCCTGTCGAGAACTTGCTCGGGGGTTCTGGTCAAAGAACCTTAAAATGTTCTCCTCAAGCCGCACAGGCACACGTCTAGACCCGCCACCACGATGGTCATCCATCGATGTCCGTGGAACGATCGGACGATTCTCCTGTACCCGGTAAAGGGCGTTGGTAACTACGCGAGGATTTACCGGATGCGGCGGAGGAAAACGCTCTCGGTACAACCGCAAAGCTGCCCTTGCGTTGTACTCGGACTCTACGTACAGCATTATTAAGTTTAAATAATCTCGCGCTTGTAACGACATTTAGTTTTTTTGCTACACGTCACTGTTGACAACACTATGATTACCGTGACAATTGTAGAAAAAAAGCATTTCTTCGTAACAAAAAAAATTCGAATCGAGTTCGAAATTCAAGACGTACATACCTTTTTTTAGTGTCAGAAAGGCCATTAAGGAGTACCTACTAAAACAAATAAAATAATAAATACGTTATCACTAAGGAATGATAGTATGAGTTGCTGGCGGTACAATTAACAAAAAACACATGTTTTATTCCAATCACTACGGCATAAAGGAATGAAAAGCCTTAAAGGTCGTTATTAGGCTACGCTACCAACATCTAAGATTAAAAAGTTATGAAATCAATGTTATGGTTATGTTTACTTATGGTTAAAAATAATCGTGGTCAGGTCAATGACCGATTTAAAAAAAACGACCTTAATACATCCCCGTTGCTGCGTTCACAGCTGATTTTAGGGATGAAATCACACAGTTTTACAACTAATGTTTGTTAGTCAATTACTCCGAAACTATCATACTTAGACAAAAGATCTTTCACCAGCATAAAGCAGATGTATAAACCTCTTAAGAAATTTCGGGAGTGTCGGTCGCCCTCAGGGCACCCTGTATATAAAAATGAAACCCGTTTTCCGTTGTCACGACATAACATGAAAACGGCTTGACCGATTTGGCTGATTTTTTTTTTAGAATATTCCTTGAAGTACGAGGATGGTTCTTACGGAGAGAAAAATTTAAAAATTCCCACGGGAAAGCGGGATACGCGCAAACGAAGTTGCGCGGGTTTCGCTAGTGATTACTAAAAAACAAATTATTATATTAAAATTACAGATTTTAGTTTATTTTAGATTTAAGTAGTTTATTATGAATAGCAAAATTTATTATATTGTTTATTTTATTACAATTACAGATTTAAGTTTATTATAGCTTTAAGTAGTATGATGACTAGTTACGTTTTTCTTATTTTATTAAAATTACCGATTTAGTTTATTATAGATTTAGGTAGTAGATTATAATTATTAAAATTTTACTTTAACATATAGGTCTCCACATAGGAATCGAACCCACGAATCATCACTTAGATGAGATTCTTATGGAATTTAATAGAATTTAGACTAGATAGGTAAACAACATTTTAGATGTTGTCACCAATTGTAGTAGATGAGTAACATGGGTAGACATGTTACTATCTCAGCGCGCAACATTTTAGATGCTGCGTCGCGACAATTTATACTAGCTAGGAAGGCAGCATATGTAGGGTATGCGTGACCTTCTTTTAGACCAAAAAATTATGGAACGGTCCATGTTTAAACCTATATATAATAATATACTGTTTAGAAAAAAAAATAATGTTTAGCGAAATTGTGAACTATATATTTTATATTGAAACCTACGTATGTGTTTGAAGATTGTTAAAAAAAACCGTTGAGACAAAAATAACCGTTAGCAAAAAAAAACACACGTCGTTTGCTGCAGTGACGAGATTCGAGCGCAAATGAATGCGTTATAGCCTATGGTGGACTTTTACCACCTGCCTAGGAGAGACGGCAACTGGGATACTCGATGTTTTTCTTTCGCCCCCAACCCAGTATGGGGGGAAGGTAAGTTCACTATCCACCTGTGACTAGCACTGAGTAACCCCTAATAGCGAAAGAAATAAGAAAAATGAGCTTACCTTTTACAATTCGTCCCTAATGAGCGACTCCGTTATATATTTGAAATTAGACTAGAAAAATTTGTAGGGTAGTTTGAAAGAAAAAAAATATTTAAAAATTAACGAAATTTAAAAAAATTGCTCCAGCTAGTGAGTACACAAATAGGGGACAGAGATACAAATTATAATGGTGTACCCCTTAGCTGAAGAACGGAGAGGCTCGTACACTGCTAGAAAAAATGTTAGCACACCTAGTACAATTAACAGACAAAAGAAATTTGCAAGCGAACTCTCTAACTCTCACCACGAGCGTGGGCGCCACTTGTTACGTTGCCGGGGAGGCCGGTCAACGTAAGCAAGATAGGGTGGTGTGTAGAGAGAGAAGAGAAAGCACAAGAAATAGATAATATATTTATTTAGTTTCTCAGGGTGCGGGCTATGAGAATTCACTTGCAATTTCAGTAGGACTTAGCTCCGAGTCTTCTTCGGCGCACGGGCGGCGGGAATGTAGAATGGAAGGGGTAGGTCCTCCCGGAGGGTCTGGCTCAGCAGCACAGATGCTCGACGCGGTAGCGGCGTCCTGGGGTCGGCAGCGCAGCGTAGGGAAGCGCTGATCGGCTATGTTCCCGTAGTCGCCCGTAGGGAAGCCCTCGGTGTCGGGGAGATGTAGCGCTCGGGAAGGGTAGGCTCTCCCGTAGCGTAGAAGTGTTGAATAGGGGCTTAGTTTAGCCCTGGCGTAGTTGTCCAAGTGGACAAAGAATTTACACTCACGATTAAAATAACGGTAATCACTAATTACTTGTTAAACTTGTCACAGCAGCAATCACAAAATGTCAAGAGTAGACCCTGCGCCGTGAATTTATAGACTAAGTTTTATCTCGAACTTTCTTAACGGCGAAATACGTGCACTGTGTTATGACCACCAATCCGACTGAAGAGATCGAATATTGAAACGCCTACAATTTGTTCGTTACCATATTTGGCGATCGGAGAATCGACAGGCATGCCGTAGTATTGATAAGCCATAGTGATCTTAATGCCTCAAGAAATACGGTCGAGAATTCTATGTAGTCACTCCCGAAATCCGTTAGCGTATAAATCTTAATTTTTATAAGTTTTCAGTATTCTAATATTAGTTAATATAATTGATATATTACGTGTGAATCCAATTCACAACGTAACACTACGCACGCGACCTTAGGTAAGATGGGTAGACCGAAAAATTGCGCAAGACCTTTCCAGACTATATCTTGTGACCTAGTCGGTCCACTACCTAATTCTCGGAAACAGAATAGTTATATCTTTGTGGTGACTTGTTGTTTCACTAAATATTGTTTATTGTGTCCGTTAAGGCAAGCTACCGCCGCCCCGATTTGTAAATTCCTAGAGGACAGTGTTTTTCTAACTCACGGCGTTCCTCAATCTATTATCATGGACAACGGTTCACAATTTATAAGTTCACAACTAAAGGAATTGTTATCTAAATACAAAATTCCTAGGATTCACTACACTCCTAAGTACACTCCACAGGTAAACACCGTGGAAAGATATAACAAAACCATAGTCACGGCAATCGCAACCTTAATTGATAACGACCATAGGTCTTGGGACGTTAATTTGCCTAGAGTACAATTTGCTATTAACAACTCAGTTAATGAAGTCACAGGTTTCACGCCTGCTTTCCTAACATTCGGTCGCGAATTAGTGACTTGCGGCTCTCATTTTGTTGATAACGACTCGGATGAACTTGTGTTTTCGCCTAGGGACAGTTATGCGGAAAACCTAGGGCATTTAGCCACAGTATTCGATAGGGTTCAAACCGCGTTATGGCATAGTCATCAAAAGGCTTCACAACGTTATAATACGCGTCGTAAACAAGTTGAGTTTAAAGAGGGTGACGTAGTATGGAAGCGTTGTTTTTTCCAAAGCGACAAAGCAGCTCATTTCTCTAAAAAATTGGCTCCTAAATTTGAATAATGTCGCGTCATAGGTAAACGTTCACCATTGGTATACATTCTTGAGGACAGAAATGGCAAGGATATAGGTGCGTGGCACATAAAGGATCTAAAATTAAATGTTTTTAAAACATAAACAAGTATCGCGCTAGTCGTTGTTTTATAAGAAAACAATACACTAAGTGTGATCTCCTTGCGTCCTAGTACATACATTCATACTTATGTTATCTACTTACTTGTAATCTTGGTGACGACATCTAAAAAACTTGTTTATCTAACTAGGCTAAATTCTACTAAAATTCCATTAAGAATCTCATCTAAGTGATGATTCGTGGGTTAATAAATTTTGCTATTCATAATAAACTACTTAAATCTAAAATAAACTAAAGTCTGTAATTTTAATATAATAATTTGTTTTTTTAGTAATCATAATGTACTTACAACTTAAATCTATAACTGGAAAAATAAAAACTGCATATATAAAACGTTCTATCATAATGCATTAACATTTATAAACAGGGTAAATGGTGTTAATTCAATAATTCTCTAAGCGGGTACATTTCCATTCTTAAATAACTCGTAGTGCGCAGGCCGCTGTCTCGGTTCGTTTCATATATCATTGTTCGGGGTCCCTCGGCAGTCGTCGGATCTATTCGCGACCTTGCACTCGAACGATTGGAATGTGCATCATTAGCTAATTCGTTTTGTTGATAACGCTCGCACAGGTGCATGCGCACGCAGTTCTCACGCTGTTATCACTAAGTCTATTGCGTAACGGATCATTAAAGTTAATGACCCATTAAAATTTAATGACACATTAAATATTTTAAATTTTTTTCTCTCGCTTATCATCCTAATGCCATATTAAATTATTTCTATAAAATTTTCTCTAGAACTGCATTATAAGGGTGTAATCACACTTAATAATTAAAACTATAAAGTCATACAACATTTTTGTTCCTTTTCTTTGGATTATATAGATGAGAACTTCTGATCACAACCTAAACGTGACAAAGTTCATATCTTTTGAGAGTTCTGTCAGTTTATTGCCTAAAGCCTATTTAATCGTGAGGAAAAAGTTATGTCAATGCCTACTCATTGACAAACTATTTAATCTTGATAAGCTATTGTCAAGGTTCGGCCTAGCCCGGATAAAGGTACATGTTAGTTCTGTTGCTGTTCGGTTGCTAAACATCTGGATATGTAACTTAGGGAGCTAGCATTTTAGGAATTGTAATGGCGAACTTCGGTAAAAATTTAGTCTAATCTTGCGAACGTACTTATTAGATGGCTAAGTCTAGTAGGTCTTTTAAAAAAAAATGCTAAGGATTTTTTTTTTCCCTAAGAGGGGGGGTACTGTTACGTTGTGAATTAGATTCACACGTAATATCAATTATATTAACTAATATTGTAAGGGCCAAAGGTGAGGGCGCCTTATTGTGGGGGTTATGTGTATGGGAGATAATTTAAACTTCACGATAAAACGAAATAAACAAGAAATATAATTATTTGTAAGGAAAGTAAACAAACAGAGTTGTATTGAAAGTAATTAAAACAAACAATGGTATGTAGCTAAACTAAATTGGGTCCTAACAATGCGTATTAGCGGGCGTGATGCGGATCGCTAGCGATGCCAACACCACCACGATAACACGTATGTGTGTAGCCTATATTCACCGAGGATCAGAGTTAGCCACGACCGACCTAAGTCGGTGCAATGAACCTTCCCCGAGGCGCGCTGAACATAGACTGCCGTGCATGCTTCTCGCAGGCCTTTTATAGGTAGGCCGGAGCGGTGGGACGGTGACGTAGTCTGCAGGTCGGTCGACGCGGTGCGGTGCTGTGTTGATGCGTTGCCGTTGCTCGTGTTACAGACTCCCCCTCTGGACCCGAAGACGACCCGGCGAGAGGTTCAGGTGCTGTTGTAGTGGCTGCGGTTTGTTTCCTCGGTCGACCCCGTCTGCGTAAAGGCTTTTCAGGATTAGGCAAATGGATAGCTGAGCCCTGGTAGGGACTCAGCGCTGACGAGTGATAAATACCCAAAGGTTTGTTACGTTCTTCTGGATGTGCCACTTCGTAGGAACAGGGCCCATGTTGCCGTAGAATGACGTAGGGGCCGTCTCGACGTGGAGCCAGCTTTGCAGTTTGGTAGCGTGCGGCGTTGCTTACGAAGTTGGTTGCGACCATCACGAGATCGCCGGATTCGTAGGCAGGAGCAGCCCGCTGATGTTCGTCGACTATCTTCTTTCTTCCTGATTTTCTTGTGTTTCCCTAGCCTTCATGAGTACATCTGCTAACAGAATTAGTTTGGGTGTTATTTCTGGTATAAAATTTTCAAATAAAGCTATCTGTCTGAAGTCGTGTTTAACACGTTCGCGGACGCTTGGTCTGATTTTGTAACCCTACTTTGACACCTCATTTTTGTATGAAATGCTTGAGCCGTTCCGTCGATTTTTAATAGTTATTATGTATTTAAAAATGAACGCACCGTCTATAGCCTTCGCCTGCTATAGACGTTCTGTTGCTGGCAATAGTAATTGATGTACATAAATAGGACGCGCCGTCTATAGCATTCGCCTGCTATAGACGGTCCGTCGCTGATAATAATCAATTTTGTACATAAATTAGACGCGCCGTCTATAGCCATCGCCTGCTATAGACGTTCCGTCGCTGATAATAGTAATTTTTGTACATAAATAGAACGCGCCGTCTATACCCTTCGCCTTCTATAGACGTCCCGTCGCTGTTAATAGACATTTATTACATAAAAAGGATGCACCGGCTACAGCCTTCGCCGGCTGTAGACGTTCTGTCGCCGATAACAGTGATTAATCTTTATAAATAGGACACTCCGGCTATAACTATCATGTTTTTAGTCGGTATTTTACTTGTGGCAGGTATCAGGTACTCAAATAATAATCTAAATAACGAATGTCTGATGGCTAACCTTCGAAATTCATGATTTAGGTTTCGCCTTACTGAAGACGTCCCATAAGAGCTTATCAAAATCTGAACAAACGAGAACAATAACAAGGACTTATGTTCGCTTATTCGGGTGACTACTAATAATAATACGCAAACATTATAAGTTTTATTAATTTTAATGAATGACATGAAAATAAATTGTTTTCCTATATTAATTATTCAACAAAAAAGCCATTCTAATCACAGCTTTAACATTTTCTTCTATTAATAATTCTCTCAATCAAAATTGCACTTTTAAAACTACTAATACTAAAACTCTGTGACTAAAACAGTTAGATCCTTACATCTAGTAAAGAAAATTTTTTGTTCTTTGAACCACAGCAGAAGTAACATATTAGTAATGTTTACGTCTATCATCATCAGCATCATCTCAGCCACAAGAAGTCCACTGCTGGACATAGGCCTCCCCCAAACGCCTCCAATGCGACCAGCTGACAGCGGCCTGCATCCAGCGGCTTTCTGCAACTTTTCTTAGGTCGTCTGACCAACTTGCAGGCGGGCGTCCTACGCTGCGCTTTCCGGTACGTGGTCGCCATTCCAGAACCCTTTTGCCACATCGGCCATCAGTTCTGCGCGCTATGTGCCCTGCCCACTGCCATTTCAGCTTGCTGATCCGTTTGGCTATGTCGGTTACTTTGGTTCTGCTACGGATCTCCTCATTTCTGATTCGATCTCGTAGAGAAGCATAGCTCTCTCCATGGCTCGCTGAGTGACCGTCAACCTTCTTATGAGGCCCATAGTGAGGGACCACGTCTCGGATCCATAGGTCAACACATATTGCTCGAAATTTCTTCGTTTCAAGCACTGAGGAATTTTGGACGAGAAGATATGCCGTAATTTTCCGAAAGCTGCCCAGACGAGTCGGATTCGTCGATTGACCTCTTTCTCGAAGTTGGACCTACCTAATTGGATGGTTTGTCCAAGGTATACGTACTCGTCAACAACTTCGAGGATCGAGCTCCCATCTGAGACCGGGGCGGGTGCGACATGGACATTGGACATGATTTTCGTCTTGTCCATGTTCATTTCTAGACCCACCTGTTGGGAAACTCGATTGAGGCCTTCGAGCATCTAAGATCCTCCAGCGACTCCGCCATGACCACGATATCGTCGGCAAATCAACGGTGAGTGATATACTCGCCGTTGACGTTGATGCCAAATACTTTCCAATCCAGAAGCTTGAAGGCATCTTCCAGAGCCGTCGTGAACAGTTTCGGAGATATGACATCTCCCTGTCTGACGCCTCTGTGCAATGTCAATACCCGTAATGTCAAGACCTCTACGTGCGTCTTTGGTAATCGTGGTATCGTAATAAATGCGTCTCTTCCTGTAAGTGACCATAATTTAACTAGACTTTACTAGAACATTACTATGTAGCATAATATTAGATATATCCTACGTGAAAACCGACATAAAAACGAAATTATAAGGTAATTATAGACGTTATTATGTTCACAAATCGATTCAAAAGCACTATGTTCTACTTTGATCTTAAAATTAATAAAATTTACATCATATTTACTCAGGAAAATGTATTTTTTTTCTACTTACGTTGATCACAAGTCGCACACGCAAGACTGTTACTACGTTTCCACTCAGCGGCGCACTTGCTGCGCGACTGAACAAATCGCCATACAATCAGCGCTGCTATTGCAGGTGCGTCAGTATGAGTGCGCACTTATATCAAGGGATTGGCCAGAGTGTAGTCACTTGTTCAAAGGTATAAAAATACATGTTATGTGACACCAGGAAATTTGAAGAATTCCAAATGGGGGCACTGAATACTGAATTTTACTGTAGCAGTGTGAAAATTCATCTACTAATGCAGTTGCGTCTCTATTGCGAAGAAGAACATCGAATGCTATAACCGGCGCGTCATTCTGCGAAAGTTACTATCGACTCAAATCGACTGCAATAGCCGGTGCGTCCGCGAACGTGTTAAGTCGTCAGTCGTTCTTAATTCTCTGCCAAATGTTAGAAATGCAGGGGTATACCCTGTGGTTAAGCAATTTGCTGTGTTCATGGCAAATCTTATGTATGGGAGTTTGTCTGCCCATGAACTGTGCTCATCTTCTCCCTCCCCCTGGACTAATACGGCTCCTATGGCATAGGCACTGGCATCGGTTTTCTTCTATATCGACCATAGCAAGATCGATGCTTGGAGCAAACAATTTGCTGCTGCGCGGTGACAACTGCACTTCCATGCTACTAATGCTCATCTGTGCATCTCGAAATAAGGATCCGACAAACCTCGGCGAGTATCCATTTATCGTGGGCTCCTGTCGTGGCGGAGAATTAGGCGGTGTCGCGAAATCTATAAGGGGCGGTGGCCCGTATGAATCTTCCATATCCTTGTCTTCCATTTTCGTTGGAGATGGGGTCATGGACATAGGGCTTACCATGGCATCCATTGACGTAAGTTCAGCTAACTTTGCAATTACCGACTTTTTGCAAACTATTTCAGCTCCTACTGATGACACAGTCGTCATGTTTTCGTCTTCATTCAATAAGTTGAATTTCCTCCCAGGATTCTCCAAAAAATGGAATAGCAGTTGTGGGAGATTGAGAACTATGTTAGCATCTTGAATGAAGTCTACTCCTAGGAGCGTCCGGTTATCCCGTGAATCAGGAAGCACTATAAAAGTGGTCTCAATCGTCCGATCGTGCAAAGTGACGGGTACCGTCGTTTTCTGGATCTTCTGGCTTCTTCGTAATCCATCAGCCAGTATAATATTGGCTTTTTCGGCTTGGAACTTGATTCCCTTTTGCTGTAGGATCCTGTACAATGTGGTGGATGCTACGCTCAGCTTTGCTCCTGAATCCAGATGGGCTCGTCCAATGATTCCACAGATATTTACGTCAACGGTGGGTCTAAGTCGCGCTGTGGATGACACGTCGGAATTGAGACAATAGAAACCAACTTCGACGGCTCCAACCTTCTTGTTGTTGCACTTCTGGCAACGACTCCTAACGACGCCGGGTTCGCCACAACCGTAGCACGTAATCTTATTGGTAGTGTACGGCTTTGGTGCAGTGTCTCTTGAAGTGCCTGTGGATTCCGTACTAGCATCCTTTTTCTTTCGGCAGGCGTCTTCCAGGTGACCAAAAGCACGACAGAAGGTACATCGTTGCCTTTTCATTGACATCGGGGTTGCAAACGTCGGTCGACCACTAGATCGGTCTGACAATGTTTCTTCGATCTGACGAGCCTTTATCAGAAACTCGTCAAATGTCTTGATAACATCTCGTGGTATCCTGTCTCGTATCTCCACATGAAGGGATGTGTACAATATATCCAAGCATTGTGACTGGGTAAGACCAGGCTTTGGTAATTCGGCCATCAGTGCACGCTTCTTTGCGACAAATATCTCTGTGTTCACAGGAGTATTTTGTTTGATGCTAACAATTTCATCATAAACTTTATAGGCCGGTCTCTTCGGCGCAAATGTTGTACGGATGAGTGATACGGCTTCAATCCAAGATATGATGCTGTCTTTGACGCCGAGCCACCAAATTGAAGCTTCACCTACTAGTAGGAGCGTTAGACCTTCAATGGCGCTGTCGTCTGTAATCGACTCAATTTTCTTAAAAGTGCTGATTGTAGACAGAAAGGCCTCAACTAAAGAAGTGTCACGAGTACCATCATAACGGGCAGTGCATGAAGCGAAGCTACCAGGTTTTGGGGAGTTAACGGGATTTCCCTTAGTTGCTAACACTCCTAGGAGATCACGAAATTGATCACTCGTGAAACTGACGTTAGACATATTTTGTATAAGACGTGAGCTCCGTCTGGGTAAAATTCGGAAGATATGGGGATCAATTTTGAAATAAAACGAAATCGGAAACAATTAAATTAAAAAATATCGTGAAGTACTTAATAAAATGAAAAAAACAAATCTAGAAGGTAGTCAGGGTAGGGTAATAGAAGTTGAAAACAAAAAATTAAAAAAATATCAAAACATGAGGGTAGTCAGGGTAAAGAAAGAGGGTAGTAATAAAACAAGACGGTAGATGGTCAAAATAAACAAATATAAGAGAAAAAAAAAAGTGAGGGTAGTTGGAAATTTTGACACTAAGGTCAGGCCACTAAGTTGGGACGCCAAATTGTAAGGGCCAAAGGTGAGGGCGCCTTATTGTGGGGGTTATGTGTATGGGAGATAATTTAAACTTCACGATAAAACGAAATAAACAAGAAATATAATTATTTGTAAGGAAAGTAAACAAACAGAGTTGTATTGAAAGTAATTAAAACAAACAATGGTATGTAGCTAAACTAAATTGGGTCCTAACAATGCGTATTAGCGGGCGTGATGCGGATCGCTAGCGATGCCAACACCACCACGATAACACGTATGTGTGTAGCCTATATTCACCGAGGATCAGAGTTAGCCACGACCGACCTAAGTCGGTGCAATGAACCTTCCCCGAGGCGCGCTGAACATAGACTGCCGTGCTTTTTTTTGAATGGACTAATCAGTTCGGGTGTACTGACACCCTTTACTGAGACACCGGACTGTTGCGGGAGCGTAGGGCTCTCACCGCCAAAAATTTACAGTGTCTGCCTAGGGGCGCCCCAGAGGGGGGCTCGAACCTCGGCCTATGGCGACACTGGAGGAAGGCGAACGGATCGGAGAGAAGCGGCCGGGCACGTGCCGGTACCGCGAAAACCGAGTCCCTACAGGAGGGTGGCGCGACGCGCGGCCCCGCCGGCGGGGCCGATATGACGGACGTGTGTGTCTGCTTTGTGTCGCGGATTCTAATTGTTTGTACGCCTCGATGGCGACTGTAATGGCGTCGTCCGGGTCGTTGAGGACGTGCCGCGGACGACGTTTGGACCTAATGGTGTCAGCCGGAGCGGGATAATCCCCTGCGGCTTTCACCAATGGATTGGGGTGATGGTCGAGAGAGTCGAAAAATCTGACTGAAGACTGCCGTGCATGCTTCTCGCAGGCCTTTTATAGGTAGGCCGGAGCGGTGGGACGGTGACGTAGTCTGCAGGTCGGTCGACGCGGTGCGGTGCTGTGTTGATGCGTTGCCGTTGCTCGTGTTACAATATTAGAATATTGAAAACAATAAAAATTAATAATTGCACTTTAACGGATTTCGGGAGTGACTACATAGAATTCTCGACCGTATTTCTTGAGGCATTAAGATCATTATGGCTAATCAATGCTTCGCCCTGCCGGTGGCATCGCTCGATGACCAAATTTGGCGATGAGCGAAAGGGGCGGTGCAATAATTGATTTATTCAGTATCGATTGGCTGTCGCCAGTCAACGGTTGTATTTCGCCGTCGAGAACATTCGAGATCAAAGTGAGTCTATAAATTGGCGTGGCACGAGCTGCTCGCCACATTTCTGATTGCTGTTGTGACGAGTATATTGTTTAATTAGTGATTACCGATATTTTAATCGCGAGTGTAAATTCTTTGTCCGCTTGGTAAGTTTGCACTGATTAATTTCTAATAGGATTCTCTTTTGTTTTAATCTGTCTTTGTGTAATTTCTATCTTGCTAGTGTATTTCTTAGTCCAATTTAAATATCTGTAATTATTAGCTTGTGAGATCGCGTTTGTCCCTCCGACATACGTGATCGAGCCTACCTTCAATGTAATTCTGTGTGGCCGCCTAAGACAATTATAGACTGGACCTTCAGCTCGTCCAGCCAGCTAGAAGATTGTCGGCGACGGCTCACGGAATTCCTGGAAGGCGGGAACTAACACCGCCCTGTCTCTAAATTTCCAGGACAACTACGCCAGGGTTAAACTAAGCCCCTATTCAACACTTCTACGCTTACGGGAGAGCCTACCCTTCCCGAGCGCTACATCTCCCCGACACCGAGGGCTTCTCTACGGGCGACTACGGGAACATATCCGATCAGCGCTTCCCTACGCTGCGCTGCCGACCCCAGGACGCCGCTACCGCGTCGAGCCTCTGTGCTGCTGAGCCAGACCCTCCGGGAGGACCTACCCCTTCCATTCTACATTCCCGCCGTCCGTGCGCCGAAGAAGACTCGGAGCTAAGTCCTACTGAAATTGCAAGTGAATTCTCATAGCCCGCACCCTGAGAAACTAAATAAATATCTTATTTCGTTCTTGTGCTTTCTCTTCTCTCTCTACACACCACCCTATCTTGCTTACGTTGACCGGCCTCCCCGGCGACGTAACACTGTGTTTTTATAATTACTTGTCTTCTTATTCCTGCAATATTTGCCAAAATGTCCATACTTATTACAATTAAAGCATCTTGAGAATTTCTTATAGTTTTTGAACTCTTGTTTCCCTTTTGTGTTTGTATTAAGTGCGGTAGTGTCTGAGGTCTTTACCTCCTGCAGTAATTTATTTTTTACTAAATTAGCACTAATATTCATACCGGAACTTTCGAGACCCATATTAATAGGCCTGTATACTTCTGGCAAACCTGCCAACATTAATGTGCCTAACCACTCATCGTCCACATTGAATTTTATGTTCCTTAATTTATGCGCCGCTGTCATGATTTTGTTAACATAATCTAATCTTCCACCGATGAACTGTTTTCCAAATTAGTGTTTGTTAGTTCCTTCAATAAACCAACTTTCCGTGTTAGACCACTGTCCTCAAATGCCTTTGATAAATTGTCCCACACCTGTTTGGCAGTTTGGGCTTCTTGAATGTGTACATATAAAATCGGGTCAACTAATAATATTAATTTTGACTTAGTTTTTATATCTTGTTTTACTTAGATAGGGTCACTAGCATTTGGTTCTTTCAATATGTGAGTATACAAATCTTCGTGTTGAAGGTATGCCACGACAGCGAAACTCCACGTTGCCCAATTTTCACGACCCGTTAACTTCTCAATTGACATCATTGAATTATTTCCAGCCATATTTATAATGTATATGTACTTTTGACTTTGTAATTAGGCTGAAATTAAGCTGAAAAATAAAAACACACGCGAGCCGGTAACTTAATTTGAGCTGCTGCTTTATAGCTGTTATCCGCGGCTCCGCCCGCGTGGTCAATCGAAAATGCCAATATGTTCGTTCCCGTGGGAATTTAAAAAAAACGACTTTATCCTTATTATTCCGAATCCTGTTGGAATTTTAAAAAATCCCGTTTAAAATTCAAAAAAAATTCAAAATTCAAAACTTTTATTCAGAGAATAGGTTTTCACAAACACGTTCTCTTGTCAGAGTATACAGTAATAAATGATTTGTATAAATTAATCTACTCTATAAACTACTACCATTTCGGAAACAAAAGCAAAATGACCACTGGTAAAAAGAAATGGCGAAAGAAAACCAGTTACGGCCTTTTTTGTCATTTAAAAATATATCGTACTTTTCTTTTTTCTTTTCTTTTTTAACATAGAATTTAAAACTAGGTACATACATACAACATTACGTACGCGGAATGTCAATAAATAGTGCCATTAATTTGTCTCAACTTAAAATTAAATCTAAAATATAAAATGCTAAAATGTAATGTATCTTGTCTACTTTATAAAGGGAAGCTTAATACAAAATCTAGGCGTTCTAGGTTGAGCGCCCACAATAACACACGTGCAATCCTATTTTTCCCGTTCCCGTGGGAATTAAAACATCCCGTCTTTATCCTTATTGACTTCATAAAAGGAACCAACCTCTATACAAAATCTCTGCTTTCTATGTTGAGCGCCTGCGATAATACACTTACAGTCCCTTTCCTGTGGGAATTTCGTAAAACCCCATCTTTATCCTTGTCAACATTATAAAGGGAACGTCTATACAAAATTTCAGCTTTCTAGGTTGAGCGCCTGCGATAAAACACTTACAGTCCTATTACTCCCTTTCCCGTGGGAATTATATAAAACCCCATCTTTGTCCTTGTCAACATAATAAAGAGAACCTCTATACAACATTTCAGCTTTCTAGGTTGAGCGCCTGTGATAATACACTTACAGTAGTATTACTCCCTTTCCCTTGGGAATTTTAAAAAATCCTTTCTTAGTGCTCCCCTACGTTATAAAAGAAACCCTTGTGCAGAATTTCAAGTTTCTAACGCTTATAGTTTAGGCCCTGCGTTGATATGTCAGTTAGTCAGTCAGCTTCTCCTTTTATGTATATAGATGATAGAATCTTTCAGCTAGATTGAGCGTCCCGGGTAATACACGTGCAGTGCCATTATTCCCGTTCCCATGGCAAACTTACATACAAACATACAAACAGACCACAGACCTACAATATTTTTCGATATTCTTGTTCTATTGCTTATTCTTCATCGCCCTAAACAATTTTTTTGGAAATATATTCAATGTACAGACAAACTTTTTTTATATTTTTATTTTATTATAGATTATAGATTATAGATAAATTACAACAACCGATATGACAGTGCGCAATGGCGACGAGCGAAGGGAAGCGCCACACAGTTTAGGCGGACAAAGTGTGTACCAAATATTCATTGCTTCAACATTTAGCGCAGGCGTTCATACTTCTCAACAAATAGCATTAAAAATACACTTAAGTAGTAAAAGACTGGGTTTTGTATTAAAAATGTAACTTTATTGTTTTAAAAGCCCAAATGTGTAACAAAATAGATAAAATTCAACCTATTATTGGAATAGTAAGATTAGTAAGGCAACATTACCTTCGAAGTACGAACATACAAAAATAAAACAAATAAATCAAGTTTTTGTATTAAATTACTCTCTGCCTACCCCATCAAAGAGACTTGAGGCGTGAGCTGTATAATATCAATCAGTAATTAGTATGTATTATTAACAAAAATATATTTTCTTAATTTTTAAGAATGTACCCAAAAGAAAAGTTACATAAAACGTTAGTAAACAGTATTACAAAATTATACTCAAAACTATTACTAGGGTCTCAGCTAGTTCCAGCCATCTTTCACCTCAAGTAAATGCATATAACTATTATTAAAATACAACTTACACATCTTCCAGATAATTGTTAACATTACGCATCTTCTTTACATAGTATAAAATGAAGTCGCTTTTGCTGTCTGTGTGTCCCTATGTATTCTTAAATCTTTCAAACTACGCAACGGATTTTGATGCGGGGCTTTTTAATAGATAGAGTGATTCAAGCGGAACGTTTTTAAGTATTATACATTTCACACACACACACAAAATTCCCACGGGAACCCGGAGGAAAGAGTTTGAAGAATAGCTCAGGAGAAGAAATAAAGAGTTTGAAGAATAGCTCAGGAGAAGTAGCTCAGTACTATAAAAGAAACGAATTACTTACTAAACTAGTAGACCAGAATAATAACTGCGGGGCAACCATGAAAGTGTCAATCCGAAACATGTAGTCCTGTCAAAAAGGTCATTACTAGTTAGAATAAGGTTCAAAACTGGTTAGAATTCAACGAAACGTCAGTCCGTATTTTCGAAATTTCGTTTCATGGTTGCCCCCCGCTGATTATCAAAAAACTGACTTGAATAAATACTGAGTTATTGGCGATAATGGAGATGCCATCTAGTATTTAATGAATGGATCATTCATCATTCAAATTTCTATTGGCACTGGCACAGATCGTATAAGAGTATATTGGCCTTCGTGTGTAATATTTTATTCAGTGTGGAGTAAATGCATTAATATAGGTATTACTTACCTGCTGCTATAATTAAATAAATAAAGAAATAATAAAACTTTGAATATATATCGGCTTTTTCTTTAAAGTGTTTTTTTTATGATTGGTTTGTTATATGTAAACTACGTCACGTCATGTGGAGTGAGGGCCCTGGTGACCCTTGACACAGGTTTATTCACCCAAACCTATAATAGGCATTAGCCTTACACTTCATAGGTTGTCTTGCATTGGCACAATAAAGAAAACCCACCTAAATTAATGTAAAATCCATAGTCTGTAAATATAAACCTTGTTTTTGAGTAAATAAAATTATTATTTATTTATTTAATATCTGTGATACAGTACGGGATGATAGGTAATGTAGCAGAACAAAGATAAGAATAGTATTCCATAAGATAACTCATACATTGAGGTTGTGGCAAGTTCTACTCCCCTATTCGTCACATCATGGAAAATGTAAATTTTTACAAAACAAGAATTATGCCTGCCTAATTGCTAAAGGCTATCTTTTCAATGCAACCTCAGGGTAACAAATTAAATTATTCTATATAAAGGGGGCAGGGCTTAGCAAGACACGAAGCAGTAAAATATAATAAATCGTGACAAAAGGACTACCTACACCTACGTAGTAAAAAAATATTTTATTAAAAAACAATTATTATTTACATGAATCTATCTTTATATACAGGGTGTAAAAGGAGACCGAAATATATTGAAGGATGTGCATGGGTATCCTGTAAATAGTCAGTTATGAAAATGTTTGATTCGTAAACGCAACTTTTACCTTCCATACAAAAATATAAAATTAATTTTGTGTGTAAATATTTGAAAACCCTATACGGACTCACCCCCGCACGCCGCCCCCCGTCCCGTCGTAGTACTACGAGACGGGTGGGACGCGCGGCGCGAAGCGGCGGCGGCGGTGGGTGGTGCAGCGCGGCGCGAGCGCGGGGAGGCGCGGCGCAGGCGGGGGTAAAAGGCGGCGGCGCGGCGGCGGCGGCAAGCACACAGGGTCACAGCACAGCACAACTAACCAGCCATCATCGGCGCCAGCGCCGCCAGCCAGTCCAGCCAGCCACTTACCCTAGCTACATTCAATCCAAATACATAGTGATACTAACTAACTCTTACTAGGAGGTGGGAATTAACTCCACCGGCACCGGATAGACAGGACGCCCCACTTCTGTGATCGGGATTATTCACGTCACGTAATGGTGATTCAGTTCCAGCGTTTCATTATAAGTTAAACAGTATCAATATCAGCCAGCCTGACCTATCGCGAAACCTACCGATTCTCTACAAGCTGGTACATTCTGTCCCTTACTGTTGACTGACCTAACCACACGACACGCACGACTAACGACTGCGATCGTTATTCAAAAGAATTAAATAAATCCAGACTTCATCCAGATAATAAAATTAGTTACGTACTTATCTATCTTTAGTTACAATGTTTAGATGTAAGTAAATAAGTTGACTACAATTTTTTTTATAAATCACGTTTAATACATGCCTAAATCAATCATTACATAAGGTTAGTAGGTACTAAGAACCAAAATATCGAAGGACGATTAAGTACTAACACTTCACTTCACGTCACGGTCAGAGTCGCCTTCGAGCGTTACGTTTCACAAATTCCTTGTTCAGACACAGTTCCTTTACCACGGGGCACGCACTAAACTCCGTCCCCAGGAAATCCGTTGAGGTCAATCCTTGAAACTTGAAAAGCCGTATAGACCTGTAGCGCTAGGTTTTGATGTTTCAAAAACATTAAAGCTGTTTGTATTTGGCATATAGTTTTCGGGCCATTTACTCAACCTAATACATGAGTTTGTGTCATCCTAGGTACTTGCATAGGTAGAAATTTAGGTATTTGTCTTTTCGATCCGTTTTGGACGAAAAGATAATTAGAGATAAAAAATTTACTTTCATGATAATATCGAAGTACTAACTAATATACACAAGCATTTTGTGTCATCTCTGTCCACGAAAATCCTGATATTTAATCAGTACTCTAACACGTCACCGAACTAGCTCTAAAAACCGGAACGGACCGGAACGGATCAGACCTGATCGGTCCGGAAGGAACCGCACCGTACCGGGCCGTGCCGGACCGGACCGAACCGGACCGGGTTTTTTTTTCTGAAGAAAAATATGCTAATTGTCATGAGGACCGGACCGACCGGACCTGATCGGACCGGATGGAACCGTACCGTACCGGGCCGTGCCGGACCGGCATTTATTTCTGAATAAAAATATGCTAATTGTTACTAATCCACGCGGGCGAAGCCGCGGGCAGATGCTAGTAATAAATATTCTTTTATATTCATCCCTTCTTTTATAATTTAGTTTTTGTTTTGTTTTTCAAACTTATCTCATAGATAAAGTAACGTCTCTTACCAGAAATCTGCGGAACCGGTGCTAAGGATCGATTCACATCGGGTTGGAACCGGCCTGCAGCCACGAGGCAGGCAGTGGCAGTTTTTTTAATTTTTTATCATGATTTTTTATTTTATTTATAGTATTTGTTACGTTCAAGTTCGGGTGTACTAACACCCTCTTCTGATACACCGGACAGTTGCGGGAGCGTAGGCCTCTCACCGCCAAAATTTACAGTGCAGGCAGCGGCAGTATTGTGCCATAGCTATTTATACTAGAAATGTACGGCCTCCCGGCACCGTTTCAAGACTTGCCAAATAAACTCGGGGCTGAGCAAAGCGGGGAGGACGACTGCCTGCGTGCCGGCCTCGACTGGGTCTCAGCGGCACCGCGGGCGGGCGGCCGCGCATTTCAAATTATTTCACACTGAAAGCTCGATAGCGTCGATGTATGTCGCACTCTAATATGAACACGCAAGTTAAGCGACGTCGACCGTAGCTAGCGTTTCGATGGTTTTCATTATGACGAGCTTCTCCGTGCTTCGGAGGGCACGTTAAGCTGTCGGTCCCGAGTCCCGGCTATTGTCGATGGATGACAGTGGTTAAGTCAAGTCGGTGGCCTTAGGGCGGTTTGAAAATACCGGCCTCTGCCAATCCGCATTGGAGCAGCGTGGCAGAGTACCCGTATTCCAGCATTTTGATGATTATGGGTTGATATGATGATGATGAAAGTGTTCGCGCCGCATTGCTTGCGGCTGCTGCCATCCCGATGTGAATCAGCCCCTCGGATTCATGGACCCAATTTTGATTTGAAAATTAATGAAAATACAAACGGAACAATAAGACAAGTGATTTAAATTTTTAAATATTAAGTGGTTTGCTTTTTAATTAGGCGTGATTCCACGCCTAAATAAATTAATAACACATTAATGACATGGCTCATGAATTTATTTTAGGTTTTTTAGTTTTAGGTTCATTATAATTGTTTAGTTTAGTTTTAACATTATAATTAGATTAAAATTAAATGTATGCTTATAAATTTATTTATTTTATACCATTAATGTACAATAGTGTCCTGTACATACCTGCAAATATTTTCGTCGACACCATGATAGAACTTACTGCTCCTCGTCGTGGACAGTGCGCCTACTAACAGATATCCGACAATAATGAACCAACTATGTTTACCTTAACCTATTGTATTTGTAACAAAACTTCCTGTCTATTCTTCTACGAAACTAGCAACTAGTTTACAAAATAATCTATGGTGGTGGAATCGCCTCACATTTTGATTTTGGAGCTATTTCGAAACCTGTGGACAAAATTAATAAATTGTATTATTGAACGGTAGTAAAGGGCCGTAAGGATTTATTTGATACACGTAATAGACTTAGGCTACGATATTAAGCCACGATATTGCGTACCACCTGGCGGCGTTCAGTTGAGAGAGAGGCTTCTTCAGCTGGTATGACTGGAGGAACCTTCTGCGAGCCCTATATCCCTGATGAGGGATTTATTTATTTATTTATTTAAACTTTATTGACCACAATATTTGGGTACAAAAGGCGGACTTAACGCTAAATGCATTATCTACCAGTCAACCTTTGGGAAGTGCAGATATTCGCGAATGCGAAGGGATTAAAGGAACACATCATTCATCATCACGATATTAAGGGCTGGTTTCACCAATTCTAATAGTTTATTCGTCAAATAAACTGCCTGTTTTAACTGGCAGTTTTATGACTGTTCTATGTTCTGTAAGTTTCTTTTTATGTTCTGTGTGTTTTTTGACAGTTTTTAACCTAAAAAAACCTATTCGGGTTTGACGTTTCTTAATTCTAAGGGTCACTCTACATGGGTGGCGCGGCGCGGCCTTTGCTAACCACACTTGAGCGGCACTACATTGACGGCGTCACCGCGCGACGCGACGCCGCGCGGCCTGATTCCGTCATTCAAGGAATTTTGTACCAAATTGTGAGGTAAGAGAGGTAGGGCACAGCGGATAATCCGCTCAAACTGGAGCAGCCCGTCTGGGGAAGGACCTCCACGTTACAGAAGATCGTAGCCAACTAGCATTGGTCTCGGCCATGTTGTATTCCTACGGTGAGTAAGGTCTCCAGTGCTCCACTTGGGGGGTTGGGAGGGTTGGCAACGCGTGAGTAATACCCCCGGTATTGCAAGCGTTTATAGGCTACCATCAGGCGGGCCGTATGCTTATGCTTGTTTGCCACCCTAGTAGAATAATAATAAAAAAATTGTGAACAGGCAAGTTCTATATTTCGTTGTCAATTTAAAGTGTCGCGCAGCGCCGCGCCGCTAATGTAGAGTGACCCTAATTCAATAGAATTTGCGAAGCCGGAATTGGCAAAGATACTGGTTTGTACTGTTTCAGCCGTCTCAGTTCACCTTAAAAAGGTCTGATTTTTCGACTAGGCTGCCTTGGAGTTCTGATAGCAATCTCTCTACGTAAAAATCAGGCAATCGCGGCTCAGGTAGCAGATTCTCTAATTCTGAAGTCGTCGTCTCGTAATAAACCCCAATTTAGTAACTGGTCATTAAAAAATGATCGTTCAAAAGTCTTCAGTAATTATATGATATTCAAAAGTGATAGGTAAGGTACTAAAATGGCAATGTATTATTACTGTACTTCATCATCATCATCTCAGCCACAAGAAGTCCACTGCTGGACATAGGCCTCCCCCAAGCGCCTCCAATGCGACCTGTTGGCAGCGGCCTGCATCCAGCGGCTTCCTGCGACTTTCCTTAAGTCGTCTGAAAGCTTGTAGGCGGGCGTCCTACGCTGCGCTTTCCGGTACGTGTGGTCGTCTTTCCAGAACCCTCTTGCCCCATCGGCCATCGATTCTGCGCGCTGTGTGCCCTGCCCACTGCCACTTCAGCTTGCTGATCCATTTGGCTATGTCGATTATTTTGGTTCTGCTACGGATCTTCTCATTTCTGTTTCGATCTCGTAGAGAAACCCCGAGCATAGCTCTCTCCATGGCTCGCCGAGTGACGTGAGCCTTCTCATGAAGCCCATAGTGAGCGACCACGTCAAGAGACCGCGAAAGAAATTACTGTACTTACGGGCATTATATTGACAATTGAATTCAAAAATATCACATTTATCCAAAAACCATCTGATTTCCCTGGTTCTATAATCCAGACCACACTGTCTTTTGCCGGTGTGTACGCAGATTTTTGCGGTGAAGCAAACTGCCTAAAGAGGGAAAGAGATACAAAATATAATATGTACCTATATTTAAATAAATTTAAAAAAAAACATTCTTGGACGAATCCCGAATTAGTACCAATACTACCAATTATCAGCAGTAATATTATAAAGAGATTAAGCAGATAAAAAGATGATTTAATTACAAATGATAATTATTTTTGACGACCTCCGTGGCGTAATGGTTACCACGGCAGACCGCCACCCAGGAGGTCCCGTGTTCGATCCCCGGTCGGGTTATGATGAAAAACGAACTTTTTCTGATTGGCCTCTGATTGGTCTTGGATGTTTATCTACGTATGTATTTGTTACAAAATATAATATCGTTGAGTTAGTATCCCATAACACAAGTTTCGAACTTACTTTGGGGCTAGCTCAATCTGTATGAATTGTCCGAATATATTTATTTATTTATTTTTACAAAAGAAACAATAAAAATTATCATCACGCGGCAGATAAGAAGGAACACTACTAGCATTTGGGGCTTTCCCCCTACAAGGGACTTAGAAATTTAAAAAATATTGAATCAAAAAGAAACTGGTGTTTTATTAAACTAAGTAGGACCTGTGCCAGGGTACCAAAAATACCAAAATGCCTGCAGCGTTGCCACGCTGAATGAAAAATCGCTCAATGCATCTGGCATTGAGCGAGTTAACTTCTCACTTTTGGGTCATCCGTGGTTTTTTTTTATACTACTAAGGTGGCGAAGAAGCATACGGCCCGCCTGATGGTAAGCAGAGCAATGATGAGTAAGGTCTTCAGAGCTCCACTTTTTACAGGCTCGACTCGACATCGCGCGTTGCCGACCCTGTAAAAGTGGAGCTCTGGAGACCTTACTCGCAGTAGGTAGACAACATGGCTGAGACCAATGCTATTTGGCTACGATTTTCTGTAAGGTGGAGGTCCTTCGCCAGACGGACAGTCGCTTAGTTAGACCATGCACTAGGACTCAAAGGGTCTAAAAGCTACAACTTACACCTTGTCATAACATTAATGAAGCAAACAAACAAAAAACTAACTTGTTTTTTACAAATTGCAATTTGTAAAAGAATTGTGATAACATAAAATTGAACGTATTTGTTAATCTTCATTATAGGCAAACGAGTACGAAGCCAATTAAAAAGTGCAGGTAGGTACCGTGTTCCTTATCTCGGTTTACTTTACAGTCGTAAACATGAGGCAGTTGATTGTAAGAGTATTGTTTGGTGAGATTTTTTCATTATTTCTTTTACTTTTTTTTATTAAATCAAACAAATCGGCTCCACCCCAACTGATGTTAAGCAGTAGTGGAGTCAGAAGTGAGACCCATCGGCACCGCGGACAGGAATCACCGATCAGTCTCACCTTGTCGGCCTGATAACCATTTTCACCCTCCGTTTGTAAACCATGACAAACACATTTTGTTATTATTGGAGCCCTATTTATATTTGATAGATTTGCTTGAAATTTGATACACGGGTATTTTATAACCTGGATTCACATATATATAGGTATTGGTTTTTTTTTACTAATAAGCAAATTGAAGGAGGTCAGAGTGTTCATGATAATGACCAACTTTTACTATGGGGATGTCAAATCGCGAAACACGATCAAAATGTATGAATCAGCTGATATTTTTTTTCCCGATTTGACATAGTAAAAGTTGATCATTATAACAAATAAAACATCTAAACCACTTCATTGCATTTATTTGCTTTTCATGTACAAGAACACTTTATGATCCGCGTTTCCAATCTACAATGCGCCATCTTTTTAAAGTGTCATGGCCGCCGTTATTAAACCGGAAGTTAGAAAATTACAAGATTTCAAATATTTCTTAATGTTTTAAAAATACCAATTTAAACAATCTTAAAATATTAAATATTCATAATTACATTTTTAACAGTCGGCCATTCTGACATTATGTCTGACCCAGACATATTATTTATATAATCAAAATTTAGTCAATTCAAATAAACATACTTACTTATACATAAATATAATAATAATAATTTATCAATACAATTCTACATTATCCATTCATTATTATAATATTACATTAAGTACCACCAGCATTTATTAACCCACTATTAAAATTCTAATATTGCATAATAATTAAGTTATTGTTAGCAAAATTTATTAATTTTGCGTCGGCCATCCTACTATGTCAAGAATGTCCTCATTCTTCAAAACAAAAAAAATTTTCTAAATACATGGTAATGAAATTTCAATTCGACTAATAATTAACCAATAACTAGAAATCACTATCCCAAATACATTATACTTTTAATTAAAAGCTTCCATTACTTCTTCAGACTTATGAATTATGTTTATTCAATTAAATTAGTTACCTCAATTATTTTTCTACTATAATTTTGAACGATAACATTAAAATCAATCTCTATGTTCTTAAGTATCACCATTGCCATTACGTCGTCGCACACAAGGCGTTATGAGTATTTATATTATTACCACACAAAATTACGTTTCGTACACCAGATATTATAATACTTAACAGTAACCAGACGCTGAGGATCTTTATATTCTTCGCACACAAGGCATAATAATTGTTTTTCGCATACAAGGCGTTTCATTTATCGCACACAGGGCGTTTTATTATTCGCACACAAGGCTTTTTTATTCTACACACACAAGGCGTTTTATACTTCGCACACAAGGCGTTTTATACTTCGCACACAAGGCGTTATACTAATATTCTACGCACACAAGGCGTCATACATTCTACGCACACTAGGCGGATGTGTTCTGCGCTCACAAGGCGTTATAATTATTTTCTTCGCACACAAGGCGTTTTACTGGAAATGATTGGGCAAAAGGAAAGGAGAAAAAGGTTTTATACTAATTTTGATGAGAAATGAACCTCAATATCTAATAACCAATGTCTAATCACTATTAGCATATTCGCTTTCGGTATCCGTCGTTACACTGACTGGCATATTTAATCTGATCCAAGATTTCATACGATCGGCGGAATAGACCTTACTGTATTTTCGTTTGGAAAATCCATCTATACTACTCACTTCGTAGCGGTCATTGCCCAATATGGCCGTTACTCTATAAGGTCCGCTGTATGGAGGAACCAACTTATTACTATCTATATATTACGAACATTCTTCAGAACCATTACTAAGTCTCCTAATTTATAAGCTACGGCGGCACATCAAGATTTATCAAATCACGATTTCATATTATTTTATTTTATTTAATACTCTCCGATACTTCTTGTCGTACTTCTGCCCTGTTCTCATTTAACTCCAAACGCTCAGATATATCATGAAGATGGCTCTCCGTTACATTTACAGTCTCTTTACCGAGGACAACTTGAGTAGGGGTCTTACCAATCCCTTTATTTAATGTATTGTTAAGACTCCACTGTACGTTATTAAGGTGGGAATCCCAATTACGGTCGTTGCTATCAGTATACAAGGCAGTCAGCGAGCTTAAAATGGAACGATTGTATCGTTCTATTTGCCCATTGGCACGGGGGGTTTGATTTGATTATCATTGATAAATTTTTCAAATTCAGCAGATGTAAAGCTTGTACCGCGGTCTGAAATGACCGTTTTGGGAGACCCAAATAATCCGATAAAATCATTTAATACTGCAATTGAGGTACGACTTTTTGTATTTCTTACCGCGCGTAGTACTATGAATTTTGTGAATGCGTCAATTATACCCAATATATAGGTGTTACCCTTTTTACTACGAACGAATGGGCCAAGATGATCTATGTGGATGCACTTATATGGTACGTCAGGCTTTGGTAATGGATGTAGGAAGCCTTGCTTTTTACCAGAGGGTTGTTTAGCGTATGCGCATGGAATACAAGCTCGAACGTACTTTTTTACAAATTGATTCATACGAGGAAACCAATAATCCCTACGCATCTTTTCGAACGTTTTATCAAAAGAGAAATGCCCAGCGTCATCATGACATAACTGACAGACCTTCCACCTGGCATCGTGAGGTACGGCCCACTTTAATTCGGATTCTACGTTCCTATAGATCTGGCTATCTTTCAATATATAATTATTTTTAATATCTTTAGCCTCAGAGCAATTTTTGTCTAGAATACATTTGATAAGAATCAGACGAGGATCACTTAATTGCACAGCTAACATGGAATGATTGTCAGCAGATTTATTTGATATGATCAAAACTATAAGCTCTTCAGTATTATCGACTGGCAACGCATTATGACTTAGGCAATCCGCGTGTTTAAGTTTAGCTCCCGGGTGGTATTCAATTATGAAATCTATCTTGAACTAATAACCACCAGCGGGCTATTCTTGGTACAAGATCGCGCTTAGTCAAAGTAGTGCTCAGCGAGTTGCAGTCCATCACTACCGTGAAATTTATGCCTAGTAAATAAACCTGAAAACGATTCAGTGACATAACTACTGCGAGAGTTTCAAGTTCATATGAGTGAAAGTGCTGTTCCTCTGCAGTAGTTTGTCGGCTAAAGTATGCGATTTCCCGAAATGGTGAAGTTTCGTCCGCGCGTTGTAGTAAAACACCACCTATACCTAGAGAGCTCGCATCCGTGTGAAGCTCCGTCAAATATTCGGGGTTATATATAGCCAAGATGGACCTGGTCACGAGTATCTCTTTAATTTTATTAAAAGCGTTAACTTGATCAATTCCCCAAGTCCACTTCGCATCCGATTTAGTCAACATAGTTAAGGGTTTAGCAATATTCGCGAAATTATTTACAAACCGCCTAAAAAAACTGGCGAGACCTATAAACTGTCTAACCTCATGAACGGTCCGAGGTGTGGGAAATTTGGACACGGCTTCTATCTTTTTTGATCCTGGCGCTACTTCTTTCTCTGAGATCTCAAGTCCTAAGTAATCGACGACTTTCTTAAAGAAATGACATTTCCTAATATTAAGTGTTAAGTTTGCCTCTCGTAACATTAACAATATTTTATCTAATTTCTCGATTCCCTCTTGTACCGACTTAGAGCCAATAACTGTATAGTCCATATAAGCAACCACCCCAGGAATCTTAAGTTTCTTTAACAGAGAGTGAACCATACGCTGAAAGACTGCTGGTGCATTGGTCAGTCCGAAAGGCATCCTATTAAATTCGTATTGACCTTCCGGGGTGACGAATGCCGTGAGGTGTTTAGAATCCTCAGACATATGTATCTGATGATATCCCTGGCTAAGATCAAGGGTGGTATAATATTTTTGGCCTTGTAGATTATCGATTTGATCATCTATCAAGGGCATATGATATTTATCCTTCATGATCTTACGATTCAAGACCCTATAATCAACGCAGAGCCTGGATTCGCCATTCTTCTTAGCAACGAGTATGATTGGGCTAGCGTAATTAGAGTTTGATTCGCGCACGATATTATTTCGCAATAGTTCATCCACTATATTATTTACCTTGCCTCTTTCTGCTAGCGATAGTCTATAAGGACGGTAATTAACTGGTATCGAGTCACTTAGTATGATTTGCATTTCAGTAACAGTAGTCTGCCCTAATTCATCTGTAGCTAACGCAAAGTAATCGCGGTAGCTATTTAATAATTTATTAAGCTGGGACTGTATATCATGTTCAAGATTTTTATCAATATTCATGTCACTCATGCTAAGGACAACTCTGGAGTTTTCTGTTATTCGCTGGACATTAAAAGTACAAGTCCGCTCATCAATACATATTGGAGAAATTAATTGAGGCACTATAAGTCCTCTAGTAATTATTTCGTCTTTAAATAATGTAGCATGGTTATCACTTAACCCTACTACTAGAATTTTACAGCGACCATCATTAAATGAATAAAGTCCCGGCATAATAAAATAGTGATTGCCATGTCTTACTTCAGTTGTAATAAAAACTAATCCCGAATGGATTGGCTCAGAAGTTACATCAATCACTATATTGCCTCTATCAAGTTTGAATGTATCGATGACTCTGATTTTAATAGAATTTGTTTTATTATTAATAGTTTGGTATAGAATTTGTTCTTTGTCAGACTTAATACTCTCACTGATGGCAATTCTGTTTTGGACTGACCAATCATAATATCGGCAGGTAACAAAGATCTAGGGACCACATATGCTAATAATTTTGCATCAACAAGATCAACTATAATATGGAGTTTAACTCTACCTTTAGGAGTAATAGAAGAATTCCCAAACCCTTTCAATGTAGGTAAACTGCCAGTATCTAAGTTGCTAATATCACAATTGTCGTCACATATAAGAGTGCATTCGCTACCGAAGTCTATGTAGGCCAACATTATCAGAGTCGTTAACTCTATCTGCTTTAAAGTATTTATTATTGCTACTTATGGTTTCATCTACAAGCAGAATTTTTTTGCCTTGTTTCTGACCTACTGTTATTTTCATCAGTATTAGAGTGATGATATGAAAACAAGATCTTTCCAAATGTCCATAACGCCTACATTTACTACATTTAACTATCTCTTTCCTACATCTTCTAACGGTATGACCAATTTCACCGCAGTTATAACAAGTCACGGTAGGTCTTCTATTAAGCATGTTTTGTGTCAATGTATCCGAAGTTTGCTTTCTATCTGACGAGTCGCGTAAATCCGTGAAAGGTTTTCGCAAAGTTAAGGAATCTGTTAATTTATTTGAAATATTTCTAAAATACGATAATACTTGCTCGGGATCATCATAATGAGCACCCTGTACGTTCGTTCTTATATTGTGATCAAATATTCCATGCGCAATACAGTCAACTGCTTGGCGTCCCTTTAATTCGCAACGATTGATAACATTATTTTATCATAGGTATTCGACGAGAGTTTCACCTCTACTCTTTCTCTGTAACATTTCCATCAATAAATCCCCATAATTTTGGTCACATGGAAACGCTCGTAATAACTTCTGTTGCCACTCCGCCCAATTATACTTTACTGACGTTAGGCCATCGTACCATGCCCCGCAGCCCGAGTCAGGAGCGGGAAAGCGGAAAAAGAGCAGGCGCAACAGGAGGCGGCCCCGCCGGCTGCGCCCGCCGCAGACTGCTGCTGTTGTCCTAACTGTGCTGCCGGAAGCGGAAAAGCGCGGTGTCACCTACCGCGACGTGGTGTCCTTTGCGAAGAGCAAAATAGAGCTCGCCGCGCTGGGCATCGAGGGGGGTGTTAATATACGGCGCGCCGCCACCGGGGCCTACCTACTTGAGGTGTCCGGCGAGGCAAACGCGGTGAAGGCGGACACTCTGGCGGAGCGGCTTCGTGGATGCCTCAGAGCGGAAGACGTGCGCGTAGCCCGCCCCACTAAATGCTTGGAGCTGAGGGTGTCGGGTCTGGATGACACTGTCACTAAAGAGGACGTCCGGGCCGCTGTCGCCAGAACCGGCGGCTGCGCAGATCAGGCGGTCAGGGTCGGTGAAATTCGTCCGGACGTCGCCGGCCTCAGCTCGGCCTGGGTGAGCTGCCCGGTCGAGGCAGCCAAGCAAGTGGTGAAGCAGCGTCTCCTCGTCGGCTGGGTAGCGGCGCGCACGCAGCTGCTGGAGCCCCGGGCCATGCGGTGCTACCGCTGCCTACAGAGCGGGCATGTTAGGGCGCAGTGCACGGCGCCGATAGACCGCAGCGATTGTTGTTTCCGCTGCGGTGTCGCCGGGCATAAGTCGAGTGGATGCACTGCGGACCCGCACTGCCCGCTCTGCGAGGCGGCGAAGCAGCCGGCGGGGCACGCGGTGGGCGCCAAGAGCTGCTCCGCTCCAAAAACGCGCAGGCCAGCCAGGGCTGGCGCACCAAAGCGGGTAGGTCCCGCGGATCGGCCGTCGCCCCCTGAGGGGTCTGGGGCCGTACTAGAGCCTATGGTCGTGGGATAAATTATGGTGGTGGCCCTTCGCCTCTGCCAAGCGAATTTGAACCACTGCGCCGCTGCACAGGATCTGCTATTGCAGTCCATGGCGCAGTGGGACATCCACGCGGCAGTGGCGGCCGAGCCCTACTACGTCCCGCCCAGAACATCTTGGGTGGGGGACAATTTGGGTTTGGTAGCCATCACTACGAACACGGCTGTAGGCGCCCCGCCTCTGCAGGGGGTGAGGCGAGGAGACGGCTGGGTTGCGGCTCTGTTGGGGGACGTCGTTCTGATCGGCGTCTATTTTTCCCCCAACAGAGTCCTAGCCGAGTTCGAGGCGTTCCTCGGCGAGCTCTCGACGGCGGTGCTCCGGAGCGCTCCGCGCCCGGTGCTTGTCGCCGGCGACTTCAACGCCAAATCCACGGCTTGGGGTTGTCCGGCGACCAACGCTCGCGGCGGGGAGCTGCTGCATTGGTCAGTGTCCGGCGGAATGGTTGTCCTCAACCGGGGGTCGACGAACACGTGCGTGCGGCAGCGGGGAGGGTCTATTGTGGACGTAACGTTCGCAACCCCCGCGCTCGCACGCCGTGTTCAGGGCTGGCGAGTCCTGGAGGACGTGGAGACGTTGTCGGACCATCTCTACATCAGGTTCGACGTCTCCACGGTCCCAGCGACCGATGTCGGCCCAGGCCGGTCCCCGGTGGGGGGCGGCCCCCGTTGGGCACTGACCAAGCTGGATAAGGAGCAGCTGGAGTTGGCCGTGCTGGTCCATAGTTGGCAGCGCGGCCCCAGGGATCCAGCGAGCACCGACGTTGAGGAGGAAGCGGCGCGACTATGCGCGGCCATGACGAGCGTATGTGACGCTTCCATGCCCCGCGTAGGGCCGCGTCGCTCCAGACGCCGGGTGTACTGGTGGAGCGAAGAGATCGCCCAGCTGCGTCGGGCGTGCGTTGCAGCCCGCCGCCGGTACACCCGGTATCGCCGCCGAGCGAATCGCGAGGAGGATGAGGAGGCCCGCCTGTACGAGTCCTACAGGCAGGGCAAAAAGGCGCTTCAGGTGGCCATCCGCGAGGCGAAGTCGGAGGCGTGGAACCAATTGCTGGAGGACTTGAACCGAGATCCGTTGGGGAGGCCATACAGGCAGGTGCGCGCCAAATTGCGCCCCTATGCCCCCCCCTTAACGGAGAGCCTCCAGCCAGCCCTCCGGGAAAGTGTTATCACATCACTGTTCCCGGAGCGTGGCGCGTTCACGCCTCCGGCCATGGCGCCGCCGCCTGCGGCGCCTGAGGAGGAGGAGGAAGAGGACAGAAATAGCGTGGTGCCCCCGGTGACCGAAAGGGAGCTCCGGGCGGCGGTGGCGCGAATGTCTGCGCGCAACGCCGCCCCGGGCCCCGACGGTATCCCGGGCCGTGTGTGGGCGCTGGCCCTTGACGAGGAAGGCCTCGGACCGCGGGTGAGGAACCTGCTCACCGCGTGTCTCGTCCGTCGTTGTGTGCCGCTGCGGTGGAAGTCCGGCAAGCTGGTCCTGCTACAAAAGGACGGCCGGCCAGCTGATGTGCCGTCGGCCTACCGCCCCATCGTTTTGTTGGATGAGGCGAGTAAGCTGTTGGAAAGAGTTGTCGCGGCTCGCCTCATCCAGCACTTGGAGGAGGTAGGCCCGGACTTAAGCGACCAGCAGTTCGGCTTCCGCCGCGGCCGGTCCACGATGGACGCGGTCACGCGGTTGCGGACCCTCACGGACGAGGCCACCTCCCGGGGTGAGGTCGTGTTGGCGGTATCTTTAGATATCGCCAATGCCTTCAACACGCTCCCCTGGGAGGTAATCCGGTCAGCGCTCGCGCACCACAGGGTGCCACGCTATTTGGCGGAGTTTGTCGCGCATTATCTATTTGCGCGACAGGTTGAGTACCCGGTCCCTGGCGGGTACGGCCGCAGGGCGGTCACATGCGGTGTTCCGCAGGGGTCGGTTCTGGGCCCACTCCTGTGGAACATCGGGTATGACTGGGTGCTGCGGGGCGCCAACTTGAGAGGTGTCGGCGTTTTGTGTTACGCCGACGATACCCTCGTGACGTCCCGCGGCAAGACCCACCGCGATGCGGCCGTGCTCGCTACGGCCGGGGTCGCGCACGTGGTCGGGCGAATTCGGCGGTTGGGCCTGGAGGTGGCATTGCACAAAACCGAGGCCCTGTGCTTTCATGGGCCCCGGAATTCGCCACCTCCGGGAGCGCACTTAGTCGTCGGGGGTGTGTCCATCGCCGTCGAGCCGAGTATGAAGTATCTCGGCATTGTACTCGACGGTCGGTGGAAGTTCGCCGAGCACTTCCGGCGACTAGTGCCGCGACTGATGGGGGCCGCTGCCGCGCTCGGCAGTCTGCTCCCGAACGTCGGCGGACCGAGCGTCGCCTGTCGCCGCCTCTATTTGGGGGTGGTGCGGTCGATGGCCCTTTATGGCGCGCCACTTTGGGCCGATACCCTGTCCGCCCGCAACCTGGCCCTTTTGCGGAAACCGCAGCGGGCCATGGCGGTCAGGGTAATAAGAGGATACCGCACCATCTCCTTCGAGGCGGCGTGTGCGATTGCCGGAAGTCCGCCGTGGGAGCTGGACGCCGTTGTGCTGGCGGCGGCGTACAGACTCGCCGCCGAAGCTCGCCGAGGGGGAGACCCGTTCCCGGATGGGGTCCTGCGCTGGAGGGAGAATGCCCAGCGGTCCCTCGTCCGGGAATGGGATGCGCGGCTGAGAGAGACCGAGAGAGGGTCCGGAGCGCCACGGCAGCGCACCGTGGACGCCATACAACCGGTCCTAAGCAATTGGTTAGGGAGGCGCCACGGTGCGCTGTCGTACCACGTTGTGCAGGTATTGTCCGGCCACGG
Organism: Endotricha flammealis; assembly: GCA_905163395.2. Taxonomy (NCBI): domain Eukaryota; kingdom Metazoa; phylum Arthropoda; class Insecta; order Lepidoptera; family Pyralidae; genus Endotricha; species Endotricha flammealis. The sequence continues at coordinate 7,837,289 of LR990868.1, forward strand.
CTGTTTCGGCTGGTACCTGCACAGCGTGGCGAGGAGAGAAATCTCGGCGGAGTGCCACGAGTGCGGCTGCGCGCAAGATACGGCGCAGCACACGTTGGAGGAGTGTCCCGAGTGGGCTGCGCCTCGCGCCGCACTCGTGGCTGTTGTTGGCGACGACCTCTCGCTCCCGGCTGTTGTCAAACAGATGGTCGAGAGCGAGAGGTCGTGGGATGCGATGGCCTCCTTTTGCGGCGAAGTAATGACGCAGAAGGAGGCCGCGGAGCGGGTGAGGGAAGCGGATCCATCCGCCCCCCCGCTCCGCCGGAAAAGACCGGGCGGCAGGCGTTTGGCCTATGCCCGGCGACTGCCACCCTAACGGGGGCTTCCGGGCGGCGGTTTGGGGAAACCGCCGCCCATTGGAACGGAAGTCCCCAAGTGTTGCGGCGCGCCTAGTCATGTGCGCGCCGCCAACCGTGCCGTAGCCCAACAAGTGGGTCTTCGGACAACCGCCGGCGGGGTCACGGAAGTATCTTAGTTCCCGTGGCCCCGCCCATCTAGGCGGATGAGGTGGCAGTCAGTCAGGTTTTTAGTCGGTATACCCAAGTGGCAATTAGGGGGAGCCCGACAGACCCCCGTCGCTTCCCCAGCGGCGGGACATGCAGTAATGCATTTTCCTGACTATAAACAAAAAAAAAAAAAGGCCATCGTACCATTTTTTTGCAAGACCGGATAATTTTGGTAATAAGTAAAAAATTGTTTGCCTTTCCGACCAACCATTGTCGGCAGTTTTATTTATTTTTGACAGCCAATCCTTCATTGACTGTGCTTTTGACTTTGGATCAAACTCAGTTATAATATTTTGTCCGCCGTGAATACCTGAGGAGGAAGCTCTTCGGGAGTTTCCTTCTTGTAATGCTGACACTAGCTTTTAATAAGAGTTTTGTTACCCTTCGACTTTTTACGATGAAGACCACTACTAGAACTACTAGATGAGTTCGAGGAGGTACGTCGGCGTTTGCGCTTATCTAAATTACGCGATCGAGTGCGAGCCCGTCTAGTGGTATTGGAAGACGAGCTACTACTAGATGTACTACAGTATCTTTTGCGAACCCTACTTTTCTTTTTGGGTGCCCGTTGAGGTGCTACAATAGGTGGAGTGTAGCGATCAGACATATTGGAATGGCTATAGGTAAGAGAAGGATATTATTATTATTTTTTTTTTTATTATGTTTTGTGCGGCTTACGTAGCACTGCGACCAAGACTGGTCTATTGTGATCGCCACATGATTTGTTAGAGCTCACCGCTAAACCCTGCAGCTGTGATGAACCGCAGGATTTGCTTAGGGGTGAACTCCTTTAACTCATCCGGGCTTAATAAATGTTTCCCAAGATGAGTGCTGCGCTTGTGTATAAGTGGCCCACATTCCCTCAGAAGATGCAGTGGTGTTTCATCAGCCTCCTTACATCGTCTGCAGGTGCGTGTGTCACTCAGCCCTAAGTTGGACATGTGCTTATTAAGGCAACAATGTCCTGTTAAGACTCTGACCATAATTCGTAGGTTACTTCTACTGAGCGCTAGGACAAGGTTGCTGTACCTTTTGTCGAAGGATTAGAAGTTTTGAGTGATCCATGCCCGGCGATTCCGTCCAGAGCTTGATAGCGTTTTCGAAACAGGAGTACGAAAGGGTTCTGTTAGCTAGGCTTTTTGGTATACCACAGAACGGCTCGGGTCCCTCCTGTGCTCCATTAGCCCCCACTCTTGCAAGCTCATCAGCACGTTCGTTGCCGTTTATGCCTGCGTGCCCTGGTACCCATCTTAAAACTACTCTATTTTTGTTGCCTAGAGTGTTCAGTCGTTCCATGCACTCTTCGACCAGTCTCGATGTGACCACATTCGAGTCTAGCGCTAGTAGAGCTGCTTGGCTATCAGAGTTGATATAAATTTTTTGGTTGGTGTAGCGCTTTTGCAGGTTGGTTTCCGCACATTCTATTATGGCATAAACCTCTGCCTGGAATATAGAGGCGTACTTACCCAAGTTCACACTTTTATTGAACCTTGGTCGCACTCCATGTATTCCACAGCCTACATTGTGACCCATTTTGGATCCATCTGTGTACCAGATTAAGCATCCGGCCTAGCTGGCTATTTAACCAGTTTTCCCTAGATGGAATTTCTACGGAGTACTGTTTTTCAAATACGTGCCGCAGTAGCATGGCATCGGTTGGCATGCTTAGTATTGGTGAATTCAGGGATGAGTCCTGTAGGATCCTCATTTTCTTAGAGAGCCAATTGCCCCTGCCCTGTATGTTGGCTCTATAAATGATTGCCCTCGCCTCTCTATGTATGAATACATGAAGAGGCAGCAGTCCCAGCAGTGCATTGAGCGCCATTCCAGGGCACGTGGACATTGCTCCCGAGGACATAAGACAGGCAGTTCTCTGCAGGCCGTCTAATTTCTGTTTGGCAGTCACTTGATTTGCTTTGTCGCACCACACCACTGATGCGTACGTTATGATCGGCCGCACAATGGCAGTGTACAACCATAGTGCGGTTCTGGGATTTATACCCCAGTTGTTCCTCATCAAGCGACCGCAGACGCCCATGGCAATCTTCGCTTTTTTTGAAACGTTAGCCAAGTGTGAGTTCCATGTCAGCCTTTGGTCGATAGTAACGCCCAAATATTTGACTTCTGTGGAAAACATAATCATTTTATTATTAAGCTTTGGCCTTACTAATTTGTCCAATAGCCGTTTCTTTGAAAAGGGTACAATAACAGTTTTGTCGGCGTTTACGGAGAGGTCACTTTTGACGCACCAGTCACTGACAGTGTTAAGTCCCTTCTGCATTATACCCGAGATGGTAGATTGGCAGAAACCTCTTACTATGATTACCAAGTCATCTGCATAGCCTTGCGCATCAATTCGGAGTTCTGCTAGTTTGTATAATAGTTCATCCACAGCAAGAGTCCATAGTAAAGGCGATAGAACTCCTCCCTGTGGACATCCCCGTACTGTAGATATTTCAATTGTGGTTTTATGAAGGGCTAATCTAACTCCTCTATGCGAGAGCATGGAGTTTACCCATCTCACTGTCGTAGGGTCGACATTTTTACTTATCAGCCCATTGACCAGCAGTGAGGTTGATGAGTTGTCAAAAGCTCCTTCTATGTCAAGGAAAGCACACAGTGCTATTTCCTTATCTTCTGTAGCCTTCTCCAGTCTATCCACTAGGCTTATAAGGGCAGTTTCTGTTGATTTACCCTTGCGATAAGCGTGTTGGCTGGGATGGATTGGATGTCTTACTAAAGCTACGTCTCTAATATACCTATCTATCACCTTCTCCATTGTCTTAAGAAGAAATGAAGAGAGGCTTATTGGTCTGAAAGACTTTGGCTGGCTATAATCTCTCTTACCAGTTTTAGGTATAAAAAGAACCTTGACCAAGGTCCACTGATCTGGTAAGTATCCTCAGGCATAACTTGCCCTGAAGATTTTTACCAAATAGGGAATGAGGATGCCCACTCCTTGTTGTAACAGGACGGGCAGTATTCCATCATCTCCGCACGCTTTGTATGATTTAAATGAGTCTACGGCCCACTGAACCTGTTTAGGTCTTATGAGATTATAAGAGAAGGATAAGGAAAATTATAGTTTCAAGCTGCTGAAAATACAAACATCTTTGTAAATTAAAACCATTATGTACTTTTTGGCATAGCATAAAATATTATATTCTGAAAATAAACTACATTGTATTCAATTTATATTGTATGTACGAAATTTTTAGTTTTATTACTATATTCCATCTGTCGTAATATAATTAAATCTAATTGATAATATAAACTACTTTATATAAGTATTCAAGTAATCTGATTCGTATTCTGGTTTAAAAAAATACACATTTTATTCTATACTTCATTATTTGACATGTTTATTTCTATTTAGTTTTATTTTACCATTACATCACATTTATTTTATTCTAATTTACCAAAAAGATATAAATCTAACGACTAATCGTTGTAAATGTCATTTATACGGTTGTAAAACCCACCGGCTGTAAAATCACACACAAAACAAACAAAAATAAACACAACAAATCATCGGTGCGGAAATAACACAATAAAATAGATGTAATACTAATAATATAACAAGATAAGTATGAAGTTAAAATAAAACTGTATTAAAAACAGTTTTTTTCATATTAACTCGTAAATTATCGCATGCACTACCGTATTTGATAAATAAAATAATAAAATGAAAACTGTACTATAATATCGAGTTCAAATCCAACATATGACTCGTAAAAATAAGTAAAGGTGATTACTTTGACTACCTTTAATGTAAAATTCCAGTGTTTTAATAAATTTCAAATTACATACCCTATTACAATGAGGTTTTATATATTCTTCTTACTACCCTATTACGTCGTAACCTTACTTAGTGAGCGTAGAATTAACATCCCACTTCTGAACTAATAACTAATAAAACATCTAAACCACTTCATTGCATTTGCTTTTCATCAGAACAAGACCACTTTATGACCCGCGTTTCCAATCTACAATGCGCCATCTTTTTAAAGTGTCATGGCCGCCGTTATTAAACCGGAAGTTAGAAAATTACAAGATTTCAAATATTTCTTAATGTTTTAAAAATACCAATTTATACAATCTTAAAATATTAAATATTCATAATTACATTTTTAACAATCTTTATCACGGGCACTCTGACCTCCTTCAATTTGGACAGTGATAACAATTTCACTCTGTATAAGATGTATCGCATTTATATTGTCAAGATTAAAAATGCTGTAATACAGTTTTTCGCAATCTCTGCCTTCTGTTGAGTCCAAAATGAAATTCTATCACATTTTTAAGTTTCCATCAAAAATATTTTATATGTTCGTCAGCTATTACTCGGTAATTAGTAGAGCCTACTTAACCGTTATAGTTTTCATTGAAGGTTCAGCATATTGACTACTACCATGATTTTTTTCAAATTTCTGAACGAAATACTTTCGGAGACAGATCTATCTCAATCCTCTATCACCGTGCAAATATTGACACAATAAATGTAAATAATTCCGAAACGGATCATTGTATCGATCTTTCAATGTTTTGAAAAGACCTATCTAACGATACCCCACAACATGGGGTAGGTGCGAAAAAAAAACATTTCCACTTGCCATGTAGGGGAGGCACCCCAAAAAAAAATTTTTTTTTTGTTTCAGCACTTTGTTAGCATCGTTAATATGTGTATACTTACCAAATTACAGCTTTCTAGCATAAATCGTCTAGGCGCCAGACCGCGGACAGCCAGACAGACGGATATGGCGAAAGGATTCCGGTTCCTTTGTAGTTTACTACGAACGCGTATGTACATACGCGTTACATCATACGCGTTACATACTTAAAATACATATTATTTCAGGAACATTGGTGATAGATGCTATCTGTCTCGTTATTTCGACGTCAGTGAGTAGATATTATTATGCTAGAAGTGATGCGTGTAAAGATACCCCGGATGATTGCCCAGAATCACGTCCTACAATCTGGAAATGCTATGAAAATACCACTCATTTCATGAAGTTCCCAAATGTATGTGCAGTCGAACTTTATAATGAACACCTACGATACTGCCAAACAGGCAGTATAGGTATGTGCTACTATGTGTATGTATATAAAATTATCGATTTTTAAGAATCGTCAATTTTTTAATCACTAGTGAAACCCGCGCAACTTCGTTTGCGTGTTTTTTTTATGCACAGCAGCGCCATCTTTATCAGACTTTTGATCAAATCCTACGGGAATCGCGTACTTTTCGGGATAAAAAGTATCCTATGTGTTAATCCAAGGTATCTGCTACTTATATACCAAATATCATAAATATTGGCCCAGCCATTTGAGCGTGAAGGAGTAACAAACATACAGATAACTTTCACCTTTATGATATTAGTACGATACACGTACCAAAAACAAGGATTTGCACGAAGAAAAAGCTGTTAGACTATTTTTTTTAATTTAAGGAACTGTTGATGAAATCAGTAAACGCAATTGTGAACGCAATGTAGTGCGTATCACGCACGCAGCTTCGGTGCGGGACTATTGGGAACAAAAGCTATTTATAATTAATTTATAATATTATACCAATTTATCTTTGTTAATTTTTGTCACAGGATATTCAACAGCTCAATGGGACACAGTTGTGGAATGTGTTAGTAATGTAGTCCCAAACGTATATCATGCCATTATCGATAAAACGGTATGTTGTTTTTAATTTTTACTAGCTGTTACCCGCGGCTCCGCACGCGTGGTCAAGCGAAAATGTCAATAATTTCGTTCCCGTGGGAATTTAAAAAAAACTTGACTTTATCCTTGTCTACTTTGTAAAGGGAAGCTTGATACAAAATCATAGAATAAGTAATAACCCAAGGTAAATTGGCCACTCTCCGCCCCGTCACTGAAACGCGTTACCTCAACCTCAGGCGGGTACCGTGGCGGGTGCAGTCGCAAAGGTGTGCGATTAGTGAATGAATGTGTATACGTGTGCGCATACGTGTGCGCGTGTACAGACGACATTGGCCTATGTAGTAGAAATAGGTAATTATTTCACGCGCGTTGTATGGAGTGTCCGGGCTGTGACAAAATCTAGGCGTTCTAGGTTGAGCGCCCACAGTAACACACGTACAGTCCTATTTATCCCGTTCCCGTGGGAATTCAATAAAACCCGTCTTTATCCTTGTCAAGATAATAAAGAGAACCTCTATACAAAATTTCAGCTTTCTAGGTTGAGCACCTGCGATAAAACACTTACAGTCCTATTACTCCCTTTCCCGTGGGAATTAAAAAAAATATCTTTCTTAGTGAGCACCTACGCCCCAATAGGAACCTTACATCATAAAAGAACCTCTATACAAAATCTCAGCTTTCTTGGTTGAGCGCCCCCGATAATTGAATCTATAGGAATTTTAAAAAATCCCGTCTTAGTTCTCTAGTCTATTTTATAAACGGAACCTCAATACAAAATTCTAGTGTTCTAGGTTGAGCGTCCACAATAACACACGTGCAGTCCTATTTGTCCCGTTCCCGTGGGAATTAAAAAAATCCCGTCTTCATCCTTGTCAACATCATAAAAGGAACCTCTATACTAAATTTCAGCTTTCTAGGTTGAGCGCCTGCAATAATACACTTACAGTCCTATTACTCTCTTTCCCGTGGGAATTTCATAAAAATCCCATCTTTATCCTTGTCAACATCATAAAGGGAACCTCTATACAAAATTTCATCTTTCTAGGTTGAGCGCCTGCGAAAATACACTTGCAGTCCTATTACTCCCTTTCCCGTGGGAATTTCAATGACAGAAATCAAAAATATAAATAATAATAATTTATCAAAAAGTATTTGCTTCCACACTAAAGGCAAGTTCGTAACACTAACAGAAAACTGAAATCAACACCACAACAATGTTACATACACACATGGAGCATATTCGTAATTGACAGGATCGAATAAAGAAGTGTAATAATATCTTCAAAACTTTTATAAATTTCGTGCCACAGGTTTTCGAGTTCTGTATATTGCCAGCAGCATAAAATAATTTTCAATCGTTTTTTACGATTTAAAAAAAAAACGTGGAAGGTGTATTTAATATAATATATTTACCATAAAATGTTCATACGGCATTATTTTACACTTTTTTAACAGGTGACAATAATTCGCTGAGTTTCATTTGAATAACTTCAAAAACGGCAAAGTTTCATACTAACTTTGCACCCCCGTTTTATGAATTTCCAAAAATCCTTTCTTAGTGAGCACCTACGCCCCAAAAGGAACCCCCATGCAAAATTTGAGACTCCTGGTACTTGTAGTTTCGGAGATTTCGTGATGAATCAGTCAGTGATTTTCTCTTTTATAAATATAGATTAAACCTCAGACCGCCACCCAGGAGGTCCCGGGTTCGATCCCCGGTCGGGTCATGATGAAAAACGAACTTTTTCTGATTGGCCTCGGGTCTTGGATGTTTATCTATATATGTATTTGTTATAAAATATAATATCGTTGAGTTAGTATCCCATAACACAAGTTTCGAACTTACTTTGGGGCTAGCTCAATCTGTATGAATTGTCCCTATATATTTATTTATTATTTATTTATTAAAGAAACGGAAGCTTAAAAATAGAGTAACTTCTCCCGTTTTTCCAACATTTCGCTTTACTGCTCTGCTCCTATTGATCGTAGCGTGATGAAAAGTATACTATAACCTGCCCAGGAGTATGAAGAATAATTGTACCAAGTTTCGTTAAAATAGAGTAGTTTTTGTTTCTATAACGAACATACAGACAGACAGATAGACATAAAAGTTCGAGGTATATCCGGAACATGCGTATGGGGGGCAAAATCAACTAAATGAACAACCTCAATGTATGGACGAAGTCTAGTGATTCTCGAGATATTCGGGTTTTTAACGTTTTAATTTACCCAGGATTTCACATTAATTTAAAATTAAAAAAAATCTATTTGTCCTATTCTAGAGAAAAAGCAAATAAAATTCATTATCGTAACGTCAATCCAAAGCAATAAACTAGTTTTTTTTCTACCTGCGCCGACTTAGGACTAGGACTTTCGACTAGACTTATATTTAGGTAGGGTAGCTTTACCATAACTATTATACCTATTTAGATAGCCTAGGAAATAAGGAAGTTTTCTAACTATTTGTATGATTCGCTCCATAGTTTTTTTAAACTAGACGTAGAGGTCATTCATCATATCAACCCATAAATCATCCCACTGCAGGGATACAGGTCTCCCTTCAATCGAAGGTGATTAGATCCTACTCTGCCACACTGCTCCAATGCGGATTGGCAGAGGCCGGTGTTTTCAAACCGCCTTGAGGCCACCGACTTGGCTTAACGACTGTCATCCATCGACAACAGCCGGGACCGACGAGCACGGAGAAGCTCGAGATAATGAAACCCATCCATACACTGGCTAGGGTCGACGTCGCTTAATTTCCGTGTTCATACTAGAGTGCGACACACAGCGACGCTATCGAGCTCCTCAACTTTAAATTTACTAGTTAAAATAATATATTTTGGTAAGAATTTTTATTTCAATGGCTCATTTTTTTTCATTTTAATGCTATGTTGCATAATGTAATGAGGTTTTTAGATTAGCTGAAGTATCAAGTATGACATGAAAGTTGAATGGAGGACAAGCAGATTTTTCAAATTTTTTAAATTAAATGTGAAATTTTGGGTAAACTTCAAAAAACACAAAAAACCCGAATATCTCGAGAACCACTAGACTTTGCCCATACATTATTGGGGTGGTTCATTTTGTTGCATTTTGCTGTATTTCTAACGTCTCATGTAAAAAAATAGGCTGTAACGTTTGACGATATAAATTAATTTGCAGTGATAAAAAAATATTTTAACTGTCATTATTTTGAGAAAATTAGTTTTAATGGAAAAAATATCCCAAAAATTTGGTATCTTCTAAGATTTTTTTTAAATTATCAATGATCATTTACGCTTTATATTTTATTTATTCTTCAAAACACATTATTCATGGTCACTAATGTTTTGAAACAATTGGATGAGGCCTAAGTCCAGCTGTGGACATATTGTGGCTGAGATACATATAAACATGATATATACATAAAAAAGTATACATAAATAGTAATTTATTTTTTGACACAAATGTGTACCAGTAATACTACGTTTCTTATCATTTATTATAAACTAGCTTTCCCCGCGCCGCGGCTTCGCTCGCGTTAATTTTATGACATAACAACTATTCATAGATCGAGAAAAATAAGTGATCATTCAAAACAAGCGTGACGAACAAGTCGGAAGTACAAGCGACATTGAGCTTTAAAGCTTGTATTATAAGGTACAAAATGGTTAACACATTGGAAGTTGTGTTGACCTTGAAGTTGTTTTGATCAAAGTTATTTGTAAACAAGTCACACAAAAAAGGGCCATAAAAAATGGGAACATTCGAGGCGTATATTGAGGCATATAAATACCGCGACTGTGGCCGACACTGTCAGTTCATTCTGAGCTTTCGGTGCGATAACTGCGAAGACTAATCAAGAGTGAGTTAACCTGCGACCTTTGCGATACCAACGGACTACGGACAACTCTGCGACTTGGAAGAATACTGTGATTGGACCAACGACTTCAGCGCGCTACGGATTTCGATCCTTCGTGTGGTTTGGCTACGTTGAGTGTATCTGTGACCTGTTCATCGCTGAATAAATTCTTCTAACAAGTCAACGGTGTTTAATCCAAATCCCGAACCCCACGCTCGTAACAATATGATCAACCAGCTGTTCGGTGAATGTAATTCAATCCACGAGTCGTTGCACGCCCGGCGCTCTAAGCCACAAGGTTCGGAGTTTTGATGCGACAGCAATTATGCTTCACAAGGTGCCTTGTAGTTGTGTAAATCGAATACAGGCGGGGGGTTCAATTTGCAGGTAAACTTGTTCGATTTCCGTAGTGAGCAATGTTTGAAATCTTCATTACTCATCAACATGTAGATGTTCTTCTCGAAGTTAACAGCTATGTACTGTGAAGATACTCGTACATAGACAGTTTCAGTCACCTTTTAACGGTAACGGAGTCGGTTTGTACAGAGTGAAGTCGTCGTTCGATATAAGAGGGATGTTCATTTCGAAAATAAAGTAGTTCTCAGTAACTCGTGCTTTCACATAAATCTGCTTGTAGATATCCTGGATTTCTTCTTTATAGTTTTCTGCTGGTAGTGATAAGGTTTTCGGTATACTTCCAGATATTTCATTTATTTGCTGAATCAGATGCACGGGTGTTATTAACTGAACGTCGACATGTCCTTGATATACGATGGTGAGAGTGTCGAAAATCATCTTTTGAAACGTTTTCAGACTGTTTATTAGAAGATACAAGGTTAGTGAAGCTGAGTTGATGTAAGTGGTAGCTGAAAGCATTTGTAATTCCGTTTCTAGTGCTTCCATATTCTGATTAGTTTGATTCACGAATTGGTCGATAACGATAAACTGACGCTGTATATTTTCTTCGCTTTTCTTTAAAATCTTATTTTCCAGTTCCACAAATTGTTGTTTGGTTTTTGATAAGTTCCAATAGGTAATCATCGTTAGCTTCAATATCTTCTTCGTATTTGGCAGCAAAGCGTTGATCTAGGATACCAAATAAGCTATTAGCGACGTATCCCACTCCGTCAACTAATCCTATGTTTATGCGGGTTTATTAGAATTTCGTTGTAATCTTGTAAAAGATCCATTTTGTGACTTGGTTCATCTATTGTTGTGGTGCATTGTTGTAACTTCGTATTATGACACAAACTTTTCAAATTAGACAAATAATCGTTAATACGTCGAGTTCCTTCCCAATAAGTTGATAAATTATAGTACATAATAAGCGTCCATTCATCATGCACCGTATGCAGTTTGCCCATAGTGTCGTAATAAATAGGTCGGCTGTGTGTCCGTAACCTGAGCTCCAGACGACTTGGCCGCGGTTACAGCTAGTATAATTATATTATTGTATAGCCAGAAGAGCTAATATTTTTTTACCATACGTTTTTAATTGTACGCATAGATAGTGGTGACACCTATATCATAACGGTTCATTTTTACCAGTGTTTTGATCAAATCCTAAGGAAATCGCATACTTATCGGGATAAAAAGTACCCTATGTGTTAATACAAGGTATCAGCTACTTACATACCAAATATCATGAAAATTGGTGTAGCCATATGACCGTGAAGAAGTAACAAACATACACATAAACTTTCGCGTAGGATAGTAGATTTAAATCATTTTCGTGTTTTTAATACGCCGCGACATCTAGTGAAATTTATTGAAACTACTATTAAACAAAAAAGCAATACGAACCTATGACGCTAATTATCGCAACGAATCTTGAGAATTTTTTAACTTTTGATAATTAAGATAAAATAGCATTTTATCTATATATTTAACATAATTATTATGTTGTGTTGGTATAACTGTGCTAGAGTTAATATTTTTTTACCATGCGTTTTTGGTGACACCTATATCATAACGGTCCATTTTTACCAGTGTTTTGATCAAATCCTACGGGAATCGCGTACTAAAAAGTACCTTATGTGTTAATGCAAGGTATCAGCTACCTCCATACCAAATATCATGTAAATTGGTGTAGCCATATGACCGTGAAGAAGTAACAAACATACATACAAAATTTCGCCTTTATAATATTAGTAGGATACGTCGGCGGGAATCTCATTCCACCGCGCAGTATGCGACCATTTTGGTTCTAGCGTGTGAGGTTGGTTTCCCCGCCGGTGACAAGCAGATCAATGGTAGAAAGTGACCGTAGGCATCAAGTCAAACAATAGTAAATAAATAATGTAGGAATCGACTCGTACAGTTTTTTCCGCGCAGGATTCGAACCCGCGGCCCTTGAGATAAAGTGACCATTGCTAGATATTTTTTTTCAAGAATAGTGTGCGCAGTTATAACTTGATAGTCACAAAGATAATACAATAACCTAACGTTTGATCACAGACATAACAGACTAAACATAATTTTACATACACATGGACACAAGCTGAAAATATTGCTGTCACTTTTCAGCTCAGCTAATTAAATTCGGTATAACCTTGTCCCTTTCTTTCATCAATAGCAACACTAACGCACACTTACTCAATTTGACAGCCGTGCCTTGTTTTGGTAAACGGAATTTGTATCATACGTAAAAGTAAACGGAAGATGGCGATTTGTTCTCGTTTAAAAAAGTGACTTTTAAAGTTAAAATTTAGTGAATATAATATCAAATAGACAAAAATATGGGTGTAAAGTGCTGTGTAATACATTTTAAAAACTCTTCGTACAAAAGCAGCCAAGCAAGCAGTACAAAAGTACCATTTGTGTCTGTGACTGAAATTTGATAGTGTGCGTTTTTGCCACGATTTCTCATATGGAATGTTCTGTCTGTTATGTCTGTGCGTTTGATGCACTTATAATGACATTTACTGTCATAATTAGACACATCAATCGTCAAGTCATGAAAAGTAAAAACAAGCGGGGGCTACTATGAAAGTGTCCATGCGAAACAACGAAACACATACTCCTGTCAAAAAGAATTCAACGAAACGTCCTGTATGTTCGGAATTTCATTTCATAGTAGACCTGTTTTGATTTCCTTCAAAATGTTGAAATATGCGTTTTTTTGCTAAATAAACCATTGTATCTTTTTTTTACGTAAACTTAGAAATTTGATTTTTTCACAACCTCATGGGACCGTAGACCTGAGTATACGGTAAAAATTTAAACTTGATACCCCCACGCATTCCCGAGAAAAAGGACAGACAGACAGGCAGACAGACAACAAAGTGATATTATAAGGGTTCCGTTTTTTCCTTTCGGGGTACGGAACCCTAAAACAAAGTGATCTTAAAAGAGTTCCGTTTTTACCATTTGACGATTTGATTTTACGGAACCCTAAAAACAATACCTGTCAAAAAAAAACAAGTCTTGCAACTTAGTTTTTCTACCGTAAAAAGTTGTGAGAACTTTGTTATACCAAGTCGATTCATTTATTCAGTCCCTATTTTAGTTCTAAGTAAAAATTTATTACTAGCTGACATTTTGATATCTACTGTCTATTAGTTAATAGTACCTACACAGTTATGTTTAAAATGTCTATAGCGGTCCCCCGACGTGATGACGCTTTGGAAATAGCTATTATGACTAACTACTATTAACTAATATAAATATTATATCATAAAATTAAAAGGTCGAATAGGGGGTACATAATTATTATTTATTAACTTTTTAGAGGTTTTGAGTCGGGGGTTTTTTAAAATTTTAATTTAAGTTTTATTTGGCGTTTTTTATTTTTATAGTTTCGTTCCTATTTTATTCTAATCCCTATCCATTTCATTTGTATTTTACATATGTATGAGAGGTATTGCGAAATATGTATGAGGGTATTGTGAAATATGTATGAATGGTATTGCAAAATATGTATGAGAGGTATTGCCAAATATGTATGAATGGTATTGCGTGAAATAATGTATGAATAGTATTGCGAAATATGTATGAGCGGTATTGCGAAATATGTACGAGAGGCATTGCGACATATTGTTGAGAAGTATGAACGCCTAATTAGTAGTAATTAACTTTAAATTGTCCTTGCTTTTATTTCATCAGGTTATGGGCCGTCCTATGCCTGTCGTATATTGTTATTTTTGAATTTTGTACAGTATTTGGAAAGTTACAGTGAAAGTAAAAAATTTGCGAGTATAACCTCAAATTAAGTTACCGGCTCGTCGCGTGTTTTTATTTTTCAGCTTAATTTCAGCCTAATTACAAAGTCAAAAGTACATAATTATACATTATAAATATGTCTGGAAATAATTCAATGATGTCAATTGAGAAGTTAACGGGTCGTGAAAATTGGGCAACGTGGAGTTTCGCTGTCGTGGCATACCTCCAACACGAAGATTTGTATACTCACATATTGAAAGAACCAAATGATAGTGACCCTATCTTAGTAAAACAAGATATAAAAACTAAGTCAAAATTAATATTATTAGTTGACCCGATTCTATATGTACACATTCAAGAAGCCCAAACTGCCAAACAGGTGTGGGACAATTTATCAAAGGCATTTGAGGACAGTGGTCTAACACGGAAAGTTGGTTTATTGAAGGAACTTATAAACACTAATTTGGAAAACAGTTCATCGGTGGAAGATTATGTTAACAAAATCATGACAGCGGCTCATAAATTAAGGAATATAAAATTCAATGTGGACGACGAGTGGTTAGGCACATTAATGTTGGCAGGTTTGCCAGAAGTATACAGGCCTATGATTATGGGTCTCGAAAGTTCCGGTATGAAGATTAGTGGTGATTTAGTAAAAAATAAATTACTGCAGGAGGTAAAGACCTCAGACACTACCGCACTTTATACAAACACAAAAGGGAAACAAGAGTTCAAAAACTATAAGAAAGGCCCAAGATGCTTTAATTGTAATAAGTATGGACATCTCGGCAAATATTGCAGGAATAAGAAGACAAGTAATTATAAAAACACAGATAATAAAAATGATAAAAACACTGGATATGTCGCTGCTTTTTCAGCTCTTTCAGGATCCACAGCAAATGATTCCAAATTCTGGCATGTTGATTCAGGGGCATCCATGCACATGACCATGCACCGGGACTGGCTCACTAATATCACTCCTTCATCTGTACCGTACATAAGAATCGCTAATAACAAAGTGTTAAAGGTTGAATGCTGTGGTAATGTATGCATCAATGTATATTCAAAAGATGGCAGCACCAACTCAATACAGGTGAGGAATGTTTTATATATACCAGAATTGAAAACAAATTTACTGTCAGTTAGTAAAATAATTAAAGGTGGAAACAAAGTCTCATTCAATGATCATGGCTGTCAAATCTATAACTCGGCAAATAAGTTAGTGGCAAATGCTGAATTAATTAATGAAACATATCTATTGAACACCAGTAAGAATAATGAAATGCTAGTCCTGATGGCGAAGGCTGATGATGATACTTATCTGTGGCATCAAAGGATGGGTCATTTAAATTTCACAGAACTCAATAAATTGCCAAAATGTGCAGAAGGTGTAAACTTCTCATCAAGTACGGAGCAGTCCACTTGTATAACATGTCTCGAAGGAAAACAAACGAGGAAACCGTTTCCCAATGAAGGCTCCCGAGCAACCGGTTTGCTAGAGCTGATCCACAGTGATGTATGTGGACCGATGAAGCATACGTCTATAGGAGGGGCAAGGTATTTTGTAACATTTATCGATGACTTTTCTCGGCGAGTACATGTATATTTTATTAAAAACAAAAGTGAAGTATTAGAAAAATTTATTGAATTTAAGGAACGAGTAGAAAATGAATTGGGTACAAAAATAAAAATATTAAGAAGTGATAACGGAACTGAATACAAAAATAAAAATTTTGACATCTACTTAAAAAAAACATGGAATTTTGCACCAAACGTCCAATCCGTATACCCCTGAGCAGAATGGTCTCAGTGAACGAATGAATAGAACTTTGATTGAGCGTGCTAAATGTATGATTTTAAATGCGGAATTACAGGTCACATTCTGGGCAGAAGCGGTTGCTGCAGCTGCATATATTGTGAATCGATCTCCAACCCGCACCTTATCTGATGTGACACCTCATGAAGTCTGGACTGGAAAGAAGCCGAATCTGAAACACTTGAGAATATTTGGATGTCCTGCAATGGTGCTTATTCCTAAGGAAAATAGAACAAAGCTTGATGCAAAGTCACGTAAGTTAATATTTGTTGGCTATAGCGACAGCACAAAAGGCTTCCGGTTCATAGATCCTGTAACAAAAAAAGGAGTTATAAGTAGAGATGTTGTATTCCTAGAAGCTTCAATTAAAAGAAACAAAGTGGAAAATGTACCTGAAAAAGAAAAGGAAATTATTAAAAGTGACTCACAGATAGAGGAAATTAAAAAAGAAAATGTAAAGGAAGGTTGTAGTAAAGAAAAAGATAAAAAGATTGCTTACTCACCTCTGTTTGATGAACCCGAGGTACCTGTGGAAACAAACATTGAAAGAGAAATGCAGGATGTATCTCAAACTTCTTTTTCAGATGATTCTGATCAATTTGAAGATGTTCATGATGAGACATATGTGCCTGATACGATTCTTGACTCTTCACAGATACCTAAAATGACTTTGAGACCAAGGAATCACCGAATTAATGATATTCATCAAAGTCCCTCTTCGCTATTATGTCAGAATATTGAGTCGTCAATTAATTTATTAAACAATGATCCACAAACTCTTGAAGAGGCTCTCAACAGTGAATATGCTGATGAATGGAAGAAAGCCATGAATGAAGAATTTCAGTCATTGATAAATAATAATACGTGGACATTTGTTGACTTCCCGGAAAGAAAATCAGTAATCCCTAGCAGATGGGTTTATAAAACTAAGTTGGATGGCAATGGATCTGTTTCACGCTATAAAGCTAGACTGGTGATCAAAGGATATAAGCAAGTTAAGGGCATAGATTACAATGAGGTATATGCTCCAGTAGTACGTTATACATCCATAAGATATCTAATTGGGCTTGCTGTCAAATATGGACTCAAAATACATCAAATGGACGCAGTCACGGCGTTCTTACAAGGTGAAATTGAAGAAGAAATTTACATGTCCTTACCACCTGGCTATGGAGAGGAAAATAAAGTATGCAGATTGAACAAGTCAATATATGGACTTAAACAGGCGAGCAGACAGTGGAACAAAAAATTAAATACTGTACTGTTAGAAATTGGAATGACGCGTTCAAACATAGATTCATGTGTCTATTATCGTATTTTGAACACGAATGATATGCTTTTTATAGCAGTGTATGTCGATGATTTGCTCTGTTTCTTTAATAATGAGGAAACCGCACAAATAATAAAAGGAAAATTAAAAGAAAAATTCTGTATGAAGGATTTAGGAACAGCCAAACATTGCATTGGCTTAAGAATTTCACAAGATGAAGATGAAATTTCTATTGATCAATCCATTTACATAAAAATGATACTCACACGATTTGCAATGAATGACTGTAAGCCGATGTCAACACCTACTGATGCTAATGTTAAACTTAAGAAGGCTGAAAGTCAACAAGAAATTATAAAGAATATACCTTATCAAGAAATAATTGGCTGTTTATTATACCTATCACAAGGTACTCGACCAGACATTACCTATGTGATAAATTCTTTAAGCAGATACAATAGTCAACCTACTAATCAACATTGGGTGGCTCTGAAACGAGTTATGAGGTATCTGCAAGCAACAATGTATATGAAACTGGTTTATAAGAAAAATATTGATGGAAAAATTTCAGGCTATTGCGACTCAGACTGGGCAAATGATACTGAGGATAGAAGATCGTGCACAGGCTACATATTCTTATTTCAGGGTGCCGCAATAAGCTGGAATTCCAAAAAACAGCAGACCATAGCCCTCTCTACCACTGAGGCTGAATATATGGCTCTCGCGTCGGCCATTCAGGAAGCCATTTGGCTGAAACAACTGGCAGACGAATTTCAACCTGAACTTAAAGGTACATCTATTACTCTATACTGTGATAATCAAAGTGCGATTAGTCTTTCAGGCAATGCTGTCTACCACACACGCAGTAAACATATAGATGTCCGCTACCACTTTGTCCGAGAGAAGATCGCTGCGGGACAGATCATGATTCAATATAAAAGCACTGGAGACATGGTCGCTGATGTTTTGACAAAAGGACTGCATCGATCTAAACATGAAGCCTTTACCTCGTCAATGGGCTTAACCAAAGCGTCAGCGTTCAGGAGAGGATGTTGAGAAGTATGAACGCCTGTTCTGAATGTTGAAGCAATGAAAATTTGGTACACACTTTGTCCGCCTAAACTGTATGGCGCTTCCCTTCGCTCGTCGCCATTACGCGCTGTCATATCGGTTGTTATAAATTATATAAAATAAAATAGTAATTAACTTTAAATTGTCCTTGCTTTTATTTCATCACATATGTATAAGTAAGAGGTATTGTGAAATATGTATGAATGGTGTTACGAAATATGTATGAGAGGTATTGCGACATATGTATGAGAGGTATTGAAAGTACTCGTCAAGACGTATCAAACGAGCCCAAACTCGATGGGGTTATGTCTTTTAATTACTGAGTACCCATGACCATCTTCCAGCTCCAACATCAGATCAGCTCCATAACTGTTTTAACAAATGTGTGTGAAATGACCAACAGTAGGTCGACCCTCGCTCGCTTCGCTCGCTCGGTTTTTGATGGTCACAAGCCAAACCTAACCTAACCCCGCAACGGCGGAATATCATAGATAGTCATCCTCAAATCCTGGTTACCATCCTGCATCAAAGTACTCGTCAATACGGATCAAACGACCCCAAAATCGATGGGGTTATGTTATGTCGTGTAATTTCTAAGTTCCTATGGCCACCTTCCAGCTCCATCATGAGACCCTGGTTACCATCTGGCACCAAAGTACTCATCAAGACGGATCAAACGAGCCCAAACTCGATGGAGTTATGTCGTTTAATTACTGAGTTCCTATGGCAACCACCCAGCTCCATCATCAGACCCTGGTTACCTTTAACACCAAAGTATACAGATATACACGTCAAACTTATAGCACCCCTCTTTTTGGGTCGGTGATAAAAACACAGCGCGATAGCAATAAACATTAAGTATGACGAGCGAAGCCGCAAGCCCAGCTAATGAATTATACCTAAAAATGAACTATTCAATGAGACCATTCCAATGAACCCAAACACGATACATATGCTGTAATTTGACGAGGAGTTGAGTATACTGCAGGTTCCAGATGATGCTGCAGCATCAGATCAAGTTTACCATATTCTTGCAATATCATGACAGTAACGGATACCAAATTTCAAATCGATCTAACCAGTGGAAGTTGCTCATTTCCCTTCATCAATAGAAAAAAGCTGGTGATCTTCAAACAGCTGAACAGATTTTCATGAATCATAGCTAAAAACACTCCCACACAGGTCACCTTTCAAACAAAAAAAACTGCATCAAAATCAGATCATCCGTTTGGTTGCTACGATGCCACAGACAGATCCACAGATACACAAATACACACGTCAAACTTATAACACCCCTCTTTTTGCGTCGGGGGTTAATAATAGGGTATCTTATGAATAGGGTTTTTATAGAATGACAGATTTCGCTAATAAGTCCAAAAATGACTGCAGGCCATTTCGCGAACAGGCCCAATATCTACATAAGTACTAAAAGTTTTATTCATAGAGCTAAAGTTGTGTTCAAGGCAAATCATAATGGTAATAATCGCATATTATTATTATTTATTGCTAAAAGCACAGTAAATTTCTTACCATAAAAATAAATAACTAAATAGATGCAGAAATGACACAGTAAGATACTTGGTGGGTTGGCTAGGATGATACCAACTAGGATAAATTCTTGTATAGTTGCCGGCACGTAACTTTAGTGATGACCCTGGATGATAAGAAATCGAAAATAAGGTATCGTGTGGGCAGTGGCGTGCCTAGGGTTCAATAGTAAGGCAAGCCAGATATCTGGCTTGCCTTACTATTCACATCATCCAACGTCATCGTCAAAGTTACGTGCCGGCAACTATATCTCAGGTTGTCAACCCTCCACCCCTAAGAATGGTCTTATATCTAGTATATGTACACTGTAATGTAATGTTAATGGTAATGTAAACATTGTAATGTTACAATGTTTTAATTGTAGAATAATACAATACTTTATTTAATTAAAACCATGATTTTCAGGACAAACAACTGTGGTGTTTCGCTGCCAATTTCTGCAGGAAAGATAAGAATCAGGTGTGTGCTGGGTGGAGAACAAAAACGATTAAGGATGGCATATTAATGAATATTACTTATTACCATTCATTCCATAGCCAATGCGACATGGCTTGGCATAACTGTCAGCAGACAGAGAGTGAGTATTTATGTACACGGTCCGTCTCTGGATACCCTTAGAGTATAAATATAAGCATCGCTCTTTGACCATTGTGCAAAGCGTAAGCAGATATCTATAGTTCTACGTTCTTATTTTGCTTCCGTTAAAAGTTTTTACAGCTGTGCACTGCACATTTCACCATGATTCCATAAAATCCGAATATCGAGAGAAACAATCAGCGTGCGTGACTAATAGCTAGGTCGTTGCTTTTTGAGTTGGTCTGTTCGTACATACTCGTGATTACTGCTTACTGTTCATACTTGTTAAAGCGCGCTCTATAGCTTGCTTATCCTTTTTGTTAGTTGCTCAAGCCAAAAAACATTAAAAAAATCTGGGCTCATCCGACAGGGATATTATATCAAAGGGTCAGTGTTTATGTGTTTAATTACGATACTGGGTGGTTCATTGATTAGTGATTAGTGTTGTGTGAAAATAATATCCTTTCCAGGAAAGACTAAAGCTAATCAAGTGTTCTCAGTATCGTATAGATTTCAACAACACATGAATGTTGAAATTAATAACATGATAGAATTTTTATTACACATTTTGCCAGACGTTTAGCTTCGAAGTGATATTAAGGTTCCCAACCCTTGTAAAAAACACCTGATATAATAAAGTTTATTTTAAATTTTTTTTATTTTTGAAGTTTGGACGCGAAATTTTAGAGCTAATAGAAATGAAATGAAATGAAATGAAATCGTTTATTTCAGAAATTAGACCTTCACAGGCACTTTTTCTTGTCATTTACAATTTGTATATATGTATAAAGAGAATATACTACGTTATATACTACCACCATTTCGGACACAAGCAAAATGGCCACCGGTAAAAGAAATGGCGAAAGAAACCCGGTTACGGCCTTTTTTGTCATTTAGCAATTTTTTTTTTCCTTTCACTCTTTTGTTACAATGTATAAGTACATTTATAAGAATAAATAAAATACAGATCCAGGTACATACAGAAATCAAGCTAAAAACGCGGGATGTCGATCCAAATAGCGCTATGGTCAAATCCTAAATATGTCGAATATGTAGATGTTAATAAAGCGAGCAGACCAGTCCCCCAAGATGACAACCACAACTGAGAGTCGGCCCGCCAGCCTCCATCACTGAGCTCACCATCAACAATATTATGAACAATATTGGAGGGAACACAGCGACCCGACTCCCGATGCGACCGTAATCCCGGAAGAGCCCATTCACAAAAACAACCCCGTCAAAAAGAATTAAAAGTACTATAATGAAAATGCAGCACTATTTAGATGACACCACGACGTGTGTCCATTGATATTATGAGAAAAAATATGATAACGAACATTTATTATTTATGGAGTTTATCGAACATTGACTGGCTTTTAATGACAAGTTTGAGCATTTCATTTTCGCATAGGGGCCATGGAGACTTTTCATTTAAATACTCATTAATAGTGTAATAGGCTTTACTGATTAAGAATTTTTTAACATTTAATTTGAAGCTATTATTGGAGAGGTTTTTAATGTAATCGGGAATTTTATTATACATACGCAAGCCTTGAATAATAAAAGACTTTCCCGCTTTTCTCAGCCTAAATTTAGGAACAGCTAATTTGTTCTTATTACGCGTATTAAAACTATGAACATCGCACACCTGGTTATAATCATGAATGTTTTTACGAACAAACATGATGCTGTCAAAAATGCACTGTGATGCCACCGTGAGGATATTGGTGGCTTTAAAAAACTCGCGTAGAGACACCCGGTAACCAAGTTTATAAATAGAACGCACTGCACGTTTCTGCAGCACGAAAATCGAATCGATTTCCGCTGCTTTACCCCAGAGTAGAATGCCGTACGACAGCAAACTATGAAAATAACTAAAATAAACTAGTCGTGCCGTGTCGACATTGGTGAACAGTCGAATTTTCCTAACAGCGAAAGCAGCCGCACTAAGTTTACCTGCTAGGGTTTTTATATGATGATGCCATTGTAGTTTACTGTCAAGTACAATGCCCAGAAAAGTAGTCGTTTCAACCATTTCTAACTTTTCATCGTTAATAACGACTGATGACTGACTAAAAGCTTGGGTTGCATTCGGGAGTGTAAAGGCTATGCATTTGGTTTTATTGGCGTTCAGTACCAGATTATTTACAGTGAACCATTGTAGTAGAAGAGACAGCGTCTTGTTAATGTTATCGACATTAGAATTTTTTCTGTCTACTTTAAAAATCAAAGAAGTGTCGTCTGCAAATAAAATAGTGTCGCATAAATTATGAGTTACATAAGGCAAGTCATTAATATAGACTAAAAAGAGAAAAGGGCCCAGAATTGAGCCCTGGGGAACGCCTATACTAGTAGGACAGCCTGCAGAGGTCGCTTCATTTACTCTCACTTTCTGAATTCTGGCGTTAAGGTAGGAGGACATGACACTGATTGAATAACTGTCCAAGCCATAGAATTTTAACTTCTTAACTAAGGTCTTGTGATCAACGCAGTCAAAAGCCTTGGAAAGATCGCAGAAAACACCAACAGCGTTCATGCTTTCCTCCCAAGCTTCCACGATAACTTTAAATAACATGGCAGCTGCATCCGTTGTGGATTTACCTTTAGTGAAACCATACTGACGCGGGTGAAGCAACCGATTATTTTGAAAATAGGGTAGTAGTTGGTCAAGTATTATTTTTTCAAAAATTTTACTGAGGGCTGGCAAAATAGATATTGGCCTAAAATTATTAGGATCCTTACTACACCCTTTCTTGAAAAGTGGTATGATTTTACTAACTTTCATTAAATCAGGAAAAATGCCAGCTGAAATACATTCATTGAAAATTAAAGCCAAATGTGGTGCTATGATATCTATAATATTACTTAAGATAGCTACAGATATTCCCCATATATCCTCTGACTTTTTGATGTTCAGAGATTTAAAAGTTTTGAGGATTGTATCAGCATTTATAAAATTAAACGAAAAACTTGTTGTAGGCTCGGGAACGTTCGACCTAAGAATTTCATCCGCAAGTGTGTGGGAAGAGTTCAAGAATTTAGTCGTTTGTATAGGAATATCTGCAAAAAAGTCCTGAAAAGCATCAGCTACCTCATCATCAGCGGAAACAATATGGTTATTTATAAGGAGCGAGTACTTATTAGTGCTCCGCTTTGACTTGCCGGTTTCGTTGTTAATAATATTCCACGTAGTTTTTGTTTTGTTAGTGGAGTTTTTGATCTTTTTACTTAAATGAAGCGCCTTAGCGGCCGTGCACACGAGTTTAAATGTTTTAGAATAATCCTTCACATATTTATCAAATTGTGGACTAGGATTATATTGACGCTGATCGTATAAATCATAAAGATTTCTTCTACTAATATATATACCCGTCGTTGCCCAGTCACAAAATTTCATTTTATCGCGAATTATAACTTTTTTAATTGGGAATGTATCATTAAATTCCCTACTGATAAGATCGAATAAATTTTTAAATAAATGGTTAGGATCATTTGAAGTTACCGAAGGAATATCAGTTTTTTCTTTAACGTTACTTCTGAACTTATCTTTGCGTGATTGAGAAATTATTCTAAAAGATCCAATCTTATTTTCAGTAATACATTTGTCAAATAAAGAGATTTGTTGACCACAATGGTCCGATCCCAAACAGTTTATTATTTTCTCACCAGTGACTGCACAGTTACAAAAGTCTAATAGGTCTAATAGGTTACTATGTTAACATGTGGGTATGAGCTACACTACTTATTTCGATATTAGAAATACGCACACGATAGATAGATGCCAGCGAGTCGCGTATCAGTATGATAATATCAGATCGATATTGATGATGAAACAGTATTGATGATGATAATCGAGTGGAAATTATTGAGCAGTGTTGAATTTTAAGTAATGAATTTTAAAAGTTCTGTTTCATGGCTTTGACAGTATCGGTTATGTACCAGTTTTAAATAAACGTACCTACCTACCAATTAATAATGTTGAGTAGAGTAAGTGATCTATGTGTTGAGAGACCAGTGGGTCTGTGAGATACCAGTGGGCCTGTGAGAGACCAGTGGATCTGTGAGAGACCGCACGGAGCGGAGGTGTGGGTAATACCGTGATTCACGAGGTGAATGCACGCGTTGAGCTGGTAATGGTGATTTTGCCGGTCGGCTAGAGTAGCCGTAGTCATTGAGATTTTTGATTATTTTCTTTATGTAATTAAATTCTTCGTTAAGTCAAAAAATCAATATTTTGTGTCTTACTTGTTTGTTTTTCGTTTATGAGATTCCACGATGTTTTGCTTTTAATTTTTCATACATTTAGGTATTATTGTTGATTTTCTAAGATGATTAGACATTTATTCAGTACTAGCTGTGCCCGCGACTTCGTTCGCGTGGACCACACGATTACACGCTTTATGATAGATAGATAGATAGACTGCTGTGTATGAAAGAAATCCAATATGAAAGCTTCTGTACCACAAAGGAAAGTGTTTACGAAGAAACTTTAACATTTTTACAATAGAAGTACCAAAATTCTATTTTGTAGGTAGGTACACACTACTCTTTAAACATATTACTTATAAAATTTCTTCGTAGTAAACTTAATTAGGGTGCTTAGGGAGAAAACATACTTAAAGTCCTGGCGTCTAAGAGGTGAGCCGGAGGGAGGGGAGGTTGACAAAGGTTCCAATTTTAGGTTTTTCGCTTATATCTCAAAAAATTTAATTTTTTTCCATATTCCCATCCGTTTTCGAATTACACGCTTTGGCCTCATTCTATTTGTTGTTTCTTCTCTGTTGGCAGCCATGACAGGTCACCAATCCACCTTCTTAGGAAAAAATTATAATAATCAAAGTGATAGAGAATTTTGTCAGCTTTCATTTCGTCGAAGACTATTTTCTGCCATAACTTACCCTTTTTGAGATATAAGCGAAAAATCTAAAATTGGAACCTTGTCACCCTCCCCTCCCTCCGGCTCACCTCAGACGCCGGGACTTTGAGTATGTTTTCTCCCTAAGTATCCTGATTAGGTTTCTGAAGAAATCGCTTAGGTTCCCGCTCACACACTCT
Source organism: Endotricha flammealis (assembly GCA_905163395.2). NCBI lineage: Eukaryota > Metazoa > Arthropoda > Insecta > Lepidoptera > Pyralidae > Endotricha > Endotricha flammealis. The sequence continues at coordinate 7,862,851 of LR990868.1, forward strand.
ACAACTACGTTATTTTACAACTAACTGCTTGACATCACGCGGTCTGGTTTATTACCATGCGTAAACAACAAATGCTCATTACGCTGAACAATTTTTCATAAGGCGCTATATTTGTAACTCTTATAGTTTAGCTGGGCGGCTACGGTTCCACATCAAGTGTGCCAGATCTTCGATTTTTTTACGTTATTAGAAAATGCTCATCTGCTGATTAACTTTATCTAAGTCGCTATATTTGTATCTCTTATAGTTTAGCTGGGCTGCTAGTGTTCCACATCAGGTATTCCGATCTTCAAAATAAATTATAGCCTATATGTTGGCGAGGACCAACAGCTATATAACAAAAAAAGTTTCATCAAAATCCGTTCAGTAGTTTTTGCGTGAAAAGCGGACAACAGACAGACAGACAAAATTTCAAAAATCACATTTTCGGCATCTGTTACCTTTAGGAAGACCCCTGGAGGTATTTTTTTTTTTTCAATGTACAACATAATTGGCCCTTTTACAGTTTTATTATAAGTATAGATATAGATTTTAGAATACCTTTTACTGTTTTGTTATTGCTTGTTTTGTTTCTATAATAATTTATTTTTAGTTTTCGTTTTTAGGGTTCCGTAGTAAACTACAAGGAACCGTTATAGTTTCGCCATGTCCGTCTGTCTGTCTGTCCGCGGTCTAGCGCCTAGACGCTTGATGCTAGAAAGCTGTAATTTGGTTTGTATACACATATTAACAATGTTAACATGTGTATACAAACCAAATTGAACAATGAAAATTTTGAAAAAAAAATCTTATGGGGTGCCTCCCCTACATGTAAAGTGGAAATGTTTTTTTTTTTTGCGCCTACCCCATTTTGTAGGGTATCGTTAGATAGATCTCTTCGAAATATTGGTGTGGAAAGATCATTTTTCGATACAATGATCCGTTTCGGAATTATTTACATTTATCGTGTCAATTTTCGTTTTGCACGGTGGTGGTGATGCCCCCTCTATCTCCGAAAGTTGGTAACTGAAAATTTAGGCATCTAGCTTTATCCACAACGAAGTTATAGGGGGTCGAAAATGGCCTGAATTGCTTCGAGAAAAGATGGTACGGCCGGCCGTGACGCGTTTTTGCTCGACTTGGCGCAGATAATGTAGATAGGACGCCTAATTTTAACATAAAAGAGTTTTTTGACAAACTCAATATTCTCTTAGATAAACTAAAGCTAAAACATTGACACATAACAGGACACCAAAATGTCATGCGAATTTTTGGGTATTCTTGAAAGCTGTAACTTTAATATGCACATATTTTAACTGGTATGACTGTATTGGTTCTGCAGGGGTATTTCTCCATAGTATTTTTTGGTATAATTGGTCTTCCTGGTGTATCATGATTTGCCGGTACATCTTCTCAATGTCGGCCGTGTAAACGAATTCATATTGTCTCCATTTTAATAAGAGAGCTTGAAGGTCCTGTTGTAAGTTAGGACCTCTATGTAGAGTATCATTTAGGCTGATGCCTGTAGATGATTTCGCGGACGCATTGAAAACCGCTATACGTTTTGTAGTTGTTGAGTCAGCTTTCGTAACGCCGTGGTGTGATAAATGACAATCTGGTGTCGAATTTGTTTTGGATGGTATCATATGATATAAATTGTAATATTCATTCATAAATTGTTGGTATGCTATTTTTAGCTCAATATTGTCATCTAATTTTCTCTCCAAACTACGAAATAGCGCTAAGGCTATGGTCTTGTAGCTCCTAGCTTGTCTTTTAATCCGTCCTTGAAAGGCAGACGCATTTCGTACTTTCCGTTCTCAAGCCGCTTGGTGGTTGATAAAAAGTATTGTAAACACTCTTGATCTTCAGACGACATCTCAGTTTGTTGGGTGGTTATATCTTCCGTTTACGAAAATCTCCTAAGGTCGTCAGTGTCATGTAGAACTACGTTGCATCTATATGACGGGCTCATCGAACCACAGAGCAGGAAACCAACTGTGATTGCTGAGCTATAGGGTGATCTTCTGACTCCCCTGGAAGAATTCCTCCTAACAGTATTTTACTGTAGACTTCCGCTCCAAGAAGTAGATCAACTGGTCGACTGATGTTAAACTCACTGTCAGCTAAACTAAGATTTTGAATATGCGTCCATGCTGGTTTCGTAAAAGATAGGTTTGGTAAATTCTTCAATAAATTATTCATAATAAGAAGATTGGTGTGTAAACAAAACTCGTTATAAATAGATCTTATTTCAGTACAAATCATTCCTTTACAATTATTTGCCTTTTCTCCGACGCCAAATATTTTTCCCTTACATTGTTCTCTCTTTAATCCTAGTATCTGAGCTGCATTTTCATTTATAAGTGAAATTTGAGAACCTTGATGAATCAACGCCCTCATGGTATGCTGCGAACCATCTGCTCCAGTTACCTTGACGATAGCCTAGCTATCTAGCTAGCAAGATTTCCGAAACCTCATTAGCTGATAATAATATGTGAATAGAGGTAGGTACAAGATCTTTAGGTCCACTGGTGGTAGGCCTATAATTTGGTCTGGAATTTACTAATACCTCGTGAATCAATGTTTTGTGCAATCCGAGACACTTTCGACATCTTTTTGTTGACATACATGGTTTGTTGAAATGGCAAATAAAGCAATTATGGCAATAATTACATTGATTAATTTTATGCAATTTCTGTTCATCCGGTAATTGCAAAAATTTTGCGCATGCCCATAAGCCGTGGTCAGCATTACATATTGCACAAGAAATCGTTCTAGAAACATGCATCGATTTCATGTTACTCGTATTAGGTTTTATGTTATACGGTTTCAAATTATTTATTTCTCAAGAGATTATGACTAATCACTTACAGAGAAACATAACAAATTATTTAAATACATTTTTATAGGTGAGCGTACAATCATCAAAATTATTTATTATAATGTGGGTACTTTTATATTATATTTGGTTTGACGATCACGAATACAGCACCACAATTCGTGTCATCAGTGAAGCGCGTCACAGTTGCATCGGCCGGTGACACCATTTTAACTAATGGATTAAGTCACTGATGCATGTTTAACAATTTATTATTATCGCAATTAACAATACTATTTTATTTCAATAACAATTACAAAATTAAATTACAAATTACAAAAACCATATTATTAATTAACCATTAGAAATTAATTAAAAATGAATTAAAATAAATCAGATAAATGAAAATAATAAAACATAATAAAGAAGAAAAAAAAAAACAAAAACAAGACAAAATCATCATCAATCAGTTAAACGGTATTAATAAAAAAATAATGTTTAAAATAATGTTCGAATTTTTACACAAAGTAACACTAATAATAATATTGACAGTTAAAACTTTCATTAAAAATAAATAAATTAAAAACAAAAATAATCAGTCTTAAACGATTCATACAACAATAGTATTATGAGGAGAAAATCTTGAAAATGTGGTGTTTTAGGGCTCTTTTGAATACAAGCATTGTTTTTGCATCTTTTATATCTGATGGTAGCTTATTATATAGTTGTACTCCTTCATAAAGTATGCTTTTTTTCCCGTAATTAGTTCTATACTTTCGCAGAGTTAGGTGATTAGCCCGTCTAGTTGTTACCTTTTGTGCCCTTTTACTCAAGCTTATTTGGCTACGAACATCCTTATTAAGAATTTTTCTTACGAGTATGCATGTATTATATAGGTACGTTTGAGCTATATTAAATAATTTAGTTTCACTGTATATTTTTTTGGTAGATGTTAGTCGGTTGTAGTTAAAAAGTAGCTTAATTATTTTGTTTTGTGAGATTTGTAAAGCTTGTAAATTTACTGAATAGGCAGAACCCCACACCTCTATTAAGTAGTCAATATGTGATTTTATTAATGAATTGTAAATAGTATAACGCACTTTCATCGGTAGACAGCGCACACAGCTTCTCAAGCTACCAGTAAGTGATATTATTTTTGATTTAACTTTTTCAATATGCGGTTTCCACGTTAGTTTATGGTCAAGAGTTAAGCCTAGATATTTCTCTTGCTTAGATATCTCCAGTGCAGTACCATTAATTGTTTTTTGTTCTTTGCAGCAAATATCATATATTTCGTTTTGGTTTCATTAACTGTTAAAAGATTATGTAACAGCCATTCTTGCAATATATCTAAGTCTGCTTGGGCTAGTTTAACTAGTTCATGTACGGATTTACCAAAATAGAACAAGCACGTATCATCAGCGTAAAGTGTTATATCACCGCACAAGCCAACATCTTGTATATTATTGACTAGCTTCTGCCCGCGGCTTCGCCCGCGTGGCCTAGTAACAATTAACATATTTTTCTTCAGAAACCAATTCCGGTCCTGCACGACCCGGTACGGTACGGTTCCATCCGGTCCGGTCGGTCCGGTCAGTCCGGGCCGGTCCTGTCGGTCCGGTCCTTGTATGGAACCTACGTGCCAATTAGCATATTTTTCTACAGAAAAAAAAACCGGTCCGGTCCGGCACGGCCCGGTACGGTGCGGTTCCTTCCGGACCGATCAGGTCTGATCCGTTCCGGTCCGGTCCAGTCCTTATATGGACCCTACATGACAAATTTGGCATCTCTAGACCCAGCGGTTTGGGCTGTGCGTTGATATACCCTCGCAACTTCGTTTGCGTATATCTCGGATTCCCGTGGGAATTTTGAAAATAAACATACACTAAATGTTAAGTTGAGCAAATCGCCACATATTAGTGAAAACCGCATCCAAATCGGTTCAGCCGTTTCCGAGATTAGCGTGTACAAACATACATACAAACATACATACATACAAACATACAAACAGACGGACAAAATTTTACGAAATTCTTGTTCTATTGCTTATTCTTCATCGCCCTAAACAATTTTTTTGGAAATATATTCAATGTACAGACAAACTTTTTTTACACTTTTATTATATTATAGATAGATGTATACCAGGAACAACAACGGGCCTAGTATTGATCCCTGTGGAACTCCGTAAGTAATTAATTTCATTTCACTTTTACATTTTCCCAGTTTTACCAGTTGATATCGATTTGATAGGTACGATCGAAAAGTTTGCAGTGCTGTCCCAGAAATCCCGATTGACTTGAGTTTATTAATGAGAAGATTGTGACTAACGGTGTCGAATGCTTTTTTCAAGTCTATAAAGATTCCAAGCGCTATCTGCTTTTCGTCTATATTTGTTTTTATCTTTGTTATTAGATCGATAGTTGCTGCAAGAGTATTTGATTGTCGTCTAAAACCGTATTGCCTAGAAGAAAGAAATTGCATTGCATCAAGATACTCGACCAGGCGTTTGTGTAACAATTTTTCAAAGATTTTTGATATCACTGGCAGTACAGATATGGGGCGATAATTGGTTGGGTCTAGTTTATCGCCAGACTTGTGTATTGGGGTGACTTTAGCAACTTTAAGAGAATCTGGAAAAATCCCGCTCATGAGACACTGGTTTATGCAGTCGACCAACTTTTTAAGAATAAGCTTTTTAATATTTTTTATTGTCTTAACACTGATTCCATCTACACCCGTGCTAGTATTGGAATTCAGGGAATCAATTATTTTTTCGATCTCATCCGAACTAGCTGGTGTAATTGTACATAACTCGTGGTTAGGTTTGCTAGGATTCGAATAATTATTCGCATAATGGTGGTATTTGGCTGGGATTTGATTAGCTAATGTAGTGCCCACGCTTGAGAAAAAGTTGTTGAAAGAATCGGCTACTATCCGTATATCAGTGATTATCTTTGATTCTACTTTTAATTTTGTCGGGGTGACATTACTTTTACTTTTTAAGAATAAGCTTTTTAATATTTTTTATTGTCTTAACACTGATTCCATCTACACCCGTGCTAGTATTGGAATTCAGGGAATCAATTATTTTTTCGATCTCATCCGAACTAGCTGGTGTAATTGTACATAACTCGTGGTTAGGTTTGCTAGGATTCGAATAATTATTCGCATAATGGTGGTATTTGGCTGGGATTTGATTAGCTAATGTAGTGCCCACGCTTGAGAAAAAGTTGTTGAAAGAATCGGCTACTATCCGTATATCAGTGATTATCTTTGATTCTACTTTTAATTTTGTCGGGGTGACATTACTTTTACCTTTATTGCTCGTTAGTTTATTTATTAATTTCCACATTTTCAAGGGTTTCTTGCGACACTCTTTAAAAGCTCTATAATAATACTGACTCTTTGTCATTTGAATCAACTGCCTAGTTTTTTTTCTCTCATGTAGATACTGTTGTTTTATTTCCTGGTTATTCGGTGTATTTACAGTTTTCACCCATAGGGCATTCCTCTGGTTGATAGCCGAAATAACTTCGTTATTTATCCACTCCTTTCGAGGAGTATACAAGGCTTTTGTTCTCTTTGTTTTAGATTTACTCAAGCTAGCTATTAAAAGCTCTTCCAGTTTTGCATAGTCATTTTCTGAGTTGGTATTTAACTTTGATTCTATAGTCTCACGCAGATGGTCGTAATTAACAGTTTCATATTCAATATTCTGTATTGGCTCAGGTTTATACTTTTTAATTTCTAATAGCAGCTGATTATGATCTGACATTGATGTCTGGACTATTGCAAGATGAAGTGGGTGTTCCTTCAGGTTTGTACATACATGGTCTAATATAGACCTATTTTCTGCTGTTTCACGTGTACAATATTTTTTATCAATTTTATTCACGATAAATAAACCATTTTCTTTTAAAGTATTTTTATATTCTTTCGTTGCATTGGAGGTTTCCAGTAGGTTATAGTTGAAATCTCCAAGCAAAAGAATTCTCTTCCTTTGCTTGAGCTGTCCTGATAGTGTGTCTAAAAAAGCCTCACTATTGGTATGTCCTGGTCTATAAATAACACCAATATCAAGGCAAAATTTCTCCACCTGGATCCACAGGTAGTGATTATCTTGTTGGGTAGTTTCCTCTATGAGATTATGCTTGAGTTTGTTGTGAACATAGATGGAGACCCCTCCTCCTCTGCTGTGTGTTCGATAGTTATAGTAATGAGTGTAATTGTCCAATTGAAGTCTTTGAGCTTCTGATTCTGACTTGATCCATGTCTCCGTAATTGCAATAACATGCACATTCTTTAAAGATTCAACTATGCATTTAAGCTCATCTATCTTCCCAATCTTAACCACACTACGAACATTTAGATATAAAATTGAGAAGGAATTTCTACAGGCGTCTAGATTATCATAATTTTCTGTTATCTGGTATTTAATGTTGTCTTTCACTCCAAATTCATCTGATTTCATCGTGCATTGGGATTCTAGTTTTTTGGCGGTATTTCTATGATTCTTGTTATGATATTTATTATAATTTTGTTCAAAATTATTTGAATTATTTCGATGGTTTGAATTTTGATTATTATATTGATAGGATGGTTGTGTATGTATAGCCTGTTTTTGGTTTACAGGTTCCACTTTACGTCTCGGAGATTCCAATGTTGTAAATTGGTTTTCAAGAAAATCCACAAATTCTTGTAGTATTGGTAGTTCTTGATTATTTTTCACAAATTTTTTATACTCTGTATGCGATTCGCTATCTAATTTTTGTATCAGTAAATGTACTAAAAGAGGAGTGCTGGTAAGATCGACTCCCAAATTTTTCAAAGCATGAATGGTTTCTAAGGTGACATCATGTAACTTTTTTATCGCGTTATATGACTGATGCTGCATGGTAGGTATACCTAAAAGTGTATCAATGTGAGACGTAAAAATTTGCTTCTTATTATTAAAACGATAGTTCAAAATCTCCCAGTAATCTTCATAGTTTTCAGCGCTGATTGGTAGATGTTGAATACAAGCCTTGCTTACCTTGTTGGCTACCCCAGCAACGTAGCAGTAAAAGACATAAAGGAGAATTCGCGGCGAGAACTGAACTCCATTCCGGAAAAAACATTTAAAAAATGTACGATTGGATAATTCATTGGCGTAAGTGTATCGTTTCTGAACGAGCATACTTTGAAGGCGATAAAATAAATTTGGATGAATAACTAAATTTTGTGTATTATTGATCTTTTCCCGGTACTTTCTTGACAGAGTAGTATTTGAGCTCTTTGAGTATTGATTTGGCATTGGTCCGTCCATGAGATTTTTCAGTAGTTTCCTACATCCGCTTTCCTTAGGGTCCATGTCTCGGCATCATACAGAAAAATTAAGAACTATGGGTGGTCACCAACTAGCGTTTTGTATTTATGGAGATGTTTCTTTCCACTTAAACTCTTTGCAACTGTGACATAACATTCTGAGCCATCCGGTACGTCATCCTCGAAAATCCAGGTTAAGCGCGCCAGTGACCATATATATTTTATGAAAACCATATATATTTTAGTAAAGGATGCTTTAAGGCCATGCAAGAGTTATATGAGAACGTAAAGCGTTTCATTAGTAATATTCCTATTAAATTACTCCCTTTCCCGTGGGAATGGAGAACACAAAAGGGTCAAAATATTAGTATCAAATACACCTAAAATCAGAGCGTAGAACATGTATATTACATTAGTTTTTATTTTAATTCAATACATGCAGTATTTCCGAAGTTATAACGACGAGAAGTTTCAGTAATTTTTTGAATTTCCGAGATTACGCGCGCTCATACTAACTCATACTAATACGTCACACCCCGACTGCCCGGTTCAGCCCGCAACCGCGACAGGCGCGGCGCTTAGTCCGGTGCATTTCATTTTGTTTCGATCGTCTTCGTTTTCCTATTAAGTACTTATAGTGTACTTGTATTTCAAAGCTTTCTTGCTATTTCGGCGCAACCCGAAGTCTAAACGTGACCGCAGCCTACGACCGAAAACTAGACTGCTGGAGTGAGACCTGTAGTACTGTTTATAGAGTTGTGATGAACAAAAATAAACTTTGATAAACGTACCTGATAGTCATCAAAGTTTCTTTTTGTTCATCGCAATCAGTTAGCAGGAATATTTTTAATCCTTTTTAGGGTTCCGTAATTAAAACTACAAGGAACCCTTATAGTTTCGCCATGTCCGTCTGTCCGTCCGCGGTCTAGCGCCTAGACGCTTGATGCTAGAAAGCTGTAATTTGGTATGTATACTCATATTAACAATGCTAACAAAGTGGTACAACAAAATTTTGAAAAATATTTTTTTTGGGGTGCCTCCCGTAAAGTGTAACCACATGTAAAGTGGAAATAAAATTTTATTTTCGCACCGACCCCATGTTGTGTGTATATCGTTAGATAGGTCTCTTAAAAACATTGAGAGTGTGAGATGACCATTTTCTACTTAAAACGTCTAAGTCTACTCAAAAGTATTCATAGTGACTATACCGGCCAGACCCTTTCTTCACTGAGATATTAAGCAAAAATCCAAAAATTTCATGATTTTTTGCGCATACCGTCGCTCGCACAGCACTTTCGAAATTGCAAATCTGGATTTTTATTACTGGTTTATGTCTTAACAACATATAAAAATTCAGATTTACCTGACCTTTTGCGTGCACGACCAAGGGGGTCGTGTCTAATTTGACTGTAGTTTATAGAACTAAAGAAAAAGTCAAGGATAAAAATGGTTTTGTGGACGAGTTATAAACTCTGCTTTTCACTTCGATTGCGAGGAAATAAATAAATAAACGCACGAAAAACAAGACGTTTCCCGCCGCTTTTTTTTTAAATCTTACGACATTGAAATTAGGCTTGGGCTGCAGACCTTGTATAGGTCTGCAGCCTACTATTAAATTAATTTTGTAATAAAATAATTTTCTTAAATTAATTAAATAACCTACTGTACTTTAATTTAAATTTTAATATCTTTTATGACTTAAGAAACACAAGGCAAATAAATTAAAGTAAATATTAATAAAATAACAAATTCTATCTCTGAACTTTTTATTGTGTTTGGCTGTATGGCTCATTTCCTATACATTTATGAGTAGATACGTTTTTGCCCTTGTGCACAAAATTCGATTTTGTGCAGCCTATATCCTGCGCAAATAAGCATTTTCTGAGCATGAGAAGTGAAAAAAAAATTTAACGGCTCAACAACGCGCAGAAATAAGGTTACTTAATTTAAGGTGAAATAGAAAGTGAGAGCGGAGTGCCACGAGTGGGGCTGCGCAGAGGATACGGCGCAGCACACGCTCGAGAATTGCCCAGCGTGGGCTGTGCCTTGCGTCGCGCTCGTGGCGGTTGTTGGTGACGACCTGTCGCTCCGAGACCCTCGTCGCTTCCCCAGCGGCGGGACATGCAGTAATGCATTTTCCTGACTATAAACAAAAAAAGGTGAAATAGAGAGTAACTTATCCGAATCGGATATGGAGGAGCAACGACGCTAAAATTATAATATCCTTGGTTCGGCCGAGTGTTTGATTAACGAGGACACATCTGCCGACCAGTCCAAGTGTACAGCTTTTCCGTCCAGTTCAACATCAGTCAATTACCTTTTTTTTTACTTTAGAAAAATGCTTTGTGGCCGCCGCACCGCCCGGGGGACTGTGAAACTTACCACTAAAAAACTGACGGGATGCCGCTTGCCCTGTGTGGCGGGGCACGAGAAACTGGGATACAACCGCGACCCCGCCAGGGCCGTCCGGCCAAGGTACCAGCAGGACCCGCTCGCCCCCGATATGCTCCGTCGGCAGTACACCGCAACCAGGTGCATTGCCGACACCGAGGACCATCGCCTTCTCAAGACGACTAGCCTTCCCCGGCTCGCCTGGCCTATGGTCCCCGTCCACTCGGCGATCGCACCCACTGTGCTGACGTGCCGACTGCCAGCCAACGGCCACACCACACTTATTCAGCGTGGCTTGGCCGTCGTCGGCTCCGCTTGTGATTTTTATAGAGGTTGTCTTCCTCGCGGCCCGGGCGGTTAAGCCAAGGCGGGGGCCCGTGGGTGGAGGACCCACGGGTTACGGTATGCGCCGCATGAGTCAAATTACCTACCATTTCTATTGGAATTTTGGAATTTTGCGAATGTAATTACGAAGTCGCATGGGAACTATTTAATTATTAGTTAGGTTTGATAATGCTGGCTAGAGTTTTAGTACACAACCACGTCAAATCTATGTTCTCCTTGCCTCAATTAACAAAGGCATCGTCTGGTCAGTTGCGTAGGCTAATAGATAGTGTTTTAAAGAACCTACGTGCGTTAAAGTTATTAGGAGAGCTGACGGGGCATTGGGACACATGATGTTTTTTGACTTAATACTAAGTTGATAGTCAGGTGCGACATCATCATTTATCTTATTGTGTCTAAAGATTCATCAACGGAACGTGAATGGGATGTATTTAAACGTTTATCGCATAAACCTGATGGTGAAAATAATAAGATGAAGTTAAATGATGTAATACAGTTTTTAAGAGACCGCGCAGAAAGCTTAGAAACATATATCTCGAAGCCAGTTCATAGTACATGCGAAAAAAATAAAAGGCAATATAATAATACACCATTAACTAAGATTCATTGTAATGTAGCTAGTAATAAGTATACCAATAACTCGCACAGCACTTTCGAAATTGCAAATCTGGTCTTTTTATACTGGTTTAGGTCTTAACAACATTTGCGAGCACGAATGTACATCTTTACTGAACTATTAATCGTTACATCTACTTTGCCCTTAGCCATTTTAAAGGAAATAAAAAGCACCTACAGTTATCCCGCTGTAACCCGTAATGCAATCACGAGTGACGAGTGCGCCAGCCAGCGGCGGCGGACATAGCACACAAAACGCACTGGAATAACACCAAATCACAATATTAACACAAATGTAGCGGAATGGATTAGGATAATATTATCGCGAACGATTTCGAATGTTCTCGACGTCTCGCGTCGCCACTGGAATCACTTGTTTCCAACTACTCGTGGATCGAGAAAAATAAGTGATCATTCAAAACAAGCGTGACGAACCAGTCACAAGTACAAGCGACATTGAACTTTAATATTTGTTTTATAAGGTATAAAATGGCTTACACATTAAAGGTTGTGTTAACCTTGAAGTGGTTTTGATCAAAGTTATTTGTAAACAAGTCACAAAAAAAAAGGTCATAAAAAACGAGGCGTACATTGAGACATACATGCCGCGACGGTGGCCGACACAGTCAGTTCATTCTGAGCTTTCGGTGCGATAACTGCGAAGACTAATCAAGAGTGAGTTAACCTGCGACCTTTGCGATACCAACGGACTACGGACGACTCTGCGACTTGGAAGAATACTGTGATTGGACCAACGACCTCTGCGATCTATGGAATTCGATTCTTCGTGTGATTTGGCTACGTTGAGTGTATCTGTGACCTGTTCATCGCTGAATTAATAAATTCTTCTAACAAGTCAACGGAGTTTAATCCAAATCCCGAACCCCACGCTCGTAACAATATGGTGGGATTACCTCACCAAAGCACTAAGATTGCTGCGAAAAAATTGACGTTTTCTTTGTCTCTCAAATTATTGCGCCTCTTATCAGATTCGTGTTTCTTCTGATCCTGGTCGTGGAAATCCGTCGCGGTAGGTCCAAATTATGTTGCTGCGTACAACTCGAAGAACTGTGTATAATTTTGAAGCCAGGTGAGTGATGAGGTTTTTGGATAAAAGAAAACGGAGCTGTTGGTTCAATTCGAATGAATAACTGACGTTAACAATTTATAAAGGAATGCGTAGGTGAATGAATGAAATAAGAATATAGTTTGACCACAGTCTTGACAATAAAAAAACAAAAATTATGGCGGTTGATACGCGCGAACAAATCTATACTTCCTGTCTCTGACACGTCCTACTCTATAAACTACCACCAGAAATGCAAGACGCATGGCCGCGCCGGTTATCTGGTACGACACACTATGAAGAGGCGACTCGTCCGATCTGTTGACGACTTTTTAAAAATATAAAATAATCATATGTTTATTGGGCACTTAAAACTTACAATGATTTGTAGTACTTATGTAATACAATATTTTTTTTAATCACTTAGAGACTATACGCGCCCAAACAGGCCTCCACTCAGGATAAGATAAAATCCACGCTGGTATTCTGTGGATACCTTGCAATGTGTGTGGACAGAGGCGTCTGACTGACGCCGTGCAAACTAAAATATTTATACATTACATTTTCTTTTAATTAAATAATAAAAATAAAAGTAATTTAAAAGGTTAATTATTATAATAAATGTAATAAAATAATCATGTGAATAAATAAATATAATATAAAAAATATTTGGATAAATATACTAATAATTATTTCTGAAAGTTTACTAAGTATTTTTTATAGTTATTTTTAAAAGAAAAAACAGAGCTGAGCTCGAATTCCTGATTGGTGGAGGAATATTGTTACAACACTTGGATGCCAAGTAACGAAAACTACCACAAAATGCGGATGTACTATGAGTTGGACATATTAGGCGGTCAGCTATACGGGACTTGCGTTGAGTGAAATGTATTTTAGCGTATAGATATTTCGGACTTTGATTTTTTAAAACACCGAAGAGCAAGCTAGCGAAATGCAGCTTTCGTCTTGTATCCATCTTCATTAAATTGTTATGGTTTATGAAAGGCGTTATGTGAGCTCTACGAGGCACATGAGAGCAGAATCGGATACATGAGTTCTGGATGCGTTGGGGCACTTTTTTAGTTCGCGTGAGCAAACACCAACCACTGTGTCAGCATAATTCAGCTTTGACAATATAAGCGATTCACACAAGCAAATTCGCAACGCTTCACTTAAATACTGGCGCGCTTGGTAAAGGACTCTCAAACGATAGTAACACTGCTTAAGGATATTGGACACATGCTTTTCAAACTTCATCTCACCATCGATCACTACTTCCAAATTCCCAACTTCATTCACTTGCTCAATATTAACATTCCTCATTTTAATATCAGGTGTTTGAAAATTTATTTTAGTTTGCGTGTCTTTGATCCAAGTACCATAAATTTAGTTTTGAATGGGTTAAGAATCAATCCGTTAGCTTCTGACCATTGATGTATTCGCTCCAGCTCTTGACTTACAGCAAAGTCTGTTTCCATCGGCTTAAACGTTTTATATATTTGTAAGTCATCAGCATATAGGTGATGTCCTGTCTTCAGTATATGTTGAGGCAAATCAGCTGTGTAAATTATGAAGACTATGGGACCCAGTATAGAGCCTTGTGGAACGCCTTTGTTTAGTAGGGATTTAGCGGACAATCTTTTTGTACCATCATTTTGAGTTACTTCCACTCGCTGAAGACGATTTAACAAGTAACTCGTCATCCATTTCATTGCGTTGTCGTCATCAATGGCTTTACCAGTCTCTAGTAGATCATGTAAGCACACCGTAAACAAATCCGATTTAGTTATTAAGCCTGCTATGTTCTGATGTAATATATTAATGTGATTAAACACAAAAAAAAATATTATTATGTGAAATCAGTTCTTTACTATTAATTGTTACGTCATTCGTATTAAAAAAAATATTTGTGTTGATGTCAGTCTGAGTGCCACGCGTCTTCACACATTTTTGCCCGGATTCACATGATACATGTTGACAGAAATGACCTTTGCAAGAGGAATTCGGTAATTTAAGAGATGCACTACCTCTCCCATCAATAATACTTATTGCACTTTCCACTGTTATATAATCGTAATAATTCTCTCAGCAAGTATCTACAAACATAAAGCGTGAATTGGCTCCGTCGGGTCTTAAAATTTAGGAAATTCATATCTAAGAAAGTAGTATTTGAAAATTTATTACAAAACATACGCAACTCATCATTCAAGTATTTCTCCTTCAGATACCTGTTTGAAAGAGATTCACAAATTAGAATATTAATATCACTATTCAACTCAATCCATGGAATTAAATTATTACGGATGACTGGAGTGACTGTCATCTATATCCACATAATCATCTTTTGAAAGTAACGATATTTCAGAAGGAAATGTATTTAGAAGAGGTAGTTTGCCGTTTGGCTTAAAGTAACAGGACACTTCATATTTAATTCCTAATAATTGCTGATCTGTGTCAAAGGACAACCTGACCAACAAAACGGTTGCTGATATAATATAATAAGATTATTTTAAGCGTAGAAGAGAAGAATAAGTGTTTTTTTTAAATAAATAAGTAGTTCTTAAGCTAAAAATGTAAATGGTCAGCGAATAAAGGCTTTTTTAGATCGACTTTTTAATACATTTTTACTCGCGGACAAACTTAAAGTTTGTAAGTAGAAGCAACGATTTTCAATTTCTTTAATTTTTTCTTTTAGACTAAAGTTTTCGGCAAGTAAATTTTCAAGTTCATGCAGATCCTCCATTTTTTTCTCCATTTAATCCATTTTAAGGTAGACAGTAGAACTCTCCGGACAGCTCCTGTTACATACATCGTTTGATAGAACAACTGAATGATCTGTATCATCGCTGCAATTTGAAAGGCTGTTTAAAATTTCAAAAGAGTTTTCTGTGGGCACCATTGTTCTATAGTTACTTCGTACCGTCACGTTATCAAAGGAAGAATTTGGTTTTCTAATACAAGGAACACACTTCCAACTATGTTTACTTTCGGTTTCCATCAGGTAGAATCTTTTCGAAGATACATTACAGCAATCAATGTGGAAGGTATTTTTACAGACAGTGCACGTCAAAGACTCTAAATCCACTGTCGATTTTTTACATTTGTTGCAGTCTTGAGACATTTTTTGGTTGAAATAGGTAAAATTGTTTTCAATAAATAATGTTTTTAAGTACTTTCAAAATTTTAGGGCGTGAAAAATTTTTTCGTTTTCTTGGTCTCGAACCCGGGGACCTTGGGTCATAAGTAGTCGTAACACTTAACGCGCTGCCACTGCACCATCAACTACGTATCGTACGGCGTTGAAATGTATGATGCTAGCCAACGTCTTTGATTGAGCTTCCATATTACCATTTATGGTGCGAAGCTGTCCTCCGGACAAAACGCGCTGCAATTGGTGGAAGGATGGTGACTCACCGGCTGTTGCTTTGCACTTCGGATTTATTTATGATTTCTGATGATTTGTTATTATTATTGTGATGTATGTGGGTAGTCAGTTTTTATAATCGGTGTAACGACCGTCAATTTTGGAATATTGTGAGCAGTCTGTAGCCGACAGTAAATGAAGTAACAATTAACTCGTGGTTTCATTTTAAATAAGTTGCAAACACAATAATTGGCGACGAGATAATTTGTAATTCACGCGAGTGCAAACTAATATCATATTGTGATATTTTGAAGTGAAATCGTAATGACGAGTAATGGAAGTGCATTGTTCGGCGGCAGCCTCACATTCGACCACAGAGTGCAGGAATGGAGCATTTTTAAAAGCCGTTTTACACAATACTGTGCTGCAAATGATATAGATGACAGCACAGATAAGGCAGGAGTTAAAAGACGAATAAGAAAGAAGATACCTACAGGGTCACCATCGATTTATGTTTTCCGGTGTCGGTGGAGAGCGTGGAGTTTGAAAACTTAATAGGAATTTTGGATAATCATTTCAAATCTAAAAAGAGTTCCTTCGGCGAGCGGTTTAAGTTCAGTTTAGCACAACAGCGGCCTGGTGAAGATTTGGCAGAGTGGGCAGCGCGAGTGCGAAATTTGGCCCAACATTGCGGCTACAAAAATGAACTGGAAACTGCGTTAAGAGATCGTTTTGTCCTCGGATTACTACCTTCAAAAGAAAAGGAAAAATTATTTGCCGAAAATGTAGAAACTTTGACTTTTAATCAAGCATTGGAAATAGCTCAAAGTGTGCAGTGTGCAAGGCAAGCATTACAAGGTTTGGGCGAGCACAAAAACAACGACGGGTCGCAGTCGCAGGTGTTCACGCTGCGCAGGGAACAGCGGGCAGGCGGGCGCGCGCCCTCTTCGAGCGGGCTCGCGTCGTCCTCGAGCGGCCGCGCGCAGGCCGCGGGGCCGGCGGCAGCAACAAGAGATTTCTCTCGGAGCGGTATCAGTGCTAATAAATTTTGTGAGGTGTGCGGTTATCGAAATCACACTAAAGAAAAGTGCCGTTATTTAAATTTCGCGTGTGGAAAGTGTAATCAAAAGGGACATTTGGCACGAATGTGCAAATCGAATAGTATTATAAAATTTAACAATTATTTGTGTACTGCTGGGGAGGATGACGACACCGTAAAAGGTATTTATGATTTATTTTGTATTGAGGGCATCACGGACGAACCAATTCAGCGGACAGTCACTGTGGACGGGGTCGAAATGATTTTTGAAATAGATAGTGGTAGTGCGGTCTCGATATTGCCGGCGGATTTATACAAAAAAAATTTCAAATCTAAGCCACTTATATCATGTGATGTTATTTTAAATTGTTATAATGGCAGTAAGATTTCACCGTTAGGTTATATAATGACGTCGGTAATTTTTGGAGGTCGCACTAAGTTGATTAGAATGTTTATTGTGAGTAGGGAACACAACCAACCGCCATTACTAGGACGGAATTTTCTTAAAGAATTTGAATTACAATTTTGTAACAGCGGCGATATAGGTTGTAATAATATAACGACGGATTCAATCGTAGATTCGTTAAAAAGGAAGTTTTCTAACCTATTCAAAGATGAATTAGGAAAATTTAATAAGTTTAAAGTCACGCTCAGAGTGAAGCCGGACGCTCAAATAAAATTTTTTAAGCCTCGCCCGGTTCCGCTTGCATTAAATCCGAAAGTAGAAAAGGAGTTGGGACGTTTACTAGACTTAGGTATTTTAGAACGTGTCGAATACTCAGATGTTGCCACGCCCATAGTGCCAGTTTTAAGACCTGATGGCGATATAAGGATTTGTGGTGATTTCTCAGTGACAGTTAATAAAGTTTTATGCGCAGATAACTATCCACTTCCGCGTATAGAAGACATTTTCGCGAAGTTGCATGGGGGACTGCAATTTTCAAAATTAGATTTATCGAGGGCTTATAATCAATTAGAATTAGATGATTCGAAAAGATTAACTTGCATTAACACACATAAAGGACTATTCATATATAACAGATTAGTTTTTGGCTTATCAAACGCGCCATGTATTTTTCAACGAACAATGGAACAATTACTGTCAGATATTGAAGGGACATGTATATTTTTAGATGATATTTTGGTTACGGGTCCTACTAGAGAATTACATCTTTTGAGATTAATGGAAGTGTTACGTCGATTAGAAAATGCGGGTTTCAGGTTGAAATCGGATAAATGCGAATTGTTTCAGGAGTCAGTCGAATATTTAGGATTTAAGATAGATCGTAATGGCTTAAGAAAGTCGGATAAGAAAATAGAAGCTATCGTAAACTGTAGTCATCCTAAAAATGTCACAGAATTAAAATCTTTTTTAGGAATGGTGAATTATTACAGATGTTTCGTTCCGAATACGTCTAGTGTATTGAGCCCATTGCATTCTTTGTTAAAGAAAGGTGAAAAATGGAGATGGCTCCAAGAGCAAGGGTCAGCTTTTAATAAGATAAAGGCAGAATTATCCTCGGACAGAGTGCTGGCGCACTATGATCCTGAGCTGCCAACGGTAGTGACGGCGGACGCTGGCCCCGCGGGCCTGGGCGGCGTGTTGGCTCAGCGACAGCTGGATGGTAGTGAGCGGGTGGTGGCTTATGCGTCTAGGTCGCTTTCGAAGGCGGAGCGGAACTATGCACAAATACAAAAAGAAGCGGCCGCCATAGTTTTCGCTATAAAAAAAATTTCATCACTACTTGTACGGGCGCATGATTCCATTTACGCTCCGCACAGATCATAAACCACTATTAACTATATTTGGTAGCAAAAAAGGAGTGCCCGAAATGGCGGCAAATAGGTTGCAAAGGTATGCCTTGTTTTTATCTGCTTATAATTTTAAAATTGAGTATATTAAGAGTGAAAACAATGTAGCAGATTTTTTATCCAGGTCAGTCACTGCGTCGTTAGAGAATTATGTAAGCGACAATGGAGATCACGCTTTGTACGTAAATTTTATCACAGATTCAACGATACAGCCGATCACCTTACCGAGCATACAAAAAGGAACGGCACAAGATGAGACGCTGAAAACGGTATGTCATTATATAGAAAATGGTTGGCCTTCCAAGGTAGCAAACGATGAATTAAAGCCATACTTCAATTGTAGGTTAGAGTTGTCTTTAGAAAATAATTGTATAATGCGTGGCCATAAAGTAGTCATACCGACCATATTTAGAGAACAACTGTTGAATGAGCTTCACAACTCGCATTTTGGGGTGGTGAAAACTAAGTCTGAAGCGCGTGCCCGTATGTGGTGGCCGCGCATCGATAAACATATCGAAGAGAAAATTGGTTCATGTAGTATTTGTAATACGCTTCGTAATGATCCACCACGCTCCTCGCTAAAACCGTGGCCCTATCCGTCACAACCAATGGAAAGGATGCATCTTGACATGTTAACAATAGAAGGGAAACAGTTTTTAGTAGCGATCGATGCTCATTCAAAATGGCTTGAATGTTTTCTAATGACTAGTACCACTAGCGAAGCGATTATTGCAAAGTTAAGCGAAATATTCTCTAGATATGGTTTGGTGCGTACGTTGGTCACAGATAATGCACAAAATTTTTGCTCTAATGAAATAAATATTTTTTGCAATCTTAATGGTATCGAGCATTTAACGATTTCACCCTATCACCCCGAATCAAATGGTCAAGCTGAAAATAGCGTTAAAACGGTAAAAAAAGCATTAAAAATAATTTTGATGAGTAATAAAAACCATAAAAATATTTTGCAAAGGTTAAATAAATTTTTATTCGATTATAGAAATAGTAAACATTGTACAACTGGTTATTCGCCAGCGCATTTGTTTCTAGGCAGGCAGTTACGCTGTAGGCTCGATCTCATCCACAGTGGCGCGCGCGGTTCCTTAGCAAGTGATGCGTCACCCGCGGTGTCGTCGTCGACCGCAGCAGTGGGTAATGTTAGAGAAAAACAGACCTTACAGATTAAACAATACGGCGGACATCGCAGAACTGATTTCAAAGAACGAGATAATGTATTGGTGAAAGTATTTCATAATAATGGAAACAAACATACATGGAAGTTTGGTGTTATTTACAAACAAATCGGTTCTAAGATGTACGACGTGTATTTACCAGAAAATAAGAAAATTGTACGTAAACACGTTGATCAAATTTTGTCATATAAAGGGTCGACAGAAACATATAATTTGGATGATTTAAGCATTTATGGCGATTATGAAAAAGAAAATGAATTGGTCGCAAATACGGATTTCGAAAACCAGCCTGGTTGCCAGGATCGTGAATCAGGGTCTCCGTTTCATTCTATTCAGGACGAAGCCAATGGAGATTCCCTCTCAGAAGTAAGGTTGGAGGGGGAAATGGATAATGAACAGACTTTATCGTCTCATACTAAATCTAGCCACCAGCTTCCAGCTCCGGCTTCGGAGAACCCTGCGGTAGTTGACATGATACCCAACGAACAGAATGTTCGTCGCAGACCCATGAGAGCAGTCCGTTTGAAAAAGAAACTAACTTAGCCAATTTGTTTTTTTTAAATCATGTTTTAGAATAATGGTGGAGGGATGTGATGTATGTGGGTAGTCAGTTTTTATAACCGGTGTAACGACCGTCAATTTTGGAATATTGTGAGCAGTCTGTAGCCGACAGTAAATGAAGTAACAATTAACTCGTGGTTTCATTTTAAATAAGTTGCAAACACAATAATTATCAACTACTTATTATTTTTTGATTATTAACATGTATTTTAATTTTAATTGATTGTTATTTATTTTTTATACACATAATAAAGAAATTTTTTTTTATTACACTGTTTATTTTTATTTTTTAATCTTATAAGAATCAGAATTTTGTTGTAATTTTATATTTATTATTGAACACTGTTTCACAAATAACTGTTTTAACTGGAAACTTCTTCGATAAATGTAATTTTACTATTTTTAAGAATATTTTAACTCGGAGAACAACGTTTACGTGCCGGCTGGCGCGGTGGTTTTTTTTTATATTTAAAAGCACGAGGCAAAGGCAAGAGAATAATCCAGTAGTACCAGAATTGACCCCGTCCCACATCTTAACCAGCCAGCAAATCATCAATGACGTCCAGTAGCGCAGTAGACGTAGTTCTACCTTCTCTAAAGCCGGATTGTTTGTTAAGTAAAATGTTGTTGTTATGTATTTAATCCCTGATTTGTATGCAAACTAGCATTTCTAATATTTTTGACATAAACGGCAATATACTAATTGGTCTGAGATCTTTTAGCTCCACAGGATGATTGATTTTTGGGATGGGTTTAACCAAAGCTTCTTTCCATAATTCCGGGAAGGCCCCTGTTTCAATGGATCTGTTCATGATTACCTTTATTCTTTTTTTATTATAGTGAGAGAAATGCATTACTGCATGCCCCGCCGCTTGGGGAAGCGGAGGGGGTATGTCTGGCTCCCCCTGCAGTGAAAACACCTAACGTTCGCGGGAGCGTCGATTATTAATGCGCTCAGGGTCACCAATATGTTCAGGAAGTTCAGTATTCTTTTTATTAAAGTCTACGCTGTTTCGTTTTATATTTTTCCAAAGTGTTCGGGGGTCCTGCAGATTTTTGTTTACAAAATATTTATAGTAAGCTGTTTTTTCATTATGGAGTGCCATATTAACCATCTTTTAAAATCTTTATAGTACTTTCAGTCAATCTCAAATTATGAGCCTTATCTCTCAGTCTCATCAACAGTTCGTGAATTTGGCTTGTTTCTAGGCTCGATCTCGCAATAACTCCAGAACCGTGCTACGTAACAAAAACTGATTTGCTGTGATCGTTATATATATAAAATTTCTCAAATTTTGTCCCTAACCTATTTGCGGTAATTTTTGCTGTAACTTTCGCCATTTTATATACGCAAAACCAATACAATTCTGAACTTTGAACTGCAATAAAATACAAGAGGGATCGATACTTTTGACATAGTATTTGTAATTACCTATTTAACCCGGCGAGGACATGGAGGGGTCAATTTGACCCTGTAATTTTTTTAACGAGTGTAATTTTTTTTCGCGCGATTGAATGGTTTAGTACGTTACAGTAGCGCACACCGCTACACAGTCGGCCGCCGCCTGCGACGGGAGTTACAAATGCGCGAAGTCCAAAAGGGTAAATAGGTATGACCCTGCCAAAACCGATACACAACACAACCCTACCACAATGATTATATTCTAAGTGAAATTGATTGATTCTATCTTTGTCCCAAATTATTCTATCCCTGTTATGAGAAGATTGAGTTAATTTTTTTGTTTGTTATGTCCGGAACGCTGGGTCTTGCCAAAGTTAAAAAATTTTAAGCCTTTACGAAAATTCATATAATAAAAAAGTTGTGTGATTTCATATAATAAAAAAGATGTGTGTGTGTCGTGTGTCATATGTGTTCTTTTATGAAAATCTATAAAATAATATCCAACTAATACAATCATCGTCAAAACTTCGTTAAAAAATATCAATTTAGCTAATTAAAATGCAATAGAAATACAGGGTCAAATACACCCTCCACAACATACACGTAACGTAACTATATTCACCGCATCCTCGCCGGGTTAAGACCAAAAGAAACAAAAAATGTAAAAAGTGTTAGCACCATTTTTCGGTTAATTAATTAACTCATTACAAATCCTGCAAGAAATGATAGACACTGGTTATAATAATTTTAAGGTTGCGATTTACGTAAAAAGTGAACTAAAACATACAACTGGTATATTATGTAATAATTTACTTTTCCTTTTTTTCAGATTACCAGAAATTTGAAAAAACAGAAAATGTATTTAAACGATATGAATATGATGATTTATGCCCAAAACTTGATTACACTACGACTGCCACCACCGGCTCAACAACTACTACGATATCGCCAACTACGACTACAACAGAAAAAGTAAATAATATTAACCTATTAGCAGGATTTTGAAATTGGAAGCCCAATGAAATGAGAGACGAGGATTCCAATTTCGAAATAAATAAAAATGTAGAGAATCGGCGCACGGTGAAGGCGCAGTCGCAGTGTTTTGTTATCTACCAGCTAGTGTGTACAACAAAATACTATAGAAGACTAATACGCACAGCTTCGGGAGAATTCGGGCAAGACGCGACACTAGCGCCCCTACGGCATGAGGGCGGCATGAGGTGAACGATTTCAAAACTTTTGTATGCAAAATGTCATAGCGCCCCTAGCGGCATGAGGTGAACGGAGGTTGCCAAGTCATTGTATGAGAAACGTCAAGAGCTGTGCGTATTACTCGTCTATAGTATTTGGTACAACTGAGCGGGATTAAGTGAAATATTTCATTTAAAATAATTTCAACATATTTTTTTTATTCCACTAAGGTCGGGACAAGCCCACCACACATTCCCACCACTGTGTCTCCTGTGTAGCTAGGATCAACAACGGCGACCTCAGATAGACAATAAGCAATGAAGCTTATTGACGTCCCGGGGAAGAAAACTACAGCTGTCTCGGAACTCACAACGAATTTAATCAGAAACCACTATTAATTCCACTAAGGTGGCAAACAAGCATACGGCCTGCCTGATGGTAAGGGGTCACCGTAGCCTATGGACGCTGTAATATCGGGGATATCACTCGCGCGTTGCCAACCCTCCCAACCCTCCCAAGTGGCTCTGCAGACCTTACTCACCGTAAGAACACAACATGGCCGAGACCAATGCTATTTGGCTACGATCTTCTGGCTGGTATGGTAACTTTAAAACAGTCATAAATATGGTCAGTCACCTTTGTGGTATAAAAAAAAGTCGCTGTGGCGCTATCTACCTGATATTTAATATCAACTACATTTATAATAATACTAGAGAAACCCGCGCAACTTCGTTTGCGCTTATCCCGCTTTCCCGTGGGAATTTCAAAAAATCATTTCTTATCGGTTACCTACATCATACACCATACTTTTCAGAACACATCCAAGTTTCAGGTCACGACAAAAAAAACATATGTATAAATTATTATTTTTCTATTTATATGTATCTACTTCTCATTACAATCTTTGGAGTGGGCGTTTATGAAATAGGCAAGCCCGACCGGTGAAGTGCCACCTTTTACAGAATATTCAGCAGCAATGCGTTTCGTTCGGTTAGTGAAATATCCGAAATTCTAACTTAATACAATGTGTTGTTTTAGTCAGTTGCAATATTTGAATAGAAAATCGTAAGAGGCCTAAAATAATTCGTCGGTTATATTTTAAAAGCCGTAAACAGAGTCCTGTAATTTTTTTTTTACTTACTTAGTTTTGAGAGGTTTTTGAAAAACCCTCTATCACCACAGAATGCACCGCGTCAATATTCGTGTATTTATGAGCAAAGAGTTTGAGAGGGAACGCACGAGCAACTTTGTCTCCCGGCAATTTATTTGTCTATGTCGCCGTCTCCTTGCCGCAATTTGAAAGGTGCGCGCAGGAGAGCGACAGCAACACAACTTTTTCTCAGTGTTGCCAACATTTTGCGCTTTTGTATGTTTCAAATAAACAATTTTTAACCCTTGCTATCGCTTATTTTATTTGTATTTATGTTTTTAGACGTTTCTAGCCCTTATTTTGGCAAAATTTGCTCTAATAAAAAAATCTAGCTCTTTTTAGCCCGTCCGACTGCCCTTTTTCAAAAACCAAGGTGGCAACACTGCTTTTTCTATAAAATTTTACGTTATAAGTTGGCAACCCTGGAAATTTATTTTGTCGCCGTGCGGGCTCCCGCGGACAAAAAAGTCTCCCGGGTGTTGCGTCGCTACGTGCGCGCACTTTCATACTAACCTATAGACTTGATGTAAGAGACAAAATAGTCGTAAAGACAAAGTTGCTCGTGCGTTCCCTCACTTTGTTATAAGAAGCTGGCCATTTTTATGAAACATTTTGACGGCTTGACGCGAATTTGCTGTCATTAGTGACCGTTAATAAATGGAATCTGTTTGTGTTTATACGGAAAATTACAATTTATCATGTGATCGAAGAATTTTCCAATTTTTTCTGCGGCTTTTCTGTTTCTTTGGAGCGGCAGTGATCACCGCATACTGAGAGGCGGGTGTCGGCGCCGTCTCATACGAAGATTTCATAACTTAAAATGTATGGTGTGCGATGCAGGCGGATTTGGATTTTCGTCAAAAACTACCAATTGAAATATAAGTTTTACGTCTCATGCTCAGAAAATGCTTATTTGCGCAGGATATAGGCTGCACAAAACACACACAGAATTTCATCTTTCATATTTGGTTCCTAATAAAAGTTGTTCATATTCATTTATTTTATATTCATATACCTATAATTATTATAAAATATATATATTGTATGCAATTATTAGTTTATTACAAATTAGAAAACGGTACTGCATATTTGTACACTATGTGCGCAATGATAAGAATCGACGCTCGGTGTCGTCGCAACGTGACGCGAGTCGTGGGGTCGACTTCGCCCCTGGCTCGCTGCACCTATGGCGCCTTAACCCCTTAAGATTTTTTTTGTGGTGAACAATTAATTAGGTGAAAACCAGTGAAATAGCAATACGGTTAAGTCCGTTGTACTGCTATTTCACTAGTTCTGGTTTCATACATTAGGGAGATCGTTTAAAATGGTTTTGCGGGAAAAAATTAACACAAGGGTTTATTGAAACCACAAATTATATGTAAACCAGAGTGCTTAGTACGAGTTAGACAATTTCATTCGAATTACTTCCTCATCGTGTTAATCGAGCTAACGCCAAACGCACCAAGTGTCAAGAAGGTGCGAGTACCAGTTACAATCGAAGCCAACTATTCGATCGCGTTTGCTCACCCAGGTTATTTTTATTATATTGGCACTATGTTACGTTCTCGTGAGACAGTGTTCCCAACTTAGGAGGTTTCCTCCCAAATCTTGGACGAAAACA
The DNA here is from genome assembly GCA_905163395.2 of Endotricha flammealis. NCBI lineage: Eukaryota > Metazoa > Arthropoda > Insecta > Lepidoptera > Pyralidae > Endotricha > Endotricha flammealis. The sequence continues at coordinate 7,888,705 of LR990868.1, forward strand.
TGTGCGATGGGATTTTTTTAGGGGCACTATATTGTTAGGGATTGTTTTTACTACTTATATACATAAAGAAATAATTTCAAATTTAAATCTAAATTAATGAATTATTTACTTATATTTTTTTAAGGGTATAGAATCGCGATTTTACGGGCTCATGACTTTATTTTAGGGATAAAGATTTTTGGGAGTTGGTAACACTGGATACCATTCATTCAAACAATTTTCTCTTTGTTTTGTTTTGTTAAGTCAAAACTTTTTGTATAACTAACTGACTGAAACAAACTTAATTATTGCAAAATGAGGACGAGTACTATCCAATTCAGGGTTGCCAGATTGGGGGTTTTTTTCGCGATTTTGGGGAAAAATTTGACTCTCGGCGAAAAACTGGGGAAATAGAATCTTTGGGGAAACTTTTGGGGAAATAAAATACGTGATGGGGAATTTTGGGGATTTTTTTGCACTTTTAGAAACCAAGACTTAAAATAGAATCAAACGCACTTCCCTCTTTTTTGGACTAACATCCTGGCTAAAGTGCAACAATCAATCCAGAGCCATTTAAAAAGCAGCTGCTGTCTCTCTCTCTACTATTCTATAAAATTATCTAGTTTTATGACTCTTTTGTTTTGAACGTTTTGAACCAAAGAGGAACTCACTTGATTTGCCATCTCTCTAGGGTATACTGCCTTTTGCTTCAAATTGCTGTTTCTCACGTAATTGTTAAGGAGGGAAGTTCTTTCAATACTTCCTACTCCGACTATCTTCTTTCTGATTAAATTCGTTGTGAGTTTCAAGACAGCTGTAGTTTTCTCCCTCGGGACGTCAATAAGCTTCATTGCTTATTGTCTATCTGAGGTCGCCGTTGTTGATCCTGGCTACACAGGAGACACAGTGGTGGGAATGTGTGGTGGGCTTGTCCCGAACCAAAGAGGAAAAAACCTTATCGGAGTTGAAGACGAACTTGAGGATGATATTCCTGAAATTCCTACCATGGATAAGTTCAGAGATACTAATTCCAGCACTAATCTTCCACCACTATCTAAACTACACATTTAAGAGTTTGTCAAAAAGGTAACAAACCACACATTCATGATTTCCTCATTTTCCCTTGTTAAATAATAATGTTTTAAATAGAATATGACATTTAATGACATACTACATGTTGGTTCAGGTTTCAAGAACCGCTCAAAGGGAGACTAATATTACTGTATGAAAGTAGAATCTTAAAAACTGTCCGAGTTGCCTTTGAGGAAAATTATATCCCACCAAAAACATTTTCATGTAAAATGTTGTCAAGACGATACCATATGACTCGCACTGTCAAAAAGTTATCAGATCTTATGTAGAGCCAGGCTTCTAACTCTACACGCCCTACCACTACAAGGCCTAACTTCAAAAACTCTACACCTTAATCAAAATATGTGTCTTTGCCGTTTCGTTACATACTACAAGAACTAATGTATAACAGAAAAGTATGATGATGAATAGTTTATAAATTTTTCACCTTATGCCTATGTGGATATAGCGAAATGGCCAAGCCACATATTTTGATTAAGGTGTAGAGTTTGTAAAGTCAAGCCTTGTAGAGGTAGGGCGTGTAGAGTTAGAAGCTTGGCTCTACATGAGATCTGATAACTTTTTGACAGTGCGAGTCATATGGTCTCGTCTTGGCAACATTTTACATGAAAATGTTTTTGGTGGGATTTCATTTCTTTTTATAAGTTGCTTATATATTTTTTTTCTTTTGAGGTGAAGTTCCAAGTTTTATGATATTTTTGTTGTCTGTGTACTAATACTAGCATTCATACAAACCAAATTTCAGCTTTTAGGATATTAGGAAGCGGAAATCTCATACAAACTTCCATCCCCTAAATTAAAGGGTTGGGGGATGAAAGTTCCAAGTTTTATGATTTTTTTGTTGTCTTTGCAGTAATATTAACTTACATACCAAATTTTGGCGTTCTAGGACTTCAGGAAGTACCTTAAGAATTTTGATGATCAGTGAGTCAGTCAGTGAATCAGTGACGAAATGGGGGGTTTTTAGACATTAATAAAATCTAAAGTATAATAGCTACGACATTCAAATTTTAAATGTTCAATGATTGTACTGGTGTCATTGTATTTTGAAATTTTTTAACTATTTAGCATCATCCAAACCAAAGTTCAAAAAAACGACGAAACGTTTCGAGAAAAGGTAGGTGTGTGATTTACAAAAATAGTATGGAAAATGACTGATAGCTGTCAAATGTGTAGAACAATAGACAAAAGCGACATCTGAAGTGAGGAAAATGCAGTTTTTAACCCCTTTTATTTGTAACAAAACTTTTGGGGGTTTTTTGTTGAAAACGTATCATTTTGGGGAAAAATAAGAGTCAGTTTGGGGAAAATTATAAAATTGAATCTGGCAACCCTGATCCAATTTGAAATGTTAGTGACGTATATGGAACAGTAAGTAAAAATAATTATGATTTTATAGTAGATTTCCTTGACATTTTATCAAGTTAATGTGGTGTGGTTGATCGTTGGTGTGGTTCTATTTTTTGTCACTAAAGTTCAGCATAAATCCAGATTTTTATTTTCTAGGCATGGTGACCTGAGCAAACCAACCTCTGATGCTAACGGCAGAGTTAGGAATATAAGGAGTTGGGTTCAATTAACCGACTTACTGAATAGTGAGGGAAGTGGTGACACAAAGTCCACAGAAAAATGGAAAAAGGTTTGTAAACTTGTCATCTAAGAACTTAGTAAGTACGTATAGGTATATCCTGTTTAATGTGTCCTACTGCAATGGCACATAGAGGGAAAGTATATTAATATTTCTGAGTAATTCGGTCTATAGTTTTATTAATAGTTTGTTGTGGTTAATTTGTTTGTTTATCTAAAGGTATGGAGCGATTTTAAAAATAACACAAAGAAGAAGGCCGCTCGGATCCACCGAGCAGCTGGAGGTACGGGTGGTGGGCCTGCAAATTTCACTCGGTTGACAGAGTTGGAAGAAAGAGTACTTAATTTGATAGGGCCCCAAACTGCAACAGGCCTAGCCGTTGAAGAGGCTGGATTGACACAGGTTAGGTTTAATATTTTACTTTTGGTTTATGCATAAATATATCTTTTATGCTTAATATGTTAAACCAAATCAATTGACTTTTATAGAGGATGTCAACCACTCAACCCAGAGTAGCCTCTTCTGCAACTGCAAATATGGATACGGAACACCTACGTAAGCTTTTGTGTAACAATAGTTGTTTCTAGATACCTATTACACGCGTTAGGTAAATGTACATTGAACCGACTTTTTTTGTATCAAAAGAAACCATTTTTATATACATATACTACTTTTTTAAATATTTAACTTTAATTACTTATTTTAATAATAATTATGTGTACAATGTCATAATAAGTAAATAAAAATATATACACATTATTAATTGAAAAATGGATTTGATAATTATAGTCGATCAAAAATGAAACGTCTATACTTGTTTAAATTGTAAATCTGTATGTTTACATTTATATTATATTTCAGGCTCTCAACCTTGGACTGAATCGGGTTCTTCCACCCGAATTCATATTCCTCCACCTTCCACAGAATCGGAGGCTATATTTGGAGCAATGGAAGTTCGGGGTAAGGGGTAGAAAATTAACACTACACTACTTAAAAAAGACTACCTACCTACAGTATATTTAACTATGCTTGGTTATTTATATACACTTTATATTATTATTTCAGCTGGTATTGAAGAGCACATGACACCAAGAATAATAGTTTCGCCCTCACACATGTTAGAGTCCATAGAAGTGCAAGGTAAATCATGTTCTCTATCATAGAGAGTAAAGAATAGTCAGTCATTACATTATTTCACAAACCATAGAATTGTTAAGAACACTAGTGTATTTTTTCACAGACATTTATGTTCATGAAACAAGGGCAGAAGAGCCTCTTCTGCAGCCAGCTCTCTCTGGGGAAACGATGCAAATCTCTTTTGAGACTCATGCAGCTCCAGTGCCAACGCTGTCTGGGCAAACGACACCACGACGGCAAACGACACCACGACGGGCAAGGTTTACTCGGCCTCGAGGTTCTCCTCGAACTCCTCGAAGGCAAGTCAGACCTGCCTATACCGAACAGGCAGCCCAGCATTTCCTTCATGCTGATGAGCAATGGAGGAAATTTAAAGAGGAACAGCACAGAGACCATTTGTTGCTCAGAAGAGAGCAAATGCAGATTCAAAGAGAGTGGATGGCTGTGGCATCTAGAGCTCTCGATTGTTTAGATAAGCTAGTCAATAAGTACTGTAGAGAATAAGTTATTATTATAGTAAGTTATTATTATTATATATTATTAGATTAGATTATTATTATTTAATAGACAAACTGGCAAGCGCGCTACCTGATGGAAAGTGGTCGCCGCCGCCCATGGACATCGTAGAGACCTGAAACTTGGAGGGTGTATTCTTTGCATAACGTGACGTATTATATAAAAAAACTATTATTTTTCTTCATTGTAAGACTTACTGTAATAAAAGACACTACATTTTTAATTTGTTTTATTATTACTATCGCGTCGTTTACAGCAGCAATTATTAATTTAATTTAATGAATTTAATGCAATCTTCTCACAAGCTGTGATCTTATTTGCCTGCCTCTTATTAAATCGCTGGTGGCTTCTCTTTCTCTGTACGCATCTTCGGTTTCGGTTTCCTGTTCTGAAAATAGATATTATAATATGATTAGCATTAACTAGCAACTGTTTGTGAGTAATAATAAATTGTCAAAAAAAGGTATAAAAACATACCACTTTCTTCCTCTATTTCCAAATCCAGGATTCCAAAATCAATACAAAAATTATGGAGCACAGAACAAGCCAAAACAATTCTGGCACATTTTAGTGGCTTGTAATGCAACACTCTATCTTTGTGCAAACAACGCCACCGATTTTTTAATCTAGAAAAGGTGTTTTCTATAAGGACCCTGGCCTTTTTATGCCTTTTGTTGTAAAGACCTTCCGGTGTGTCAGGCTCGGCATCTAAAATTGGAGTCATTAACCATGGCCTTTGAGGATACCCAGAGTCCCCTGAAATATGAATTTATAATAATTTATAGTATTTTCTTCCTCAAATAAATAAAAAAAAACAGTTACTAGATACCATAACATTTCTCTAGCCTAATTTTATGTTCTCTACCTATTCATGTTTTTATATTATTATCACAAGATGCTTACTTACAAGAATTACGGTTCAAGCTTGAAAGCAAAAAAGAAATACCTACCTAATAGCCACACCATTTCTCCTCTTTGATGCAAAGATTGCATGTAATCATTGATGTCGCTATTTTCCCAAATGAATGCGTCGTGATTAGCTCCACCAAATTTGGAGTTTACATTTAGGATTCTATATTGGTCATCACATATCTAAAAAAAAAACAATAAATTTTGCATTGGTGATGTTTCTTATTAATTAATGATGTAGATTGTAGGTAATAAGAGATTGTTTTATACCATTTGCACATTCAGGGAATGATAATGCTTTCGGCTATAAAATAAATGTTCTTCTGCCTTGTGAGGGACCACTATTTTAAAGTGGCTTCCATCCACACACCCAATGACTCCGGGGATGTTGTAGTATCTGTAAAACCTAATCAAGATGTGAATTATTATTTGCACTTAATTATACCACATGAGATGGGCAGGAATTTAAACAATAACTTTTATTTATCAGCATATTACCTTTGACTAATTGCTTGTCTAGCAGCAAGAGTGTCTGGAAATGTTATAAATTTTTTAATTATATTTTCGTGTGTTAGAGCCCGGGTCACTTGTTCTATGTACACACTACAAATTTTTTGTGATAAATGTTTTGCCACTCCTATAGGCCTTTGATAGGACCCCGTGGCGAAGAAAAACAATACTGTGAGCACCTGTAATAAAAAAATGTATATGTAATTATATGTAGCTCATAGTGATACATAATATCAACTTTAACAACACACCTAGCGGATTTTATAGTTAACAATTAATACAAACCTTCAATTCAATTGAAACCCGTTGAGAAGATCTTAAATCGGTATGATGTTTCAGCTCTCTACACAAAACCTTAAACATTTTTTTTGTGATTCGGTATCTGTGCCGAAATTGTGTCTCGGTGAGGTCGGACAAAGAATGGAACGAAGCCCTTGCTTTCGCGTTGTTTTTAGCTGTGTTTATACGGTCATCTCGCCATTTACTAGCTTCAAACATCCTCCAAGCAAAAAATAAACGTCTCGTCGTCATTTTCATACACACACGAATTAATAACAGTACTTTCACTATGCTCTCACTACAAAAACTCCAGTGAGCACTTTTCACTTGCGTCGGTGAAATATCCACTTGAGTTGGTGACAAACACTGTCAAAAAAACAACTCGTACTCGCAAAATGCTTCAAAATGATGTGAAACATGCTCGCGTTCGAATGCGAGTCGATTGTCACTACTCGCTACGACGGCGAAAAGACTCGGAATCGCAACTTTGGTTTCGGTTAGTGACTACCAGGTGGCGCTTTTTTGCTCTCATAGAAAATTACACGTATTCACAATCGAATGTGAGGTGAAAAAACTCGTACTAAGCACTCAGAAAAGCCGAGAAGCGGGTTTTTTGAAATTTTGCATGCAAACGAAGTTGCGCGGATTCGCTAGTAATTATAAAAGAAATCCTAGCAGCTAAGAACAAGAAAGAAACAAACAAACAATTATTGTTTAAACGGCAGTCCGTCTTGGCCAAAGAGTAGAGTAATACTACGGTCTACTTCCGAACACGACTAGTCATAGTTTGTCCGACCCGACCCTGCACATGTACGGATTTGGTACGAAGCGAACTATTTCCGATGTGCAAACAAGCGGATCGAGGCCTATTTGAGTCATAATTGAGTCCATTAATAATAATTATGTTCGCAGGACTACTCCACAGACGGTAAGAAATGGTTCGGTAGCGAACCAAATCCGTGGTCCGTTCGTACCGTACCAAATCCGAATGTGTGATAATAATTTTACTGACTTGAATGTGTCGGTCCCGGAAACGTGATGTTCTATGTAAACACCTTGCGGTATGACAAAAAAATGTGAGTGAGTGGTAGAACTACTATGTAGCTACTATTATGAACTGATAGTGGCTCGTAAATGGACTCGTAAATACTGCTCTCACAGAATTTCAACGTGAAATAGCAGTACGATGAGTGAGAGGACCGGAATCCACTCTGCTTTTTACTTCCCTTATCCTTCCACCTTTCTTCCTTTCTAGTTGCAATGATCGCTCGATCGCTTCGTTATTGATTGTTCGTCACAAATCAGGTTGATATTTTATTTAAAACATGGGGAATGATTTTCAGGAACTTAGTTATTGGTGCAATATCTCTAAAACTTGCACAAAAGGAGGTGCTAAAATTTGCAGCAGTGAACGTGATGAACTGTTCTTACGCAAGTTTCCGGATTTTTGTTCCATGGCTGAATATAATTGTTTAAAAGGAACAAGTAAGTATAAATAATAATTTTATCGAATAATATAAAGCGTTCAATGCAATATTGGATATGTTACTACAAATAAGAACGGGAATTATCAATAAACGTATTATGACACCATTATGCCGGACTTTTTTCGCACTTCTTAAATACCGATATTGAAATGTCCAATACCGGTAATAGTGCTCTAATTTATTTTTTTGTACGAAACATACAGTGTGAACTCGCACTTTAACATAGTATTACCCACGGAGTAGATGAAAACCCTCTTTTATCTATTCCGTGGTATTATCTCCCACCTTAAATCATTTTAAAATAGTATTTTCATGGTTTTACGACTTATTAATCGACATTCAGTGAATAATTCGAACTCCAATTTTTTTAAAGCGCAAGAGTATTTTAATTTCACCTTAAAAATGTGTATGTTATTTTAAAATATTTACAATGATTAGAATATTCGTTAAAAATGATCTTACTTATAAAACAATTATATATTGTTCTTGGATAAAAAAAAAAGATGAATTGCATGAGAAACTTGTTTATTTAATTTACTTGAGAATTTACCTTCTACAGACAAACCTCTAATTCCATAAAGAATGCTAAATTAGAAAACAATGCCGTATTCTTTTAGTACCGGTAATACCGATATTCAGTAAAAAAAAATATTCTGTATTGAAAAAATCCGGTATTTGGAAGTCCTAATTTATGGGGATGCGTAGAGCACCTCAACGGTCTGTAGTGTAGCACTGCCCGCCGCATGTTCCCCGAGCGGTGGGGCTGCCCCATAGCCCCGTAGAATTAAACATGTCAACATGTAATATTTACGTCATAAATCGTACGGAAGTCGGATCGGAACCCTTCATGGACGAGTCCTGTTGTGGGTACTTGTATACATAGTCGGTAACTACACTTATTATAATAAATCAGTTGTTTGCCAGACCCCGACGTTTTAATACATAACAAGTCCGACTCGCACTTCGCCGCTTTTTTTTCTATTTTTGTGTGAAAATCTTAATGCGGTTCACAAAATACATCTAGGTACTTACCAAGTTTCAACAGTATAGTTCTTATAGTTTCGGAAAAAAGTGACTGTGACATACGGACAGACAGACAGACAGACATGATGAATCTTGGGTTCCGTTTTTTGCCATTTGGCTACGGAACCCTAAAAACCGGGCAAGTCCGTGTCGGGCCACGCACAATGTAGGGTTCCGTATTTGCTGTGCTTTGCTTGCCTTCAGTTGAGTTGAGTCCAATATCAAATTCTATCACATTTGTATGTTTTCATCAAAGAAATTTTATGTTATACGTTCGTCGGCTATTACTCAGTAGCTAGCAGAACCTACTTAATCGTTATAGTTTTCTTTGAAGGTTCAGCATATGGACTACTACATTCATAACAGGTCACTTTTACCAGAAAAATTTAGCGTGGCAGTTTTGAGAAAAATTAACGTTTTAGAATTTTTTTTCTGTGCCATTTTTAAAAATATTCTTTCTGCGACTTTTTTTTTGTGGGATCTATTGATTCTAATATGGGAATCGTACTTCTCACATGACTACATCGTAAGTTTCCCATTTTGATCGCTTTTACAAGATTTTTAAAACAAAAAATGGCGCAGAATTTTTTTTTTAAATATTTTATTTTTCTCCAAACTGCCTAGATTTCGATTTTCTTCAACATGGGATGCCAGACTTCTCGACATATCCCGTATCGCTAATGGTACCTTAATTGGAACGGTAAAGTATCTTTGATCTAGGAAATTCGCTACCTGCTACGCGTTATGACCAATTTTTTTCTTTATTGGTACAAAATTAATCAATATTTTTACCTTTTTAAAAAGGTTGTGAAATTCCTCAGTTATCTACGTAATTTGTATGCCAAATGTCATAGATTTCTTCGTGTAATCCATATCGATGGTAGAAGGTGCTAAAAATATATTTTAAGATTTGTCACTTAAGACCTTATTATTTTGGGGATATTAAACATTTAAAACCCGCATTTTAACTGAAAATATTCAATTCAATTCAATTCAATTCAAATTTATTTATTTCTCCACAAACGATACAAAAGGTGCTTAAATCTAGTTTACATTGTACTTATTAGAAATACTGTTTGTGGGAGCTGATGCTCGTACTAGGTTAAACCTGTGTTACAAGTCATCAGGCCCCGCCTCTAGGTTTACTGACAATGTAAGTGCTATCGTATAAGTTATTTATAAAGAATAGTGACCATTTTTTTGATATAAAACATTTTTTTCTAAAACAAAAACAAAAAAGGAAAAAACAAAAAAGGAGAAAAACAAAAAAAGAAAACAATATACAAACGAAAGGGAGTTTCATGTACAGAAAGTGTATGGTGTTGTGGGTGTGTAAAAGTGTATGTGAGTGTGAGTGCGTGTAAAGTTTGTGTTTGTGTATGATGAGTGTGAGTGAGTGAGTGTGTGTGTTGGAAGAGTGAGTGTTTGATTTTAAGTTACTGGGTGTAATAAATTTTCTGTCCACTCATAATTTTGGGTTTGTAACCACTCCTTCAGTGTGCTTTTAGCTATGTAGTTATTAAAGTTGTGTAGGGATAAAATTTTGTGTAGTTTGTTATATAAATGAGGACCCAAAAAACCAAGAAATCTGTGGGCGAATGTGGTGTGTTTTTGCTACAAGGTGGTTACGTTTGAAAGTCTCACCAAGAAAGGGAGTTATTGAGTGTTGTTTAAGAACTGCTTGTAGGATAAACAGTTGCCGCACAGTTAAGACATTCGTAATTTTATATAGTTCTTCAGTTGGAAATCGATATGGTTTAAATCGCGATACCTTTAGTATTGATCTTTGTGCTCTTTCGATTCGAATTAAATGAGACTTAGCGGCTCCTCCCCACGAGGTGATGCAATATGTTAAAATCGATTGGCAAAGTGCAAGGTATACCATTTTAATAATGATGTTGTGTCGCAGTTGCTTAAAGACAAATATGAGTTTACGTACTCTTGTCGATATGAGCTCAATATATGGCTTAAAAGTTAGATTTTTGTCAATCAAAAGTCCAAGATACTCTATGCAATCGGTGTGTTCAATTACGTGGGTAGATTGGGGTCCTTCAGCGACGATTTTCAAATTAAGCTCTACCAATTGTGAGTAATTTAAAATGGAAAATCTGATCATCTTGGTTTTTTCAAGGTTCAAAGTAAGCAGGTTACTGTTTAGCCAGTTCCGGACGATATTGAAACCTGTTTGAGCGGAGGAATATGCGTCAGCCCATGTCTTTCCAGTAAATAAAAGGGCCGTGTCATCGGCGTAAGTGAAGACTCTACCATTTACCAAAGTTAGATTGCATAGATCGTTTATGTATGCTAGAAAGAGGGTGGGCCCCAATAAACTACCCTGCGGGACTCCAAATGTGACAGACTGATCTACGCTAATGAAAGTTTCGAGCTTAACCTGCTGTGTACGCCCTGTGAGATAGCTTTGGAAGATGGCCAAACTCGATCCTCTAATTCCCATAGCTTCCAATTTTAGCAGCAGCAGGGGAATCGAAACCGCATCAAAGGCCTTTGCCAGATCCAGAAATAGACCAACACATTTTATCCCATTGTCCAGGTTAGTGACAAGGTGGTAGTTCATTAGCTTCCAAAAATATGTCACTTGATGGCGGAGAAACAAATACTATTTTAGTTAAGGGGGATTTTCCACTCCAAGTGGGAAAATATCGAAAAAACCTAAAAACTTCAAAAAGACCCCCTATTGATGGGGGCTAATTTGTTGCAAATGACCTCTAGTTTAACCAGTTAAGGAATAGGACTTAAAACCTGTCACCCTGTATATTACCGTTAATTTGCGTAAATCAGTAGAGTGCAGAATAACAAGGTATTTATTATGCAGATTTCGGGACAAGCTCACCACACATTCCCACCACTGTGTCTCCTGTGTAGCCAGGATCAACAACGGCGACCTCAGATAGACAATAAGCAATGAAGCTTATTGACGTCCCGGGGAAGAAAACTGCAGCTGTCTTGGAACTCACAACGAATTTAATCAGAAAGAAGATAGTCGGAGTAGGAAGTATTGAAAGAACTTCCCTCCTTAACAACTACGTGAGAAACAGCAATTAAAGCAAAAGGCATTATACCCTAGAGAGATGGCAAATCAAGTGAGGCTCGATTGCCGAGCACCACGGTCTATTTTTACATTACTATTGGGACCTAATGCTATGAGCTGTTGTTTACTATTTTGATTCCAATAATATGTATTGCAAAACCTTCTAAATCTCTGCTTGCTACGAGATCAGAATAATAAACTACGCCCGAAGTGACATGTAAAGAATCCAACATGATTACGCGTTCGTCATGCCAAAGATCACACTCCCACAGAACGTGATGAGCTGTTTGAGCCTGTTTGTTCTACTCTGGTATTCGCGGTAGAACACTCACAGAAACGAAAATGTACAACCTTGAAATAAAATAACTTGGCCTTAAAAAAAAAAAAAAAAAGTAGTATATAACGTAGTTTATTCTCTTTATACATATATACAAATTGTAAATGACAAGAAAAAGTGCCTGTGAAGGTCTAATTTCTGAAATAAACGATTTCATTTCATTTCATTCCGTGTCCCGTTAAAAATTGAGCTACTTGATGGTCGACCTCGAGCCAGGTTTTCTTTAATCTGTCTCTCACCGAGGGAAAGAACAGATACAGATGACGGCCTTTTACGGAAGTCTCCCACCTTTCCTGCCATTCCGATAGAAGATTCTGTAATACGTCATCTAACGGGTTAAATAGTCTATTTATTTTGTCACGATCTCGTGTCTTAAGGAACGCGGGGGTCATTTCTTTTGATCTATAGCATCGACGCGCGGTACGCTGTATCTCCAAATCGACGAGTATTACGCCAGCCAGCACAGGGAGTGCCTCCGTGCTGACAGTTCTGTAAGACTTACACAAAAATATCAAGGCAAGACGCTGACTTTGTAATAATTTTCTTCGCGGGGCCCCAATTGTTACACGATCCGCGAAAACCGCTGAACCATATGTTATACAACCCAGGTACGTCGCAGTATAAATAATTTTTAACGTTTTAAAAGTTAAACCCCAGGTTGCGGCAGATACTCAAAGTCGTAAAGGAATAACAAACAAACAAACTCACTTTCTCATTTATAATATTAGTAAGGATGTAATCTATCTATATATATAAAATGCTTTGTCCTGACTGACTGACTGACTGACTGGCTGACTGAGAATCAACGCACAGCCTAAACCGCTCGTCGTAAAAATCTGAAACTTGGCAGGTGGATAAAATAAAATAAAATAAAAAATAAAATCATTTATTTTGCAAGTAGATTTACAAGAAATACTTTTACACGTCAATTTTTTTTTATCCTACTAGCACTTCAGACCTGAATGCCCTGTTGAGAAGAAGTGCCGCAAGAAACTCAACTATAGCCATCGAAATAATATTACTACGTATAGAACGGACACCGCGAACAAAATTTTTGTCCCCATACGTTGATGCCAATAGACATCAACTCGTTTAGTCACTTGTCTACGCTCATCGCGATCGGTCCTCGGATTTAAGACAAAAAACAACATTGAAAAATGCCGTCATGTTCGATAAAAACGTGTAAAAACCGTTCAACAGTAAGGAAGAAAGATAGCGGCGTGACTTATCATCGCTAAGTATACAAAAAATTAAGAAAAACCAAACAAAACAATTTTTTTTCATTATTTTCTAATGCATCATGATTGCATCCGCCATTTCTATGTAAAAATCATAGATTATCAAAAATTAATCGTACAGATAGGATACGTAGGTACTAAGCGTCAGTCAATTTTATAATATAATTTAGGTATTTCTGAATTTTTTGTAGCTTTTTTTTTTAACCGACTTTAAAAAAGGAGGAGGTCCGCCGATTACTCCTTCAATTTTGGACCGATTTTAATAATTCTTTTTTGAAAATAATATGTAATGTAAATAGGTATTGATTTTTTTAAACTATATTTCCAAAATATTTTTATATACTAGGTAAAATACGTAAATGTGGATAAAGTTACTAACTAAGTAAAAAAAATAAGTTTCTAGAAAACAAAAAGATGGAAAACTAAACAGCATTTTAAATTTCGACCAACCATTTTCGAACAATTTTCTAACATTTTCGAAATTCGGGCAAATAAGTTTCGGAGTAAAGATACGTTACCATTCAACACAACTCCTTTTGTCTGGCAGGCGACCGTCGCCTGGTTATTGCATATATTACAAAATACTTCAATATATAAATAGCTTCACTATAAAGTTAATTTTGATTTAATCTCAGTTTATTTTTGATTAATATTAAGTTAAGAACAAAAATGTAATGTAGCTTCCTACCTATAAAGCTAATATTATACCTATTTTCTATTAAATTTATTCTATTAAGTAAAATAAAATATTGTTGTAGCGGATCATGTAAATCAAATTGTACCAAGTTGATAATTCCGCTGACATTTCTACGCTTGGACCACCGCCTAAGCAACGAAACCAGTTATGACAACGTAGGCGCATTCCTCGAGCTGGCATACAAAGGAACGAGACAGTCAGTGCGTTCTAGGCGGCTATCGCGCTCACTCGCTGTATTCGCTGCTACCTTACGCGCTTAAAGTAACTGCTTGCTTTGGTGTTTCGTGCTATCTCTTTCATTTATTCATTTGTGTATTCTGTGTAGATAATAAATTCATTGGTGCTGTAATCATTATTCTTCATTTGGCTTTTATCACTCATTCTTCACCTTCCGCTTCACACCAGACAGACAACCTAGTAGAAAGGTAACTTCTACAAATTGGTGACCCCGACTACGAACAAGAAGATACTCGGAGAACGGAGAACCATCCTGAACCGTGAGTTAGCATAAAAAAGCATTCACTCGAATAAAATATTTTTTAAACTGAATACGTTGGCAGTTTGAACAAAGAACTTAGAGTGTGGCCCAAGTTATAAGCCAAACCATCATGAGCCAAACTGAAAAGTCTGAAGAGGTATTGCGCGTTGGTGTACGGGTTCCCCCGTTTTGGCCTGAAGAGCCCGTTTTATGGTTCGCTCAATTGGAGTGTCAATTTGACCTATCAAGAATAACTACCGATGAAACAAAATTTAATTACCTTGTGGCACAGCTTGATCATCAATATGCTATTGAGGTGAAGGATATTATTACAAGGCCGCCAGAGAAGGAGAAATATTTAAAATTGAAAAGCGAGCTAATTAAGCGACTTTCCGCATCTCAGGAAAAACGAGTTATGCAATTATTAACGCGCGAAGAGCTTGGTGATAGGAAGCCTTCCCAGTTCTTGAGGCACCTCGAAAGTTTAGCGGGCCCATCTGTCCCGAGAGATTTTTTGGCCACATTATGGACCAGTCGGTTGCCACAAAACATCCAAACGGTTATAGCTTCGCAGATGGATCTTTCTTTAGATAAGCTGGGTGAGTTAGCTGACAAGGTGCATGAGATTGCGCCGGCGACACCTCAAGTGTCCATGGCAAGCGCCTCTACTAGCAGTGCACCGATACTCGAGGAACTCACTAGGCAAGTCAGCGAGTTAACTAGACAAGTGGCAGCACTCAGTACTCACGTGCATGGTAGAAATCGCTCGAGCTTGAGCGAGTTTAAGCCTGGTTTCCAGAGGAAGAATCGGTCGCGCAGTCGTTCGAAGCCTAGGCAGCCACCGACAGGACACCCACACTGTTTCTATCACTATAATTTTGGGGCTAAAGCAAACAAGTGTAGGCAACCTTGCACGTACGACTCGGGAAACGCACAGGGCGGTCGGAAGTAGCGGCCAACGATTGCCCTCCATCTACAGGCCGTCTATTTGTTAGTGATCGCGTCACGAAAATGCAGTTCCTTGTGGACACTGGTTCCGACTTGTGCGTCTTCCCGCGCTCAGCCGTCAAGACGCCCTGTAGCCAGTCTAAATTCGACCTCGCCGCGGCGAATGGCAGCGTCATTCACACATATGGACCCATACGTCTGCACCTCAACCTTGGTCTCAGGCGAGTTTTTTCGTGGAGTTTTACCATCGCCGACGTGTCTACGCCAATCATAGGAGTAGATTTACTTAGTCACTACAATTTACTGGTCGACTGCAGAAACCAGCGCCTTGTGGATGGTATCACAACTTTACACGTAGCAGCAGTGTCGGAGACAATAGGAGACGCGGACGATATCGCGTCGGTGAAAGCCGTGACGGGTGAATCCGAATTTCACCAAATACTGCGGGAGTTCCCGGAAATCACGCGTCCAGCTGGTGTGAACTCGCATCCGAAGCACAACACGCTGCATTATATCAAGACAACGTCCGGCCCTCCTGTATCTTGTAAGCCTCGACGTCTTGATCCTGTCCGGTTGAAGATTGCAAAGAAGGAGTTCGACGACATGATTGCTAGTGGTGTGGCTCGACGATCAGAGAGTCCGTGGTCCTCAGCTTTACACATGGTTAGAAAGAAGGATGACGGATGGAGACCATGTGGGGATTACAGAGCCCTAAATGCTCGTACTGTACCCGATCGTTACCCCATACGGCACATTCACGATTTTTCACACCAACTATCTGGCTGCACAATTTTTTCTACGATCGACCTCGTGAAAGCATACCATCAAATTGCCGTAAACCCGGACGACATACCAAAGACAGCGATAACGACACCTTTTGGACTGTATGAGTTCCCATACATGACGTTCGGCATGCGAAACGCGGCCCAGACTTTTCAACGTTTTCTGGATGAAGTCTTAATGGGTTTCGACTTCTGTTATGGATACGTGGATGACATTTTGGTATTCTCCTCAACGGCAGAGCAGCACCGAACTCATCTGCGTTTACTGTTCGACCGTCTCAAGCAGTATGGTATTCTGGTCAATACTACAAAATGTTTTCTGGGGAAAGAAGAGGTTACTTTTCTGGGATATTCCGTCTCAGCTGATGGTACCAAACCTCTCGCTTCGAAAGTAGTTGCAATTCAGGAGTATGCGGTTCCTAAGACAGTAAAGGAACTCCGAAGATTCTTGGGCATGGTGAATTTTTACCGTCGTTTCGTACGTAACGCGGCTCGACTACAGGCACCCTTGAATGCACTCTTGTCTGGCCCTCAAGTAAAAGGTTCGCATCCAGTCAACTTGACAGAAGAACTTCTTCAAGCTTTTGAAAATTGCAAGACTTCTTTGTCAAACGCCACTTTGCTTGCTCATCCAGACCCTTCTGCGGAGTTAGCCATCATGACGGACGCATCGGACTTAGCCATCGGAGCCGTCCTACAGCAGAGAAGTGGAAACAACTGGCAACCTTTAGCGTTTTACTCCCACAAATTAAGCCCGTCGCAGAAGAAATATAGTCCCTATGACCGGGAGTTATTAGCTGTGTATGAAGCTGTCAAACATTTTCGCCACATGGTCGAGGCGAAGACGTTCGCCATTTACACGGACCATAAGCCGCTTACGTTTACATTCAGGATGAGTAAAGACAAATGTTCGCCTCGTCAGTTCAGATACATGGACTATATTTCCCAGTTTACGACAGACGTGCGCTATATACCTGGAGCGGAAAATGTGGTCGCTGATGCTCTTTCACGGGTGGACGAAGTAAGCATAACCATCAACTATCAAGACCTCGCTCAGGCTCAGAAAGGTGATCCCGAACTGCAAGATCTCTTAATCAATGGTTCTACCCTGAAGCTCAAGAAGATGTTGACTGCACATAGCGACGTACCGATTTTCTGCGACACCTCGGTACATCCACCTCGACCATTCATCACGCCGAAATTTCGCAAGGAAGTTTTCGACATGGTACACAGCTGGAATCACCCTGGAAGTTCAGCTACTGTCCGGCTGGTTACGCAGAGATTTGTGTGGCCAGGGATTCGGAAAGATTGTAGAGAGTGGTCTAGGCAATGCTTGCAATGCCAAAAAAGCAAAATTTCCCGTCACACTCACTCTCCTCTTTCCACCTTCCTTACCCCCTCCGCAAGGTTCTCCCACATTCACCTAGACCTTGTGGGACCTTTACCGTTGTCTTGTGGTTTCAGATACTGCCTCACTATCATCGACCGCTTTACTCGATGGCCTGAGGCTATTCCGCTGCAGGACATCACGGCAGAGACCTGCGCTGCTGCCCTCGTTTCCGGCTGGGTAGCGAGATTCGGCTGTCCGGCACGCATTACCACTGACCGCGGACGACAGTTTGAGAGCCATCTTTTCAAAGCACTAACATCATTGATCGGCGCACGGCACTTTCGAACCACGGCGTACCACCCAGCTGCCAACGGTATCATCGAGCGACTACACCGCCAGCTCAAGGCGGCTATAATGTGCCATAATTCTTCACAGTGGACCGAATCGCTTCCACTGGTGCTCCTTGGCATTCGCAGTTCCTGGAAGGAAGACCTGCAAGCTAGTCCGGCAGAGCTCGTTTTTGGTGAAGCTCTCCAGCTGCCTGGTCAGTTCCTTTCACCCCGAGATGACTACGTTACGGCTGATGTTACCCAGTACGCGACTCGTCTGCGCGCGCACATGGCCAGACTGTCTCCAAAACCTACTTCGTGGCACAGGTCAGCGCCATTCTACATACCACGTGACTTGCATGTGACGTCTCATGTTTTTCTTCGGCAGGATCACGTGCGTGGATCACTCGAACCACCGTATGCCGGACCCTTTAAGGTTTTAGAGAGGCAATCAAAATTTTTCACGATAGAAATCCGAGGAAAACCATCTAATGTTTCCGTGGACCGGTTGAAACCGGCATATGTATTCAAAGAAGTTCCGGTCACAATATCTTCTTCGACTGAGAGTTCCGAGAAGCAGAAGGTTACCCGAAGTGGTAGAAGAGTAAGACTGCCGGAATTTTATCGATCGTAGTTACGATCTGGCCAGGGGGAATAATGTAGCGGATCATGTAAATCAAATTGTACCAAGTTGATAATTCCGCTGACATTTCTACGCTTGGACCACCGCCTAAGCAACGAAACCAGTTATGACAACGTAGGCGCATTCCTCGAGCTGGCATACAAAGGAACGAGACAGTCAGTGCGTTCTAGGCGGCTATCGCGCTCACTCGCTGTATTCGCTGCTACCTTACGCGCTTAAAGTAACTGCTTGCTTTGGTGTTTCGTGCTATCTCTTTCATTTATTCATTTGTGTATTCTGTGTAGATAATAAATTCATTGGTGCTGTAATCATTATTCTTCATTTGGCTTTTATCACTCATTCTTCACCTTCCGCTTCACACCAGACAGACAACCTAGTAGAAAGGTAACTTCTACATTGTAATAAAATAAAATAATCAGTTGGATGTCCAATAGGCAGAATATAAACAAAGTGTCGCCCCTGCGTAGTAATGTCATATTCTATGACTCGGTTGGGGGCGGGGCCAGGGAGGGGCGCGCCCCGCACGGCCGAACGCGGCGCCAAAATTTTAAGGCGCTGTCATTTCTATACGTAGTAATATTATTTCGATGACTATAGCCTTTTTTTTTAAAGCCATTTTAACATATTTTTTTTAAATTACTTATACATTTAAAAAAAATATTTAATAAGAAAAGAAAATTATAGTGACCACAAATTTTTATCTTTAAAATAATCTTCCACTTTATAATAACCCTTTTTCATCAAGCGACCTTTAATCGTGGATTTAAATTTATGTAGAGGCAAATCTATAAAACTTTGTGGCAGTCTATTGTCTATTGAACATTTTTATGCTTATAACTATGAAACAATTACCAGTCCTAAGAAGTCTGAGGCTTGGTACGGCAAGCTTATGCTTATTTCTGGTGTTTAGGCTATGACAGTCTGAATTTTTAAGAAAAGCACCATAGTTTTTGCGTACATACATAATACAATCTATTGTATGACGTAGGCGTCCGATAAGAAAGGATTGTTCGATATTCTAACTCTAAGGGGGTAAAAAGGAGGGCAAAGTTACTATGGGACAACTTGATTGCTTGGTCCAATCAACTTCAAATTTTGCATAAAAATTGTTTAAGAGAATTGATGGAAGAAGTGATTCTTAATTTATCGAAATTCTTGAAAAAAAAGTATTTTGTGGGTAATTTTCTTCGAGTTGATATCAATACTCATACTCCTTAGTGCTTTTGATTTCAATTACATTTCATTTTGACACATCCGTGAAGTGAAGTGTGTCATCTGTCACGTAAATTGTGAATATTCCGAATATTCAATCAAAATGATTTCATAATGTCGTGTCGTCGTACTATTTATTCTGTTCGTGATCAACAACAATAAAACAGCTAAAATTCATATTCATCGATAATAACAGTAAGTAATTAAATATTTGATTTTATGATATTTGACAGGGTTCAAGTTAAATTGGTCAATGGCTAAATGGCATATTATTATTGATATTGTCTCTTTCTCACTTATAGGAAATCTCATTACGTCGACTCGCTCTATTTTTTCGTAGTGTTGTTGTACATGGTTGTTATAAAATCTGTTGTTGTGGGGTTGTGTTGGAATAGAAATAGACCTTACTTGTAAAACATTATGTATTTCTTTTCTCTTCTACTGCTTACACAATTTAGTCACTCCCCATAGCAAAACTAATGTTAAAACATGATTCAGTTCTTACAAAAACATTTCTCTAAAAACGTAGTAAAATACAAACTTTATCTATAGGATATCACTAAACAGACTGAATCTAAAACTAGACATCTTGATATCTGTCTAATTCATAAAGCTCCAATTTTAACAAATTTCTTCAAATCAAATATTTATAACCGGCCAGTTCTAATAAGTTTCTAATACAATTCCTCAAATAAAACCTACAACATCCCCTCTGAATTGTATATCAACTTCAAATAAACAATTAAATCCACCCAATCATAAATTACTAATTCATAAATTACTAATCAACAACCAAATATTCTTCATCAAATTCCTAATTTCTTCTTCAACTCTTCTACTTCCACTCCTAACCTATACATCGACTCTTGTACTTCCAACTGCTTGTACTTTCAACTGCTTGTACTTTCACTAGACCATCGACTACTTCCACAATTATTGCAAATTCTCCATTCCATTTTCCGAAAAAACTCTCCTTCTCTAAATATCTTCACAATTTCTAACCAACTCATTAATAAATCCTCAATCCCCATTACTATCCTCAATAATCCTCATGACCTTCATGTCTTCCATCTCACTATTTGCTCTCCATTGTCTAATGAAAGTAACAAAAATCTCTCTCTGCACGTTACTCCAACTTCCTCTATCGATACGCATCATTTCATTTCTAAAATTTCCCTTTCCCCTCTTGATGTGTATCGATATAAAATTTCGTTTTCCTCCTCCATTTTGTAATTTCTTTTGTTTTCCTCCTCCATTTTGTAATTTCTATTGTTTTCCTCCTCCATAACGAGAACTCACCTTCATTTTGTAATTTCTCTACCATACTATTCCAACATCATAATTGTTATGCCCACTGGGCCCATAACCTGTTGTAGTGGGGTTGTGTTGGAATAGAAATAGACCTTACTTGTAAAACATTATGTATTTCTTTTCTCTTCTACTACTTACACAATTTAGTCACTCCCCATAGCAAAACTAATGTTAAAACATGATTCAGTTCTTACAAAAACATTTCTCTAAAAACGTAGTAAAATACAAACTTTATCTATAGGATATCACTAAACAGACTGAATCTAAAACTAGACATCTTGATATCTGTCTAATTCATAAAGCTCCAATTTTAAAAAATTTCTTCAAATCAAATATTTATAACCGGCCAGTTCTAATAAGTTTCTGGGTGATTCTTGGAAATGCGATTATTCGGTTGATTCCACTGGCTAGTTTTTTTTTTCAAAATATAATGAAACCTGGTACTACACGTAAAAATAGGCTAAACTTGAAGTATAAATTTCGAATAGGCACTCATTTTGAACCTATAAATTCCAAGATATTAGACATTAAAAAAATCATGACCAGGGGAATCAATTAATAGTTACAGGGGAATCAAAAGTCAATAACTCTGTATTTTTTTTAAAGAAATTGTAAGTTTTTACATATCAAAAATTACAAAATTAATTCTCAGTTATACATATCTAAATAAAATTAACAAATGTGAACTTGTATTCTTCAATTTTCAGATATTATTATCTACTTTTGTAAACAACCGTCTGACATAGGTACATAAATATCTAATAATCTATTGGTGTCGTAATCACATTCGTGTTCCTTGAGAGCACCCCATTTGTACAACATTATTGTCATATTCCTGCAATAAAAAAAGGAATATTAGGAAAATTGCGAAATTTTAGAAATGTTTTACAAAAATAAAGTTTAAAAAAATGTTACTTAATCCAGCTTAAGAACAACAAGGCGCCAGGCGAGGACGGAATCACAGCAGAGCTTCTGATAACGGGTGGTACACCGGTGCTTAAAGTCCTGCAGAAGCTCTTTAATTCCGTGTTGGTCGAGGGCAAAACGCTTGAGGCGTGGAACAGAAGCGTGGTGGTTCTGTTCTTTAAAAAGGGCGATAAAACCATCTTAAAGAATTATACCACATCCATACGCTGCGGCAGATTGTACAGAAGACCGAAGAGTACAATCTGCTATTATGCTTAGCGTTTGTGGACTATGAGAAAGCCTTCGATTCGATCGAGACATGGGCCGTGCTACAGTCTCTCCAGCGATGCCGCATAGACTGCAGGTATATCGAACCTTTGACGTACTTATACAAAAGCGCCATCATGTCAGTCCAAGTACAGGAACAGAACACGAAAGCAATCTCATTACACAGAGGCGTGAGACAGGGAGATGTCATATCTCTGAAACTGTTCACGACCGCTCTGGAAGATGCCTTCAACTTTTGGACGAGAAAGGATGCGGCATCAACGTCAACGGCGAGTATATCACTCACCTTCGATTTGCCGATGACATCGTGGTCGCTGGAGGACCTCAGCACCATGCTCGAAGGCCTCAATTGAGTTTCCCAACAGGTGGGTCAAAAAATGATCATGGTCAAGACGAAAATCATGTCGAATATCCATGTCGCACCCGCCCCGGTCTCAGTTGGGAGCTCGATCCTCGAAGTTGTTGACGAGTACGTATACCTTGGACAAACCATCCAATTAGGTAGGTCCATCTTCGAGAAAGAGGTCAATCGACGAATCTGACTTGGCTGGGCAGCTTTCGGGAAATTACGGCATATCTTCTCGTCCAAAATTCCTCAGTGCTTGAAACGAAGAACCTTCGAGCAATGTGTGTTGCCAGTGATGACCTATGGATCGTAAACGTGGTCGCTCACTATGAGCCTCATAAGAAGGCTATGGGTCACTCAGCGAGCCATGGAAAGAGCTATGCTCGGGGAGATCGAATCAGAAATGAGGAGATCCGTAGCAGAACCAATATAACTGACATAGCCAAACACTGAAGTGACAGTGGGTAGATCACATAGCGCGCAGAACCGAAGGCCGATGGGGCAAAAGGGTTCTGGAATGGCGACCACGTACCGGCAAGCGCAGCGTAGGACACCCGCCTACAAGGTGGTCAGACGACCTAAGGAAAGTCGCAGGAAGCCGCTGGATGCAGGCCGCTGCCAGCAGGTCGCACTGGAGACGTTTGGGGAGGCCTAGTTGACTTCTTGTGGCTGAGATGATGATGATGAAATAATTTTTCAGTCAAAAACTTTATCACATTTTGATTTCACTGACCTTAGAAACAGAGTAATCAATGTCAGGGAATCAAAAAATGTAGCAAAATTATCGATTGTCGCTAAATGACTGTATCTAGTACAATGACCTTTACACCCTAGGTAGTCATTAGAGTGGCGATAGTGCATAATTTTTTTTAGTCGTCTAATAAAATTAATTGATGGTAAAATTGAGGTCAAAGTAATCAACGATGTACCAAACCAAACCCAGTGGAATCAGATACTTACCTTTATATTTCTGGAATGCAGCAAGCAGCCGCGCATCTCTTCCCTCGACACTCAAAACATGACTGACGGTTAACGCTCGGGGGGTACACATTGCTTCCAAATTGTGTCACTAAGGACGTACGTACATTTTAGTGATGTACCAGTGGAATCACTGCTAAGGCCCGGACAACATTTAAAAAATTCATATAATTAAATGTACTATAAATACGTGGTTCATCTATTTTATTTATTAATTCTTATCAATTTGGGATCTAATATAAAATATTGAAATATCTATGAACTGAATGGAAAAAATGATATGGATGCTATTGTGTACAAATTTGGAGTACGGACACGCCAGTGGAATCAATTTTTAACACTTCAGATATTTTTTTTACTCACTTTGTTTTATATTTTTCTTAATTATCGTAGTGACTCAGTTAGATTACAGTTTAAATTTTAATAAAAAAAATACTTTATACGCTTATTTCAATTATACGTACACTTTTTACGTCCGGACAACGAAAATCCAGGTTTTCAAGAAACACCCTTCTAATACAATTCCTCAAATAAAACCTACAACAAAATCTCATTGGTTGTAGGTATTCAAATACCGATTTATACCCACATTTTTTTACGGAATTGGTTGGAAAACAAGCTCAGGAATATGGATCATTTTGATGTTAGGTGATTACCGTCGACTATGGAGCACATAGATTCTTTGCTTTGCTAATTGCTGCCTTGACCGGTTTTTAGATGTTAGTTTAGTTTTCCTTATATTACGTCTAACTTTGTTACATTAATTGTAATTAACTAATGTCGGCCAAATTCAGCTTTTAAAGTGTCAGTCATTGTATGGTTACTATATTTTATTTTATCTTATTTAACATTTTTAGCGATTTAGTACCCATAAAACCCTTTGCTTAGTTTATTTGGACTATGGCGTTGTGTGACTGGCGTTGTTTTTTTTTATATCTTAATTCAATAAATAGCTTTACTTTATTATGATCACAAATCACAATGATGACAAAGCTTCCCTTTACGCTTCTAAGCATCTCTGTCGCTCGTCAGTTCCCCTCAACTCAATCTCCAAGAATATTTTTTAATTTATATAAAAGTATTTCATTTTCATTTTGATTGGTTAGATTTGACGAATGTTAATAATAAAAATAAATGTAATGTAATATTAATATGTTTTAATTTTATTGTATATCTGTCAGATTACACCGAAATAGAGATGGCGGAATGTGTACAGGTTGAAGACAGGAACGCAGGAGATTTGGAACATCGTGTAGTATGTATTTCATTTTGTAGTATACTATAATATTTTGTGGGCAAAATTGATACGTTGAACAATAACAGGCGTTGTAGCAGTTAGTATCTTTATGATTTTACGAACTTTTTCTGATTGACCTGGGTCTTTTTTAAGAGACATAGGGCAAATCTGAGCAGCCCGTCTGGGGAAGGACCTCCACCTTACAGAAGATCGTAGCCAAATAGCATTGGTCTCGGCCATGTTGTGTTCCTACGGTGAGTAAGGTCTCCAGAGCTCCACTTGGGGCGGTTTGGGAGGGTTGGCAACGCGCGAGTGATACCCTCAGTATTGCAAGCGTCTATCTACAGGCTACGGTGACGGCCTACCATCAGGCCGACCGTATGCTTGTTTGCCACCTGTGTAGTATAAAAGTCTTGGATGTTTATGTACACTGTATTATCGATACTATATTATACAACAAATACATATGTATGTATGCCTAACAGCTATACACTCTAATAGCACGCGACTCCTATGTGCCTGTAGTTTTTTTAATGTCATCGTTATTTTGTATTAACTAAAAAAACTAATAATTTCTTTTTCTTCATTAGGTACATTAGTTTGATTGTTATATGACTAAAGATAATTATTATTATGTATTATCGTGCCCACAATGGTCTCGTTGTTATTTTTAAATATAGTTTTCTAATAATTTGTTTTCTCACAAGGCCTGCAAGAACTCTTTTAACTGTCCACACAACCGTAAACAAAAATGTGGCATCAACAGAATGGGATTGCTTAAAAGATTTTATGATATATGCGACATGATTAAGTTTAATTGTAAATATAGACAAGGTATTATTTTGTTATTTTTTTAGTAGCTAAACAATAAGTGGTATGTTAAGGGTCTTTTTTCTCTTCTGCAAACAAAGGATAAATTAATCCATACTATCCATACTAATGTATAACTGCAAAAGTAACTCTGTCTGTGAGGCAGGACATAGGATAGTCTTTATTTTGAAAATCACCCCCAATGAGGGTGAAAAGTGGGGTGAAAAGTTTGTCCTTCTTTCACGTCGAAAGTAACGAACTGATTGACATTATTTATTTTTTGGGGATAGTTTAAAGTCTAGAAAGTGAAATAGGCTACTCTTTGTCCCGAAAAAACATCTCTACTTGGAGATAACCTTCTTTTAATCCTGAAAAAACATCTTATTCCTGAAAAAAATAAAGTTTATTGTCATTTGACTTTTTTTGATATTATTTTTTTTAAGCGGGGAAAATTTAAGGTCTGGAGATAGATAATCTACTTTTAATCGCGAAAAAAAAAACTAATTCCCATGGGAAAACATAAATATTATTAATATATATAAACATAAATTTGTCATTCTTTCCGACATAATTTTTTTCAGGGAAGGTTTAATGTCTGGAGAGTGACATAGCCTACTTATAATGCAATGAAAATATCTTATTCCCATGGGAAAAAATTAAGTTTATTGTCATCTGACTTTTTTTCGACATTTTTGGAGAGAGATACTTTTAATCCCGAAAAAACATCTTATTCCCATGGGAAATTTACATGGGAAATTACAGCAATAAATATTGACTCTGGTCCACAAACCCAGACAAAGATAAGTTTTTGATAATATTGACAAAAAAATCGAAAATAGCAAAAGCGGTTAGTTTTTAGAGTTCCGTAGCCAAATGGCAAAAAACGGAACCCTTATGGATTCGTCATGTCTGTCTGTCTATCTGTCCGTCCGTATGACACAGCCACTTTTTTCCGAAACTATAAGAACTATACTGTTGAAACTTGGTAAGTGCATGTATGTATTCTGTGAACTGCATTAAGATTTTCACACAAAAATAGAAAAAATCCGGTAGCTGTGCTTTTTGGTCGCTTGGAAATTTCTGTCAGTCGTCCCTGCCACCGCTCTGTAAGCCCGATGGTGACCTGGCCCACAGCGCGAATGAGAAGGCCAATTTATTGGGTTCTCTCTTCGCCTCGAACTCGACTATGGATGATAGAGACACTGAACCGCCTACCCTCACGTGGTGCGGAGACTCCATGCCGGAAATAACAATTACCCAGCGGGAAGTCCGACGTGAGTTGTTATCTCTATACATTCATAAGTCGAGTGGGCCTGACGGCATGCATACCAGCAGTGGTGCTTAAGCGGTGCGCTCCTGAGTTGTGTCAGATATTGATGCGCCTGTTCGCGCTTTCCTACTCCGCTAGGCAAGTCCCGTCTTCGTGCAAGACTGCCCTTGTGCACCCTGTGCCCAAAAAGGGCGACAGATCAGATCCGTCGAACTACAGGCCAATAGCTATAACCTCCCTTCTCTCTAAGGTAATGGAGCGTATGATTAACACACAGCTGCTGAGATACCTAGAAGGAAATAACCTCATCAGCGACCGACAATATGGTTTCCGCCATGTCTACAGGAGACCTTCTAGTGTATCTCACGCACCGATGGGCTCAAGCCGTTGAGAGTCAAGGTGAGGCATTGGCAGTCAGCCTAGATATAGCGAAGGCATTCGATCGGGTCTGGCACAGGGGTATTCTATCGAAGCTGCCATCGTACGGTCTGCCCGAGGGACTGTGCAAATGGGTAGCCAGCTTTTTGTCCAACAGAAGCATAAGTGCCATGTTGACGGCAGCTGCTCGGACGGCATGGACATTAATGCTGGCGTGGCACAAGGCTCCGTTCTGTCCCCGACCCTCTTTCTGCTGCATATAAATGATATGTTGTCCATAGATAATATTCATTGTTATCACTTCCCTCCCCACGCCCCGTGACGTGAGGTCGGTTCGAATTGAGCTCCGTGCTATAATTTCGATTTTAATTTATTTTATTGAATTTTTAGTGCAGTAAGTGATTACATTTCATTTCTCTGCGTTTTCTAGCAGTGAATAAATAATTTTTATCATTGTTTTGTGCGTAAATATCGTTTAATAAAGCAATTAATATTTCGTGTCGGTTTACGAATACGGACGGTAGTGAAATAGTGACTTTTAACAGCTGGCCCGCGCTGCGCTGCGCGGACGCCGCCGGTCGCCGAGTTCTTCGTACGTAAATAATAAAAGAGGTTTGTATAATCAAAATATTAAAGATGAGATGAACATTAGTGCGTCGGACTTCACGAAGGAAGTCAAAATAGTGCGTCGTCGTTCAGCAGCTTATGGCAGAAAGTGGATAGGTATCGAGTTATCCGCGGAACTTCGGAAACATTTAATTTCAACCAAGGATAAAATTTTCATAGATTTTGCAACTTGTAGATTCATCGACGATATTGAAGTAGTTCGTTGCTTAAAATGCCAGCAATATGGCCACGTGCATAAATATTGTACTGAAGACAAGCCTACTTGTTCACACTGTGCCGGAACACACGACTCGCGCGAGTGTACTAAAAAATCCGAAAAAGACTTTATAATTAAATTTAAAGTCTAAAGAAAGCGGCCGACCATCAGACCGGGTCTGAGATTTGCCCTACGTACGCGGCTAAGTTAGAATACCTAATTTTAAACACCACGTATGGATAAAGTTGTAATTTCACAATTAAATCTCCATAACGATAGGATCGCGACATCTGAGTTAGATAAGCTTGTTGCGGATTATAAGCTTGATCTCGTTCTCGTCCAAGAGCAATATCTTAACTAAAACTTATTATAACACTACTGAATACTTGAATGATAAATTTATGAATGGTTAAACCAAAAAACAATGTATAATACAGAAATATTTGCACGCCCCTGCGAGGGCAGAATAAGTTGGAATACTATGTTTGTAACATCTTTTGTACCTTATTTTCGCAAATAAATCTATCTATCTATCTATCTATCTAATACCAGCGGGCTCATTTAAATAGTAAATTTGTACAGATCAATAATAAAGCACGCGCCGGTATCTATGTGCCAAAGAGCAATTTAACCGTAACCGCTATTACAAACTTGATGTCCACTCACTGTGCGGTCGCCGAAGTAACGTCTCCTCGTTTTAAAGTTTTTGTTGTGAGTTGTTAATTTTAATACTCCGACCCTGTCGGTCCCCATATACACCATTTGCGTACCGTGTTGCAAGCGCTCGTAGGATACAAAGTAATTGTTGGAGCGGATGTTAATGCTTCGTCTCCTTTATGGTACGGCAAACTTAGATCGACAGACGTCGATATACGAACTTCTGTCGAGGATTTCATTGCAGAGATGAACCTTATTATTCATAACACCCCTGAAGCACCACCTACTTTTAGTGGCCCAATGGGCGAGTCTTCTATTGACGTCACACTTTCTAGTGCAGACGTCCATATACTTAACTAGCTTCCGCCCGCGTAACAATTAGCATATCTTTCTTCAGAAACAAATTCCGGTCCGGCACGGCCCGGTACGGTACGGTTTCATCCGGTCCGATCAGGTCCGGTCGATCCGGTCCGGTCCGGTCCGGTCCGATCGGTCCGGTCCTTATAAGGACCCTACATGACAAATTTGGCATCTCTAGACCCAGCGGTTTAGGCTGTGCGTCCCCTCTCAACTTCGTTTGCGTATATCTCGCTTTCCCGTGAGAATTTTGAAAAATCCTTTCTTAGTACATCCCTAGACGTCGTAAGGACCCTACATGACAAATTTGGCATCTCTAGACCCAGCGGTTTAGGCTGTGCGTCTCCTCTCAACTTCGTTTGCGTATATCTCGATTTCCCGTAGGTATTTTGAAAAATCCTTTCTTAGTACACCCCTAGACGTCGTAAGGAACCTACAGTCCAAATTTGGAGTCTCTAGACCCAACGGTTTGGGCTGTGCGTTGATATATAGTTAAGTCAGTCAGTCAGTCAGTCAGGACTTTGAATTTTATATATATAGATGACAAAAAAAAACGGTCAGGTCCGGTCGATCCGGTCCGGTCCGGTCCGGTCCGATCGGTCCGGTCCTTATAAGGACCCTACATGACAAATTTGGCATCTCTAGACCCAGCGGTTTAGGCTGTGCGTCCCCTCTCAACTTCGTTTGCGTATATCTCGCTTTCCCGTGAGAATTTTGAAAAATCCTTTCTTAGTACATCCCTAGACGTCGTAAGGACCCTACATGACAAATTTGGCATCTCTAGACCCAGCGGTTTAGGCTGTGCGTCTCCTCTCAACTTCGTTTGCGTATATCTCGATTTCCCGTAGGAATTTTGAAAAATCCTTTCTTAGTACATCCCTAGACGTCGTAAGGAACCTACATGCCAAATTTGGAATCTCTAGACGCAGCGGTTTTGGCTGTGCGTTGATACACCCTCGCAACTTCGTTTGCGTATATCTCGGTTTCCCGTAGGAATTTTGAAAAATCCTTTCTTAG
Organism: Endotricha flammealis; assembly: GCA_905163395.2. Classification (NCBI taxonomy): domain Eukaryota; kingdom Metazoa; phylum Arthropoda; class Insecta; order Lepidoptera; family Pyralidae; genus Endotricha; species Endotricha flammealis. The sequence continues at coordinate 7,918,646 of LR990868.1, forward strand.
TACACCCCTAGACGTCGTAAGGAACCTACAGTCCAAATTTGGAGTCTCTAGACCCACCGGTTTGGGCTGTGCGTTGATATATAGTTAAGTCAGTCAGTCAGGACTTTGAATTTTATATATATAGATTGGCGCGTACTTCCAGATGCTTCTTGCAGTGATCACCGTCTAATTGTTTGTGAGTTCTCTCCGGCTGTAAATGATTTACACACATTACAACAAATCAACTTTCAATATAAAACCAGAAACGCAAACTGGGAATTTTTTAGATCCATGTTTTCTGCTCATGTCAAGGATTTCATTCGCGCTCAGTTGACGGTCGCGGAAAGTGCGGAACTTCTGTCGGACACCTTCACATATTGCGCTGACGTCACACTTGGCCGTAAAGCGGTGGAAAGTCGACGACGTTGCGACTGGTGGAACGATTCCTTGTCGCGGTTGCGTAGGGCTTTTCGTAGTGCTCGACGTAAGACTGCTAAATTAAAGAAACGAAAAATAGAGGGAGAAATTTATCAAACGGCTATAACAGAATTACGTATTGCAAGATCTCACTATCGGGCCGCTGTTCAAAAATCCAAGGGCAACCTTTTACGACGCGTTGTAGATAAACTAAATGAAGAGGGTCCGTGGTCTCCACTATATCACGAGTTTAAGGCAAATAGGCGCATTGACCAAGCCTATGTAACTAATATCAAACTCAATAACACGCATACTCTTGGTGTAGAGGAGACTGCTGATGCCTTATTAAACGTTTTAATACCGGACGATAACATAAGTAGTGATAGCGAGTATCATCGTGACGTTCGAGATTCGGCCACGCAATGCCCTCTAACTCCAAAATCCGATCTTCCGTCACTAGACGAGTTTCTATCGGTAGTTAAGGCTTTGCCAACTAATAAGGCTTCTGGTGACGATAAAATAACTAATAGGATGATTAAAGAAGCATGCAAAGTAGCCGCTGATTCTATCTTAATGGTTTACAATCGTTGCATCGACGAAGGTTATTTTCCTACCGTCTGGCGACAAGGCTTCATTAGATTAATACCTAAAGGCGGTGATAAACAGCCTGACGATCCTAAATCCTATCGTCCTATTACCCTTCTACCATCATTGGGTAAGGTTCTCGAACGTCTCATAGTTCCGCGTTTGCCAGGTAGCCCTAAATTTCACGAAAAACAGTTTGGTTTCACCGTCGGGAAATCTACCGTCGATGCAGCTCTTGCCGTCCGTAAAGCAGTTGAGCATTCTGAAAGTAAATATGTGATAGGCGTGTTTTAGATATCTCGGGTGCTTTTGATAATGCTTGGTGGCCAATGTTATTACTTAAACTTAAGACCAGAGGATGTTATAGTAATATTTACTCTCTTATTCTGACGTACTTTGAAAATGGTATATCTAAATTAAAACTCGGACACTATGCTGCGTCAAAGCTCACATTAGGCTGCCCACAAGGCTCAGTATTGGGGCCCTACCTGTGGAATATCGGCTTTGATGACTTTTTCAGCCTCCCCTTACCGGATGGATGCTCCTTGACGGGTTATGCTGATGACGGTCTTTTATTAATAAATGCTAGTTCGCCAAGCTCGTTCGCACGCACGCTCGTTCGTAAAGATGCCCATCTTTAGAAAAATTAGCTGAAACGAGTCTTGACATTATCTCGGAATGGGGAAATCGGTGGGAAATCGTAACCGTCTCGAATTTGCACCTCATAAAACGTATCAACTTATGCTTAAGGGAAATTTAAAAGTCCCTCCGCGCTTTCGTTTTGATGGAGTTTCAGTTTCAAATAAAATCACAGTCTGCTACTTAGGTTTACTTTTAGACAAAAACTTTAATTTCATTGAACATATGAAGCAGGTAGGAGAAAAAGCCAAAAATAATTTTTATGCCTTAACTCGAGTATCTGCCGCAACCTGGCGTTTAACTTTTGGAACGTTAAAAATGGTTTATACTGCGACATACCTTTTTTTTTTTTTTTTTTCTTTTACGTCAGAAAAATGCTTTGTGGCAGCCCCACCGCCCGGGGAGCACGCGGTGGGGACTGTGGAACTTACCACTAAAAAACTGACGGGATGCCTCTTGCCCTGTGTGGCGGGGCCACGGGAAACTGGGATACAACCGCGACCCCGCCAGGGCCGTCCGGCCAAGGTACCAGCCGGACCCGCTCGCCCCCGATACGCTCCGTCAGCAGTACACCGCATCCAGGTGCACTGCCGACACCGAGGACCATCGCCCCCTCAAGACGACGGGCCTTCCCCGGCCCGCCGTCTCGGCTGGGCTATGGTACTCGTCCACTCGGCGATCGCACCCACTGTGCCGACCGCCAGCCAACGGCCACACCACACTTATTCAGCGTGGCGCGGCCGTCAGCTCCGCTCGTGATTTTTATAGAGGTTGTCTTCCTCGCGGCCCGGGCGGTTAAGCCAAGGCCCCCGGCCCGTGGGTGGAGGACCCACGGGTTACGGTATGCGCCGCACGCCGGCTGGTAAGGCCGGCGCCCACTAGGGTGTCCGCGTCAACCCGCGAGCCGAGCGCAGGGAGTGGACACACCCGTCCGCCTGCAACCCGCACCCGGCGAAACGCAGGGACCGGACACCGCTCGTCCCCCTCAACCCGCGGCTCGCCGCAACTCGAGCGCAGGGAGGAGACCCACGTGTCGGGACTTCAGCCGCCGGCAAGGACGCGCCGGCGTTGCCAGGGGTGGACCACGTGGAGGTATCCCGACAACCACCCCATACTGCGACATACCTGGGTTGTATAACATATGGTTCAGCGGTTTTCGCGGATCGTGTAACAATTGGGGCCGCGCGAAGAAAATTATTGCAAAGTCAGCGTCTTGCCTTGATATTTTTGTGTAAGTCTTACAGAACTGTCAGCACGGAGGCACTCCCTGTGCTGGCTGGCGTAATACCCGTCGATTTGGAGATACAGCGTCGCGCGTCGATGTACTATAGATCAAAAGAAATGACCCCCGCGTTCCTTAAGACACGTGATCGTGCCAAAATAAATAGACTATTTAACCCGTTAGATGACGTATTACAGAATCTTCTATCGGAATGGCAGGAAAGGTGGGAGACTTCCGTAAAAGGCCGCCATCTGTATCTGTTCTTTCCCTCGGTGAGAGACAGATTAAAGAAAACCTGACTAGAGGTCGACCATCAAGTAGCTCAATTTTTGACGGGACACGGAAACTTTAGGGCCAAGTTATTATATTTCAAGGTTGTACCTTCTCCTTTCTGTGAATGTTCTACCGCGAATACCAGAGTAGAACAAACAGCTCATCACGTTCTGTGGGAGTGTGATCTTTGGCATGACGAACGCGTAATCATGTTGGATTCTTTACATGTCACTTCGGGCGTAGTTTATTATTCTGATCTCGTAGCAAGCAAAGAGAATTATCAGGCATTTAGAAGGTTTTGCAATACATATTATTGGAATCAAAAATAGTAAACAACAGCTCATAGCATTCGGTCCCAATAGTAGCGTAACAATAGACCGTGGTGCTCGGCAATCGAGCCTCACTTGATTTGCCATCTCTCTAGGGTATAATGCCTTTTGCTTCAAATTGCTGTTTCTCACGTAGTTGTTAAGGAGGGAAGTCCTTTCAATACTTCCTACTCCGACTATCTTCTGTCTGATTAAATTCGTTGTGAGTTCCAAGACAGCTGTAGTTTATTCCCCGGGACGTCAATAAGCTTCATTGCTTATTGTCTATCTGAGGTCGCCGTTGTTGATCCTGGCTACACAGGAGACACAGTGGTGGGAATGTGTGGTGGGCTTGTCCCGATTCATTGTTATGCAGACGACAGTACCGGGGACACCTATTACACGGGCCGGCCTAACATCCCTCGTTCCGTAGTGGAGGAGAACCGCGAACGACTTGTGTCTGAAATCGAAGACACCCTAGCTAGGGTGAGCGATTGGGGACGACGTAACTTAGTCCAATTTAACCCCACCAAGACACAAGTCTGTGCGTTCACCGCGAAGCAATCTCAATTTTCAGTGGCCCCACAATTCCAAGGGACACCCTTAATAACCACCGGCAGCTTAGGGATCCTTGGAGTCGAGATCTCAAGCAACGTCCAGTTTCGCAGTCACATAGAAGACAAGGTCAAGTTGGCGTCGAGAAAACGGGCCCTACCGGGGGGTATGAAGAATCCCCGGTCGATAGGCCACTATTACCGAATCAACAGAGGCACATTCAACACCCGGACTCTGAGGCGAGACGAGGATGTGGGTGAGCTGGAAGTAGAATTGAGGAACATCAAATGACAGATTCTAGGACTATCGGAAGTCCGAAGACAGGGGGAGGATACCGTGATCCTGGAGTCTGGCAACCTCTTCTACTTCCGTGAAGGAGATCGGCTCTACCAAGGTGGTGTAGAGTTCCTTGTTCACAAATCCATCGTCAACAACGTGCTGGAGATTTCCGGTGTTTCGTCGAGAGTAGCGTATCTTGGGCTGAAAATGTCAGAGAGGTACACTCTGAAAGTTGTGTTGTTGTTGTGCATGTCTATGCTCCAACGAAGACACACCCGGATGAGGAGGTGGAGGTCGAGGCCATGTACGAGGACATCTCAAAGGCCATACATCAGAACACCAAGACCCACTTTACGGTTGTTGTCAGGGACTTTTACGACAAGGTACAAAACGGCGATGAGTCGGCAGTTGGACAGTTTGGTTTGGGGTCGAGAAATCACAGGGTACTTGATTCGTGCAACCAAAGCGAATAATAATACAAACATAAAATAAAAAATAAAAATAAAATCATTTATTTTGCAAGTAGATTTACGAGAAATACTTTTACAAAACAAATTATGGTCAAGTTATTATTATACATATCGTAGGCGGTTTGTATAATTCGCCGTAATACAAAACAGCTAGCCGTTTTAAAAAAACAGGGTTTAACCGTTTTGTATTACGGCGGGTCAACGATAAGTCGGATTGTTATTACTATACGGCGGATTATGCAAAACGACTGCGACATAATACAGACAGACATATCCTTTTAATAAATTAATGAGTGATTGTAACTATGTCTACAGTTTGTATATTTTTCAGATTATATTAGGACACATTTGGAAATGTGTTCCACTTTGAAACAATTACCACCAAAATACGATCGACACTTGCCAACGTATCATCCAATCCATAAAAGAGCAGCTGATCTCTTCGCGTCTAAGCAGGCAAGTAACGTAAAGCTAAAAAACGTTTGTTGGCAACGCATCAGAAACAAGCATCGGCATATATTGTAGAGTTCCGTAGTAGACTATCAAGGAACTCTAGCCCGCATGATAACGACTACGGACAACAGTTCGACTTTTATAACGAGCGTCGCGCGTTGCGTCAGTCCCATTATAAAACCGCCATTGATGTACATAGCGAAACTCGCTCGAGACTTATGGTATTCCTGAAAATTGGAGGTATAGATAGGAAAGCTTACGTGGATACATGCGCGAAAATTAGTGGGGCATCCTTTGAATTGTACAACATGCTACTGAAACAAGGACACCGTTTCCACGAGAAGGTGGTAAACTAATGCTAGCCGATGAAATCTCCCGGAAGCAAACGGTACTGACGTTCGCAGCACCAGTGGAACTATGTGGTCGCACAATTAGAACAAGCTTCATTGTTTTGCCAGAGTCGTCAGACAATCGCACATTATTAGGAATCAACTTCCTGTAACAAGCTGGTATTATATTAGACCTCGCACAATTTACGTGGTTATAGAAGATTCAGAGAACGCATTCGAGTTATACCAGGAACATTTTCTTACTTTTGAGAAACACGATCCGGCTCTCACTCTAACACCGACTAAATTTGTAGACCTCGGACAGAATTCACCTCCGCCTAGTCCAAAAATAGGTATCGCTCCTATTAACACGAAATATCTGGACCCAACTTTAGAATCCTCTACGAAAATATATGTAGGATCCCAGGAGTCACAGAATGCGGTGTTGCCTACGGAAAGTGCACGAAAGGGTTACAGGCTTATACCCATCGACCTACCCGATAGCCCCGCTAAAATTGCACGCCGTAATAATTATGGTTACATTTGATGGGTATTCTCCACGATTAGAATACATGATGACGGATGCAGTCAACCAAATCGATGAAGCCATGATAGAATTATCTCCTCAGACAGCGGATTTATTTGAGCGAGATACTGAAGACGACGTAGGACTTTGCTCTGTAGATCTGACGGAAACCTTCCTAGTGAAGTCAACGCATTACTGCAAGAAATTGATGACGTTTTCAATTCAAACGGTTCTCCAATTCCGCAGGAAACTGAACCACCTCGACGAGGACGTGGAAGACCCATACTAGGAAACTAAATTGATTTTCCTCCTCTAAATTGAGTTGTCCAACTCGGACTTAGACAGGGAGGACTGTAAGACGAATGTTTACCAACACCACCAACAGATGGCGCTGTACCGTTTTTGAAACGCGCTATGGTTTCCCTTTTACGAATAGTGACCTATGGTGCTGTTATTCAAAAGTAACAAGTTTTGAATTTCCCAGCTCCTTTGTGAATTTGGGTTTTCCGGTAAGTTTTTGGTTGGGTAGGCCATTTTCCAGGCGTCACTGGCCTCTACTTAGCACGCCACCTCGAATGGTGCGGGAATTTGCACCAATATTTTGTTTACAAGCGTGGCTGTGCTGTGGATAGAGGACAAGAACGCCGGTAGCGCTACACTAGAAATTTTACCCAATACCTCCTTAGCGGATGGGTAGGGTTGCCCGAGTCCATTACTGTTCAGTATGTTAAATATTTAAAATTTTCTCAAGATGTCATTTTGCGATGTTGTCAACTTGTGTGTTAAATTTTGCGATTTCCACAAAGAACAACATCGCATGAGATCAGTAAATTTTGGGACAAAAGGCAGAATTTTAGAGTTAGGAGCGCGCAGTGAGAATTTATTTCTAGAAGGCACTTCTTTGAACAATCATTAAATTTTGTTGTCTTTCCACATGTTGAGTTATTGCGCTCTCGAATACGGGAGACCCAAAGAGATTAAAGTTTTTTTCACAAAGAGCTTTGATGTTTTGTGCAATTGCATTAAATTTTTAAGTAATATCGACCGGTGGAGGTTACATTTTCCGAGAAAAAAATTTCACATTTATTAAATTTAGGTCTAAACCAATTAATTGATTTAAAAGAAAGAATTAAGCCAGATATATCAGAAACGACGGTTTCTGCATTATCTCCAAGGGTTCCGTCGTCTAGATACCAGACATTAAATTTTGAAGCCAGGTTTTTATAATGGGATTATTGGCTAGACTGAAAATGGCCGGCCCAAGGGGATCTCCCTGCTGACACCCGACGCATTGTTGCGTATTACTTTAAATGTTAATGAATGGGGAGGAGAATACACACTAGTTTTTTTAGTAAATATTTAAAAAAATATATTATACACAGGAGACGACTACAACTGGGCGTGATTTGGTTGTTAATAAGTATTGGTGCTGGAGAGCTAAGTACTGCAGCGTGGACAACCGGAAAGTATGCGCCAGGGACCGTCGCTTAGACGAGTTCAAAATATTTTCCAGCGAATGTACAATGTATAAATATAATTGTGAAAAAAAAAATGGTGAGTTTATTTCTAAATATTTGTGTACCTTATTATAATTTCATTTCAATATTACAATGTACTGATTAGTAATTATTACATTATTAGGGTTTCTACGATAAAAATGACAATATTTTTGACTACCCTATGTTCGGTATGTTTTCGTAAATTGTTACTCCATCTTGGCCAAGGTAATAAAATAAATAGCTTGTGCTTCGTCGCAGTTCGCAAGATCTATTTTAGCTTTATAATATTAAAGCTCCTGAAAAACGACGTGGTTCAGTGATGATGAGCTTATTACATAAGTTTATTTTATTGGCTGTATCAGACAACGAATATGTATAATATTATTATTGCAAATATATATACTTACTAGCTTTTCCCTTCGCTTCATCATTACATCTCGTTAGACAACAAAACAACCCATAGCGCTACTTGTGGCGCCATCTGTTGGCTGAAAGCATTCCATACAGCGCCCTCTATAGTAGAAAAAATATTTTCTCATTGGAATGACATACTTTCACGGGATAAAAAGTAACCTATGTTGGGCTCTGTGTACCCCTTACAATATTTAATTTCCAAAATGATCGGCTGAGTAGTCAACCCGTGAAGGAATAACAAACAAACAAACTCACTTTCTCATTTATAATATTAGTATGATGATAATATTTAGAAAACACCCAGACTCGAGAACAAACTCAAATGCCACTTAAATTTTTGCCCCGAGCTCCGAATCTTTTGAATCGGTTGTTTGAAATAAAAACAAGTTACCAAAATAATTTATTATAACACTTTTATGTTGTTTTTGCAGACTTTACTGCCACAAGCATGCTGGAATGTAAACACAGACATCATTAAAATAAATAAAACGCATCATTAATAAAATTATAAATTAGAATTTATTTTATAGTTTACTCCATCTACAACCTACAGGTTCACTCAACCTAATGCGATAGCGAAACAACAATTAAAAGCCTTTTTTGAAATGATGCATAGGTTATAATTAATTTTAAGCTTCAGTGAAATGAAATGAAATGAAATGAAATCGTTTATTTCAGAAATTAGACCTTCACGTTATATACTACCACCATTTCGGACACAAGCAAAATGGCAACGGGTAAAAAGAAATGGCGAAAGAAAACCGGTTACGGCCTTTTTTGTCATTTTGTACTTTTTTTTTTTTTTTTCCACTCATTAGTTACAATGTAAAATTTATAAGAAGAATACGCGGAATGTTATACCAAATACTATAGACGAGTAATACGCACAGCTCTTGACGTTTCTCATACAATGACTTGGCAACCTCCGTTCACCTCATGCCGCTAGGGGCGCTATAAGATTTTGCATACAAAAGTTTTGAAATCGTTCACCTCATGCCGCCCTCATGCCGTAGGGGCGCTAGTGTCGCGTCTTGCCCGAATTCTTCCGAAGCTGTGCGTATTACTCGTCTATAGTATTTGGTTATACACAATGGCGTGGAATGAACAAGTCTTAAATCTACAATAAAATTAAAAAAAGTCAGTACTGACAAGAGTGAGCAGACCAGTCCCCCCGGGCAGCACCCGTTCACGAGTTGACACGAGAGTCAGCCATCGCTGTGCTCAACCTTATTAGAGGGAACTCAGCGACCCGACTCCCGACGCCACCACCAGTTTGGACATTTAAGCGAGCATGACATACTCAACCCTATCAGACTTTGTCCCAAATATTTAATCTATGTATTAGTAAAATGTCCATCACCATTATGGACAACACTTCGACGCGTGTACAATATATGTATAGTCTGGAACAAAAAAAACAATAAACAATGTAAAAAATTAAATGGACGCACAATAGTTTACCGCGCACTTGACGCCTGGGGACGCTCTTGTCGAGTGTCTTGTGTCGTTTTACATATTAAAGTCCACGCATTCTTATCATTGATAAATTCGTTAATGGTATAGTAGCCTTTATGCAATAGTGAACGCTTAATTAATGACTTAAATTGGATCAAAGGCAGGTTTATAATTTCATTCGGTATTTTGTTATAGAAACGTACTCCTTGAGCTACAAAAGATTTGTTCACTTTAGACAATCTGCATTTGAGACCTACTAGCTTATTTTTGTTGCGAGTGTTAAACTGATGGACCTCCTCTAACCTTTTGTATTGGTGTAAGTATTTCGTCACAAACATTATGGTAGTATAAATGTATTGTGAGGCTACAGTAAGAATGTTGATATCCTTAAATACGTCTCTAAGTGAGTCGCGATAACCTAGATTGTAAATAAATCGAACTACTCTTTTTTGTAGTACAAATATGACTCGATATCAGCTGCCCTACCCCAAAGTAATATGCCATAAGACATTAAGCTGTGAAAGTAACTAAAATAAACTAATCTGGCAGTTTCCACATCAGTATTAAGTTGTCTTACTTTTCTTTTTGAAGTGAATTTGAATTGGATTAAGTTTGCGAAATTATCTAAACTTGTTGAAGCGTTTTCCAATTAAAATACACAAAATTTTATTATTTTTAATTGTACTTAATAAAATCTATAATTATTTACTGCAGTATTTTCATTTAGTGTTGTTTGTGAAATTTAATGCATGTTACGAATGTACTTTCAATGTATGGAGCCAATGGAGGTTATAAAAATGGTGGCAAACTTACTTTTTAAAGAAGAAAGGTAATGGGCGTCAAATTGGTAACTTGACCATCTATTTCAGCCAAAACTATGTATACCTATATTATTACAAAATTTACATAATTTTGCGATTTCAAAAGCATAGGATATCAACCAAAATCGTCTAAATCGGCTTGTTGTGAATATGGTGAATAAAAACAAGAAACAAAATATAATTTAAATATACAGGGTTACTTTTTATTCAGTGTACAAACTTTCACAACGTATTATTAGGTACCTACCGTTTATAGACCCCGATATTTTTTTTCCCTTAATTTTGCCATCCCATAAACTTGAATAAAAATTGCTGTGCTGATCGTACTGTCTATGATAACAACCCCGCCGATCGAGAAAGCGAGCCAGTGCCACAGAATTCATAATAGTAATAACGTACCAGTGCGCCCGCGACTAGTGATGGGCGATTTCCGGAAATGTTCTCGGAAAGGAGAGAATTTACGGAAATTTATGAGAATCTAAACCAAGTATGTAGACTTTTTAATTTTGACATAAAAATAGATATATACATAGTTAAATACAAAAGATAATTGATGTAAACCAAGATATGAGTGTAAGTTATGCTTGGGGAATTTGATTAAATTTATTTAGAAAAATATTTCTCAGCTTTTTTGACGATCCGTCAAAATCTGTAAATTGGCGGAAACACCTGACTGCATGTAATTTCAGTAGCTATGAATGCCATAGTGAAGATACATGTCAGGTAGGTAGTTATAGTGACGTTACATTTGATTTTCTATGTATATAAAATTCTGACTGACTGACTTAACTATATATCAACGCACAGCCCAAACCGCTGGGTCCAGAGATTCCAAATTTGGAATGTAGGTTCCTTACGACTTCTGGTATGACGCATGGTATTGACAAACTAAATGATGTCTCCCAAGTCTGTGAAGCCTTTAATGATTTCTTCTTGCAAAATTTTTCAAAGCCATCTATGTTAATTTTTCAATTGATACTGAGTGTACAGGCAGTAATATTATTAGTGATATAGTCGTAGATTCTGATCTTGTTTTAAAGCTGTTAGAAAAGCTAGATACTGGAAAGGGCAGCGGGTGTGATGGAATACCACCAATTTATATTGTCCGTTGTGCGAAATCCCTAACTGAACCGTTAACTATTCTTTATAATAGATGTTTTAGCGAAGGACTGTGTCCTATCGTCTGGAAATCTGCACATATAGTTCCTATTCATAAAAAAGGACTCGAGTCAAAGATTGAAAATTACGACCTATCATCATCATCATCATCATCATAACCCTCTAGTGGGTGTGGTTTCCGCACTTAGTCCTGTACTGGACCATTGTACGTGAGCCATGGGGCTGTCATTCCATCCAGCCCACCTCCCTCCAGAAGCGAATTAGTCCTCCCAAACTGCTTATCCGCAAGAGACATTGGTGACCCAAGTGTCTCTTTCCGGATTTGGGTGACGCCTGTGCACTCAAGGAGCACGTGCGCCACCGTTTCTTGTAGTGTTTTGAGAATCGGTGTGTTTTTGGAATTTTATCAGTGGGTGATAACATCATTGGTTGCTGTTTGATGGCATCCTCTTTGATTTGTATGTGTTTAATTCGGAAGTCTTTGCCTAGGGTGCCCGCTATGCTGAGTCTAAAGGCTGCTAATGTTGCTTCCTCTTGCACGATTAAGTGCAAGGGTGGCAGTCCCAGCATGGCCTGTAGAGCAGCAGTAGGTGCTGTTCTCATGCTGCTCGTGATTGCTACGCAGGCCAGACGTTGCAGTTTTTCTAGGTCTTTTTGGGCTGTGCTCAAGTCGGTCCTGGGCCACCATACTAGAGAGCCATAGGTGATAATTGGTCTAATGATTGCGGTGTATAGCCAGTGGGTAATCTTTTGACTGATACCCCAGTTTTTGCCTCGCAGTTGTCTACATTGCCACATGGATATACTGGCTTTTGTAGTGATGTAGTCAGTGTGTTTTGCCCAATTCAGCTGCTTATCCAAGAAAATACCCAGGTACTTGGTTTCCGTTGAAAGGCTTAGGGTTGTGTCAAAGAAGTGTGGTAGTTGTAGCGGTGCCACCTTCCTTTTTTTGTGAAGAGAATCAGTTCGGTTTTTGTGGGATTTACTGCTAGTTGGTATTCCTTGCACCAGTCCTCTACTATTTTCAAGGCTTGGCGCATGAGGTTGCATAGTGTGTTTTCGTGGTTGCCATTTATTATTATTGTTATATCGTCCGCGTACCCTACGGTGAAATAGCCCTTGTCATTTAGACGTTTTATTAGGCTATCTACCACTAGGTTCCATAAAAGTGGCAAAAGAACGCCTCCTTGGGGGCAGCCCTTCGCCACAATGGCTCTTGTGGTGTCATTCACTGTGACCTGTTATGTACGGCTCTCAACTTGAGCATGTTGGTGATCCAACTGCGTAGGGTCGAGTTTACGCCGTGTTTCTTGAGGGCTGTGTTAATACTATGGAATAGAGTTTTGTCGAAGGCGCCTTCAATGTCGATGAAAGCAGCCAATGAGGAGGACTTGTGGTCTACTGCACATTCGATTTTTGACACTACGCTGTGAAGCGCAGATTCTGTTGATTTACCTGTGGAGTAGGCGTGTTGTTGTTTGTGTAGAGGGTTTTGTCGGAGAGGTCCGTCTCGAATGTAGCGGTCACATAGTCTCTCTAGTGTCTTCAGTAGAAATGATGTTAGGCATATAGGTCTGTAGGATTTAGGTTGTGTGTAGTCGGATTTACCGGGTTTAGGAATGAAGATAACTTTTACCTCACGCCACGCCCGTGGTACGTATCTGTGTGCTATGCATGACCTGTATAAATCACCACCAGCCATGGCGTTATGGGGTCTATTCCCCATTGTAGCAATGCTGGGATGATACCGTCCAGACCTGCAGATTTATATGGTTGGAAGGTTTTAATTGCCCATTTTATGCGGTCTTCCGTAACTATGGTGCTGGCTCTCGACCAGTCTTGGTTAGTAGGTGTCCATTTGGTTTCTTCAGTCCAGGATTTGTCCTCGGAGAGGTGACAGTCTGTGAAGTGCGTTTCCAGAAGGACCTTGCTAATTTCTTGGTCTGTTTGCGTGTATGTGTTGTCCGATTTTTTCAGCGTACCAAGGGTGCGATCCTTATCATTTGATAAGATCTTCCTTACTCGGGCCGCTTCATTGTGAGATTCAATGTTTTCACAGAACTGTCGCCAGGCAGCTCTCCTGGCAATTCTAATCTGTTTTTTGAAAGTGTATTGTGTCTCTTTGTACAGCTCCCAATCTTCTGTGAGTCTTGAGCTGAGCTCTGTTAAATTGTTTTCGTAATGTATGTCTGAGTTTGCTAAGTTCAGAGTTCCACCAGAGGAAGCCTTTCCCTTTTGTATGTAGAACCTTCAGTTTGCAGCACGCATGATATGCTTCAGTTATGTATTCCGAGAGTTTGGTTACAGTGTTCTCAAGTTGTGTGAGGTCTGTTAGGGTTGTGGGTGTTAGATGGTTGTCTAATAGTTGGGCTAGAAGGCTTTTGTACCCGGGTATGTGTGTGCGACGCGGGTTTCGTCTTGGTGTAGGTTTTTTTGTGTTTGCTAGTAGTGTAAAACGGATTCTTCTATGGTCTGAGCAAGAAGCTTTATCGGTTACGCGCCAGTTTGTTCTACCTGCAGGATCCCATGTCGCCAGTACCTCAAAGAACGCTAAAATAGAAGTGATGGCCTTGCAAATAGCCGAACTTACGAAGCAGCTAAAATCTCTGTCAGCTCAAGTAAATTCCAGGTCACGTCCGCACCGTAACAAAGCTGGATCGGAAAACTCCGCGGGCGATCGGTAAATACGACCGACGATTGCCCGAGTTTCGGTCGTTTATTCGTAACAGATCAACGTTCGAAGGTGCAGTTTCTCGTTGACACAGGAAGCGACGTCTGCGTCTTCCCTAGATCCTCGCTGAATGAACGCAGACCGAAGACTGACTATCAGCTGTATGCCGCCAATGGGTCAGTTATTAGCACATACGGCTACGCACATCTTACGCTAAATCTGGGACTTCGTCGTGACTTCGGATGGCAATTCATCGTGGCGGATGTCACTAAAGCAATCATTAGGTGTCGACTTCTTGTCTCATTATAACGTCGTGGTCGACTGCAGCAACAAAAGACTCCTAGACAACACAACGACATTGACAGTCCCGGCAGCGGTCATGAGTTCGCCGAGCAGTATTTCTTCAGTGAAGACTCTGTTCGGAGAATCAGATTATCTCGACATCCTCAAGGATTATCCCGATATCACCCGTCCGTCTGGCATACATCGCGAGCCATGTCATAGCACTGTCCATCACATTAAAACTACAGCTGGACCACCGGTGTGTAGCAAACCACGCCGTCTAGCCCCTGACAAGCTCAAGATAGCGAAGCAAGAGTTCGAGGCAATGTTAAAAAACGGAACGGCGAGGCAATCTAAAAGTTCCTGGTCGTCGCCCCTGCACCTCACTCCGAAAAAAGACAATGGGTGGCGTCCTTGTGGAGACTATCGTATGTTAAATGCACGTACTGTTGCGGACAGATATCCAATACGTCATATTCATGATTTCTCCCACAACATAGCTGGTTGTAACATCTTCTCAACCATTGACTTGGTGAAGGCTTACAATCAAATACCGGTCAATCCAGACGATATTCAGAAAACGGCCATCACAACACCGTTTGGCATGTTCGAATTTCCATATATGACGTTTGGTCTACGGAATGCTGCACAGACGTTCCAGCGTTTCGTCGATGAGATGACTAGAGATTTGGATTTCGTTTATGTCTACTTGGACGATTTTTTAGTCAGTTCTAAAGATGAAGCTACACTTAAAGAGCACCTACGTCAGCTGTTCGAAAGACTAAAAACTTTTGGGATGGTCATTAATACAGCGAAATGCGTATTCGGAGCTAAGGAACTCACCTTTCTTGGCTACAGGGTCTCACCGGAAGGAATTAAGCCGCTTGAATCTAAGGTAGAAGCAATTAAACAATTCCCGGTACCTAAGACCGTCAGAGAGCTAAGGGGATTCCTGGGAATGATGAATTTTTACCGAAAGTTTATTTCCGGAGCTGCAGAAACCCAGGCACCGCTTCACGCTTTACTCACCGATAAGGTAAAAGGTTCACACCCAGTAGACATTACAGGCGACAAGGAAAGAGCATTTGAAAACTGCAAAGAAAGTCTGTGCCGCGCCGCTCTTTTAGCGCACCCAGATTTCAATGCAAAGCTCTCACTGGTGACAGACGCCTCGGATACCGCATTGGGAGCAGTTCTTCAGCAGCTAAAGGATAACGTATGGCAACCTCTTGCATTCTTTTCGAAAAAATTAAGTCCATCGCCAGTTATGTATTCTCCGTACGACATTGCTCGCAATATATGAAGGAATCCGATATTTCCGACACATGCTGGAAGCACGCCATTTCGTCATTTACACGGATCACAAGCCTCTCTGCTACGCATTCTCGAATCGCAAAGACAAATGTTCACCACGACAATTTCGCCATCTCGATTTTGTGTCACAGTTTACCACCGACATACGCCATATTTCTGGAAAGAACAATGTCGTGGCAGATACACTGTCTAGAATAACGGAAATTACCCAACCTGTGAACCTGGAACTTCTAGCAGACACACAAAATGTTTTGTGTGAATGTTTCTGTCTGTTTGTATGTGTAAAATGCTGTTGTTGTCTTGTGTCTCATGTGCTGTACAGAATAAATGTATTTTCTTTCTTTCTTTCTTCTTTCAAAATGGCGATGCAGAGCTGAAGACGCTATTAGAAGGAAGTTCGTCGTTGAAGCTCGAAAAAACTGCTATACCTGGATCGCAGAAGCAGATATACTGTGACAAAAGCAACGAAGTCCTACGACCCTACGTTCCAAAAGCATTACGCTTTCAAGTTTTTGAGAGTTTGCACTCGCTAAGTCACCCTGGTCCGAACGCATCAGCGAAGCTAATCGCTCAACGATTTGTGTGGCCTAGCATGAACAAAGATTGTCGAGAATGGTCCAAAAACTGCGATAACTGCCAGAGAGCAAAGATCACACGGCACATAATTACAAATCCAGGCATGTTCACTCTCCCTAGAGAAAGATTTACTACAGTCCACATAGACTTGATAGGTCCAATGCCCATATCAAACGGATATAGGTACTGCTTGACGGCCATAGACAGATTTACATACATTTACAAGATGGCCCGAAGCGATCCCTATAGCCGATATAACAGCAGAAACAGTTGCCAAAGCCCTGATGTCCGGATGGATAGCACGCTTCGGAACTCCAACTGCTATTATCACAGATAGAGGAAGCCAGTTCCAATCTGCGCTCTTTAAACACCTCTCCGAAATGATTGGCTTTGAACATAAAAGGACAACGGCTTACCACCCCGCATCAAATGGGATGGTAGAAAGATTGCATAGACAACTTAAAGCCGCCATAGTCTGTCACTCCAATCCTAGCTGGACAGAAGCACTGCCGTTAGTGTTACTCGGCATTCATACAAGCCTCTTCAGCTGAGTTGGTATACGGAGATCCGCTGAGACTACCCGGAGAGCTGTTTAAGTCGACCACGGCACTCGTTAAAATTACCGATGACATTCGTTTCGCCATGGATAACTCACAGGTGACTATTTTAGTTCTTCTTGATTTTAGTAACGCCTTTAATACTGTGGATTTTGACATAATGTTATCTTTGCTGAGCTCTCTTAACATATCTCCGACGGTTGTTGACTGGTTTCGTACATACCTGTTTGGGCGCCGACAGCGTATACGTGTTGAAGATAAGTTTTCTTCGTGGCATAATACGTCTGCTGGTGTACCTCAGGGTGGCGTGCTTTCCCCTTTATTATTTGCTCTGTTTATTAATTCCATAACTTTTCAACTTCAGTCTTCCTACTACCTTTATGCTGACGATCTACAGATTTATCGTCATTCTCATATTGATAACTTAACTTCATATGTAGGCTTAATTAATAAAGATTTGTCTATAATATCCGAATGGAGTAGGTTACACGGTGTAGTTGTTAATCCCGGCAAAACTCAGGCTATTATTATAGGCAGTCATCGATTCATTTCAAAAATTAATTCCATTAATGTTTCTCCTATCGTATTTGAAGGAGTTAACGTCGAGCTGACTGATAAAGTTAAAAATCTCGGTATATATTTAGATAAAACTCTGTCCTGGGTGCCACATATAGCAGAAGTTAGTAGGAAGTTGTTTGTAGCTTCTGGTTCTCTTCGGCGGCTTCGTAATTTTTTACCAACTGACACCACCTTAGAACATTGGGAATTGGCAAATCGCGGAATTCCTGTACTTCAGATATTGATCTTGACTCACTAAATAGTCATTTCTCCTCTTGCACGTTTCTTGATAAAAAAGTCAAATCGGATACATTAACTGAACTTTCTTCTATGCCTCTTCCCAATTACTCTCCGTTTGTTTTCAAATCATTTACTGACTGTGATGTTAAGAGAAGCATTTTATCCATCACGTCTAATGCCGTCGGGGGTGATTGTGTCAGTCGTAAGATGATCATTCCCCTGATTGATATCCTTATTCCTATCCTAGCAAAAATCTTTAATTTTTCAATCTCCACAGGCTCCTTTCCTGAGTGCTGGAAACAAGCACACATCATCCCACTACCCAAAAAAAATAATCCTTCTGTTTTCAGTGACTATCGTCCTATATCTATACTTCCTTTCCTCTCTAAAGTCCTGGAGCGGCTAGTACACTGGCAACTGAACAGCTTTCTTAATTCCAATCATATCCATAACCCTTATCAGTCTGGTTTTCGTCCCGGTCATAGTACGACTACTACTTTAGTTAAGATTACAGACGACATTAGACGTGGTATGGAAAATCAACAACTCACTCTATTGACATTACTTGATTTCACTAATGCTTTTAATTCCGTTGATATTGACATTATGTTAGGAGTACTATCTTCTCTTAACATATCTCCGGCGGTGTGTGATTGGTTTCATAATTACCTGTACGGGCGTCGGCAATGTGTCAAAATTGATCACCAAAATTCTACCTGGTGCGACACTACAGCTGGCGTGCCGCAGGGTGGTGTGCTGTCTCCTTTATTGTTTGCTATTTTCATTTCCTCTATCTCTAGTTCTCTTTCTTGTTCCTATCACCTTTATGCAGATGATTTACAAATTTATTGTCAAACATCTTTGAGCAATATAGCCTTCGCTGTTTCGGAAACAAATGACAACTTAAGCCGCATTTCATGCTGGAGTAAGCGCTTCGGACTCAAAGTCAACCCTGTCAAGTCTCAAAGCATCATAATAGGTAGCCAGGCATTTGTTTCTAGGCTGGATAGTATTGCAGTTCCGCCGGTTATGCTTGATGGCGTCTGCATTCCTTTAAAAAACTCAGTTAAAAACTTAGGGATGATTATGGATTCCACGTTATCTTGGAAGGCTCAGGTGGCTGAGGTAAGTAGGAAGATGTTTGCCGCTTCTTCGTCACTCCGAAGACTCAGAAATTTCCTACCCACTGCCACCAAGGCTGCTCTTGCACAATCCCTCCTTCTCCCTTTACTTGACTATGCTGATATAGCGTACCCGGATCTTAACGTAGAGTTACTCAACAAATTAGAACGTATGCAAAATTTCAGCATCAGATTCATTTACGGTCTACGGAAATTTGATCACGTGTCAGAATACAGAGCGCAATTGAAATGGCTCCCGATTCGCCAGCGTAGAGACATGCACATCCTTTCCTTCCTCTACTCTATTCTTTTCAATCCTTGCACTCCCTCCTATCTTAAAGAATACTTCATATTCACCTCTTCATCCCATAGCCTATCACTCCGCTCCACTGACACTCTCACCCTTCTAATTCCTGTCCATTCTTCCAAATTCCTCGACCAATCATTCTCTATCCAGGCCATCAGACTATGGAATAACTTACCTGTTACAATCAGAACCGCGAAATCGATAAATGTATTTAAAAGAGAAGTAAAAAATTATTTACTTTCACACTAAATTCTTTGTATAAAAACGACATTTTATTTTGTATATATTGTACTATACAAGTATTTATGTATTGTTTTAGTTTTATATATTGATAATTATATATATATATATATATATATTATATATATAAATTATTTATTGTAGATATATTGTTATGTCCTGCTGTTTATTACACATCTTGCTAGCCCTGCCCACTTCATGCAAAAATTCGTTACCCTAAGGTTGCCTTGAAAAGATTGCTTTGAGCAATAAGGCCGCCTTGTTGCATATACACTAGTTTGTAACTTTTACTGTTTACTGTATTAATTGATTGTGTTTTGCAAATAAAGCTTATTCTATCTATCTATCTATCTACCAAAATTGCGCTGGCTCAATCCTTACTTCTTCCTATTTTAGACTACGCTGACTCTTCTTTTCCAGATCTAAATCAAGATCTTCTGAATAAACTCGAGCGCCTCCAAAATCTTGCAATTCTGTTCATTTTTGGCCTTCGTAAATACGACCACGTGTCACAATTCCGCTCTCAGATTCGTTGGCTTCCGATTCGCTTTCGCCGCAACCTACATATTGTCTCACTTTTATATTCTATCCTTTTTAATCCCAACACTCCCCCTTATCTTAGAGAACGCTTCACGTTCCACGAAGGACTAAACCTACGTAGTACCCTTACACTCCGCCTTAAAACCCCTATGCACTCCACTCGATTTTACTCCGACTCTTTCACAGTCCAGGCTGTCCATCTATGGAACTCTTTACCTCTAGCTGTGCGGCAAGCTCAGAGTATTGTTAGTTTTAAAAAAATGGTAAAAAGTTATTACCTTCAAACTTGTGACTAAATTGATAGCGTATTGTAGTCCGTTTATGCACCTTTTATTTATTTATTAGTTAATTATTTATGTATGTATTATTTATGTAGATAACACACATATATATATATTTAGGTATTATTGTGTCTTGCTGGTTTGCGGCCACTGGGTCGCATGTGCAGTAGTGAGTGTACTGCAGATGCGCCCTTGTGGATCTAGCTATTGAATTTTGCTATTGTATACGCATACTACGTAATTTTGTTATTAATGTATTTAGTTAAATATTTTCGCCACATACCCCGTCTATAATGATTATTAATTTCCACTTTTTCTAGGTTGTCTGGAAGAGATTGCTTCTGCGATAAGACCGCCTTTTGTTCATTATTTTTGTTAATTATTTTTATTTTTTTGTATCTGTATGTTTATATTTTTAATGGCAATAAAGTGTTTTGTATTGTATTGTATTGTAAGTCATCCACGAACAGAACAACAGACATGACTGACTTCATGGCAAGACTAAGGTTAATATAAGAAGAAGACTAAGGCCAAGGAAATACAACCGCAGCCAGCGTCCAGACACTGCAAAAAAGCAGTATTCATTTTTAAAGATCTCGCCTCAACCACTCACGTCTATCTCAGAGAAGGTCCTGTCAAAGGTCCTCTACAGCCAGCATATACCGGGCCTCACAAGGTACTTGAAAGAAATGACAAAACCTTCAAAATCCAGATAAAGGGAAAACCAGTATCTGTAACAATAGAGAGATTAAAACCTGCGTACATTCTCACACAACACGATGACAGCAAACAAAAGCCCGATGACATCCAACCGCTGCTTCCATCGCCGCCAACACAAAGAAGGTGCGATGAAGGAACTGAAAGGAAAACCCGCTCAGGGAGGACCGTAAGGTTTCCCAGGATGTATCGCCCGTAGGACGGTCTCCTGGGGGGAGTAGTGTGGCCGTGCGGTCGGTGCGCGTTCAGCCTATATCTGGCCTGGCGCGTGCCGACCCCTAAATAAGACTGTCTTTCTTGTTACTTCAGTTAGAGATAAAAATGTTATCGTGAGAATTATAATAAATAAAAGCTCAATTTATTTCATCCATCTTCCCACCCAAGAGGTCCCGGGTTCGATCCCCGGTCGGGTCATGATGAAAAACGAACTTTTTCTGATTGGTCTCGGGTCTTGGATGTTTATCTATATATGTATTTGTTATAAAATATAATATCATTGAGTTAGTATCCCATAACACAAGTTTCGAACTTACTTTGGGGCTAGCTCAATCTGTATGAATTGTCCCTTTACCTATATATAATATAAATACCACCTTACCACAGTCTGTCGCTTTTCCCGTGGCTAGTGTTTTAATTACGACCTATTTCAATTTTAAATATTTTTAGTAAAGTTATGGAAAAAATAGCTCATCAATTTTTATATCCTGTTATTTCAAATGCAATTCCACATGAACAACACGGTTTTATTAAGGGACGTTCAACAAATACAAATCTTGCCATTTTTACCAATGATGTCTTCCAGGGAATGGATGATGGCTACCAGATTGATGTGATCTACACTGATTTTGAAAAAGCCTTTGATCGGGTAGATCGCATCATTCTATTACAGAAACTCCATTTTTATTACATTAGGCATACGGGGAAACCTTTTGAGATGGGTGGAGTCGTACTTGAAAAACCGAGTTCAAGCTGTAGTAGTTGCTGGGTGCAAATCCGACTTTGTTCAGGTCCCATCAGGAGTTCCACAAGGATCGATTACGGCCCCATTGTTTTATGCTGCTTACTTGTACGATATAGGGAAATGTTTTCAATGTGCAAAATTTCTCATGTATGCAGATGACACTAAAGTTTATTACATAATTTCAAATCAATTAGACTGCGACAATCTGCAGAGTGATCTTAATAGACTATATTATTATAATCGAAATAGAATACAAATTAATATTGAAAAATGTGCGCACGTATGTTTTACAAGAAAGATAAACAATTTTTATTAAAAAAAAACAAACCGACTTCAAAAATAAATTTAAATAATATATAATTTCATGTGCTAGGTACCTACTGTTCTAATTGAAGTCGGTGCCACGCGGACGTGATCACCCGGTACACCCGCGTCGTACACAGCCTTCCATTCATGCATGTGTCCTAGGTAATATTTGGTTTGGTTGGCACCGACTAGCACATTAAATTATATATTATTTAAATTCATTTTTGAAGTCGGTTTGCTTTTTTTTATAAAAATTGTTTATATAATACTTTTTCGTGCAATTTATACAGCGGTTTTTTAGAAGTCTGATAGAAACAGTAAACCCTGGTATGTCTGTATAAGTACTGTCTGTTTGTTTGTACACATCACTTGTTTACACGTGTTCCCATCATGATAATCAACGGTCTAATATATACCTACAATATGTAAAGAATTATCCTCTTAATCCTCTAACTCCTATCTCGTTTAGGAGTTGTACCTTCCATCATCACCCCACCAACATGGGATGATGACTTCCAGACGTAATTAAAAACATGAATAGCTTACGAAAACATAAGAAATATGTTAAAAAATAATTCCAAAATATGTACATTAGCATCATATTATTGTTTTTTGTGAAACGTGCGTGAATCGGAATAAAATAATTCATTTTGTAATAGAAAACACACTTGAACCATAGACCAGAAATTATGATTTCGAGTAGCAAAATTGATCTCTACTGTCTCTACTATCAAATACTATAGACGAGTAATGGCGGAAACACACTACCGTGTCGGGGCCTGTCGTGTCGCGCTCTGTCGTGACGGTGGGTGTGCACACTTACGTGTCGTGTCGGGGCGCGCTTCTGTTCAGAAATGAACGAAATAAACGCCAGACGTTTATTTCTTTCATTTCTGAACAGAAGCTCGCAGTGTTTGCCTTTGTCTGGGTGTTTTCTATAATGTATAATGGTATTTATTTACAAAAAAAAGTATTTAAGTATATTTATCAGGAATCTAGTACCTAGTAACTCATTATCACGCTGCAAAAATAAATTTAAAAAAAAGCGTCCACTTGTTCGCGCCACGAGCCGCGCGCGGGTATAGAAACACATTTGCAGGGCGTGTCGTGTCGCGTCATAACCCCCACCACCGCCGTGGCGCAATCGGCGGCCAGCGGTCCGCGCCACGACAGAGCGAGTCACGACACGACACGCCCTACAAATGTGCTCCTAACCATATAAAATGTATGAACGCGATATGCTTCTGGCGCGACACGACACGCCCCGACACGGTAGTGTGTTTCCGCCATAATACCCACAGCTTCGGAAGAATTATATTATATATAATATGGGCAACGCCGATTGGTCCGCGGTCGGGTCCGGGTTCGTGTAGTGAATGGTGGGCTTAACACACTCTCACATCAAACATAAACAATGAACCAATATGGCGGGTCGGAACACTCAACAATAACGCCATCTACGATGAGCTTTGAGTTTTAAACCTCATTACTCTCACATCAAACATTTTCGGAACAATCGACACGAACGCCACCTACGATGAGCTTTGAGTTTTTAACCCTAAGTTTTAACCCCATTCCAAATGTCAAAAGAAAGCATCAAAAGTGAAAAATCTAATGTTGCCCGTGGTTGACGATGAAAGTTTCATATTATAATGATAGCATATATACTGAGAACAATTTATCAAATAAAGGAGTGTATTGCTCACAGCTTTTGTTTTTAAATTATTAATCTGTGGTTCGGTTCGACAAACTTGACATTGTCAGGATTTTGGCGCCAACTACAATAGCGTCCACTTGGGCTCGTGATTAGAAATTTAATTATTGTGTGTTTCTGCATTTGATTCATAGTATTGATAGTGTA
Organism: Endotricha flammealis; assembly: GCA_905163395.2. NCBI lineage: Eukaryota > Metazoa > Arthropoda > Insecta > Lepidoptera > Pyralidae > Endotricha > Endotricha flammealis. The sequence goes on from LR990868.1 coordinate 7,942,521, forward strand.
ATGTGAAGCAAACATTGGTTATAGTACATATTGATTGAGGTTTGTGATCAGGAACCTATTAAAAGTGCATTATCGTGTTGACTTCAAAATCCGTATTTTCTGAAGAAATTTTGCTATCATCTTTCTTCGGGGCGTCTTCAGAGACTGTATACTGAGTCAAGAATGTCAGGATAGCATGAACTCGCTGCTTTGAATTACTTATAAATTTACTTATGACTTGGCTGTATGGGCTCAAAGCCCTTTGCCTGCCCTAGAGCGAAGAAAACAAAAAAAACAAAAAAATGACATTGTCACTTTGACATTTAGACTGGTTAAATAGATGAAAGAAAATTACAAACAAATCAAACAATTAGTTTTTGGCTATTTACTATATTTATAACATAATTCCTTATTTCATTCAGATTATATAATTGACATTCCTTCACATAATAAATCTTATTTCAACAGTTTCATTATAGAACCATTTTAAAATGAATCACAACCAAATAAATATGCATGGTGTACCCATGAATCCTGTTGGTGCTGCTCCAAATGTGGGAATGCAAATGCAAGTGCCAGGTCCTATTATGCAGCAGCAATCCCCGCAACAGATGCAACAGCCCCAACCAATGCCTCAACAGACGCCACAGGACAAAATGGATAACATATCTAAAGTGAAGACTTTGATGGGATCACTCAGGGAATCTATACCTGTAAGTATTTATACCTTAAGCGCTTACCACACGCACAAGCTTCACCACAGTTTGGCCTGCGCAAACTTCTCGCACGAAAAAACTGAACACTCCGTGTCTTACCACACGGTACAGTTAAGTACGCGCAAGCCCCGCGCAAGCCACATTCTTGTCGAAATCCTTGGCGTCGCAACAATGTTTCCCAATGAAGAAACATTTATAATGCTATTATTTTTCAAGTGTTTGCTATTAAAAAAAAAGACAATGCAAAAGTCAAAAAGTAAGCGATCAAAGTGGACAAAAAAATGGCTGTTGAACAGAAAAATTCATACACATATAAATCTACTGAAGGATTTAAGAGATGATCCAAACGATTTTCGCAAAAAATACTCTACCACTTATACCCAAAGCAGCCATTTTGAGTGACGAACGACTTCAGCGAACTGTGAGCGAGCCTCGACTGTGGCTTGAACACTGAACGCCCAACCACACGCACAGACAAGTACGAGCAGGCCGGGCTTGCGCAGGCAAAATTTAAAGCAAGTCGAAAAGTCGCAAGCCGCGCTGTGGGGTTGGCGCGTGATACAGTTTTACCAACCTCATGCTCCGTGTTCCGTGTACAAACCGGCCTGCGCAGGCAAAACTGTGGTGAAGCTTGTGCGTGTGGTAGGCCCATTAGAAATGTCGGTCAGAGAGTTGCGTTAAGGGCAGGTTGGTAAAGTTGGAGTATAGGCTTAGGGGCATTATGAGACGCCAAGAAAACATGAAAAAATTTTTTTCGAGACATATTTTTAGAACAATTTTTTTCGAAAAGAAAAATCTTTTTTATTTTTCCTTTTTTTGGTCCTATCGAGTTGGGGAGGGGCACTTACAGACACTTTTAGTCCTTTGCACCAACCCCGTACGGGCTACCGTTCTCGAGATATACGCAATTTCGAAAAAAAACGGATTTCAAAACTGCAAATTTCTCGAAAACCGTAGCCCGCACGCGGTTGGTACAAAGGACCAAAAGTGTTCGTAAGCGCCCCCCCATAAAGATGAGACCAAAAAAAGGGGAGATTTCTAGAAAAAAAACTATCCCCTTATTGCCCCTATCCCTACAATAGCACTGAAAATCGAGTTGGAACTTTTTTTTTTTTCTAGAAATCTTCCTTTCTATTGGTGTCATCGTGTTGGGGGGGCAATCACGAACACTTTTAGTCCTGTGTACCAACCCCGCATGGGCTACCGTTTTCGAGATATACGCAATTTTTAAAGTCCCCTAGTTTTGTACCCCACAAACAAGGTAGACTCACATTCTGCCCATATGCGACTCTTTGACTACATAGATTACTAATATTGTCCCATTGCTGGGCAAACAAAAAGAAAGGCATCCTTTGATAAATCTGTCTCTAGAGTGTGCCAGTCCTTGGAATACATGTCTACATTCAAAGTCCTTCATATATAGACTAATGTGACTCTGACCATGAAATGCTTATATAATTTCATAATGTACAGTAATTTAAATGTTTTCTCTATGCTCTATATTGAATATTATGTTATTTCAGATGACATTGAAATCTGCTGCTCAAATTCTGCACCAAAACCATAATATTGATTCTAATTCTCAGTAAGTAATAAGATTTACAAACAATAAATAAATTCTACACAATTCATACAGCCTATTTTGTTACTTTTTTAAATTAGCATGTGACGTCAGCGCCTGCCAGATGGGCCGCATGTCACTGGGGACCTAATTTAAGTCTACTTAGGAAGAGCAGATACTCCAAACTCAAGTATATTATGTACTCACGGAGGCTCCAGCCACAATGTAATGAGATTTTTAAATAATAGTACCTTTTGTGATTGAATAAATATTTTTCATTTTTTTTATTATTTTTACATCAAGATAAAAGTCCCTAAAAAAAAAGTTACAGTTAAACCTTCTTTGTTCATTGAAGGGACTTAAGTATAAGATAAAGTTGGGCTATTATGGCAAGGTAAAGCACATTTTTTTGACAATTTTTTTTTCCTTTTACAGAAAGAGTATGGATAATCCTGTGCCAAGATTTGATAAGAATTTAGAAGAATTCTTCTCATTATGTGATCAGATGGAATTACACTTGGTAAGACCTATTATTATTGAATTACCTTTGTATACTAGCATAATTTAAACCAAAAACAGGTCTTATTAACATGGGATACTTTTATGATGATGTTAGAAAGCTATTGGTAAAAAACCGGGCACGTACGTGTCGGGCCACGCCCAATGTAGGGTTCCGTATTTGCTGTGCTTTGCTTGCATTCAGTTGAGTCCAATATCAAATTCTATCATATTTGTAAGTTTTCATCAAATAAATTTTATAAGTTCGTCGGCTATTACTCGGTAACTAGTAGAGCCTACTTAACCACTATAGTTTTCATTGAAGGTTCAGCATTTATAGACTACTACCATATTTTTTTTCCAATTTCTAAACATAAGACTTTCGTAGATAGAGGGGAGGGGACCACCGTGCAAAACGAAAATTGACACGATAAATGTAAATAATTTCGAAACGGATCATTGTATTGAAAAATGATCTTTCCGCACCCACAATGTTTTGAAGAGACTTATGTAAATTTCCTCTTTACAAGTAGGGGAGGCACCCCAAAAAAAATTTTTTTCAAAATTTTGTTCCAGCACTTTGTTAGCATGGTTAATTATGTGTATACGTACCAAATTACAGCTTTCTAGCATTAAGCGTCTAGGCGCTAGACCGCGGACAGACGGACAGACAGACGAACATGGCGAAACTATAAGGGTTCCTTGTAGTTTACTACGGAACCCTAAAAAGGAGTACTGACTGAATTTATAAATTATAGTTATTTTAATTAAAGTATTGGTGAGTTGAACAAAGACGTTTTAAACTTAACTTTTACATTAAGTTTTAAGCTACATATATCTTATCATTCTTAGTTTGACTGTAACAGCCACAATTTAATGCGTTATTAACTCTTAAACTTGTGTTTGTGCAACTCACCATATATAATAATCATTTTAAACTTTTGCATTTCAAAGACATTAATTTAATATGTGTTTCAAGGATGTAGCAGATTTGTTCATGTGTTTGCAAATTCATTAATCATAAAGTAAATATTAGGTGTTTGTTATTTACAATCAAGTATTTCCTTATTTTTTCATACTTATTTACTTTAAGTCACTGCTTCCTCAATAATAAAATATTAACCCCATTCCATATATTCTTTCTAGACTAGGAATTTTATATTAACCCTCGGTCCGTCGCATGGGGTCTTTGAAAGCCCGAGGTTTACAAAAATTCAATTTTTTAACCTTTTTACTATTTCGTCTGATTTCAATTCTCTAGGTAGCTTCCTAAAAAGGATTATAGTTGACGCTGCTGCTACTGGTTACTGGATCCGACAACGGTTTATGCCTCATTCGCCCCACTTATGATCCCCCATTAAAAAACTGGATACTCAAAATGAAAGAATTTTTAATATTTTAGGCTAGACTTGGGATGACTATAATATAAAACGCTCGAAAATGAAAAATTACAAAATTTTATCATCAAAGACTAACAAAAAGATAAGCACTTGAACCTATAATCTGTTCCACTATAATTGGCACAAAAGAATTAGCAATTTCAAAGTATAAATCAATATGAAATAAACATGAATTGATCACTAAACACTTGATTGTGATAAAGGACACAACATTATGTTACCACAATAAAATTTATGACAAACTAAGACCCGAGTTCACAAACTGATGTTTAAATTTTAAACAGAAGTTTAGACCCTAAACGGCTGTTTAACCAACTTTAAATCTGTACCATAGAATTTTCTAATGCCATTATTAAGGAATCGAAAAGAGATGTAAACCCGCCTAGAAGAATCGCTGCTATGGACGGATCTTCTATTGTAACGCTGCATCACCACCGGTGTGAAGTTAGCTGCCTAAAGTTAGCTGCCTCGCATAACCCGACCAAATTAAAAAGTTATCAATTTATAATTTCCATAAATGGCAAAAAAGGCTATACCTAAGCGAACAACACATAATACTGCTAATAAAACGACTAAAAATTAAATTTTAAACAGTCATAAATCGAAATAAATCGTACAACAAAGCCTGCCTAAAGTCAGTCAATATTCTTAGTCAGCTAACTTGACATCACAAAGAGGGTATGAAGGACGGCCAGCAAGAACACTTTGCGATAACTGATGGTAAGCACAGTTTCTCCACTACCATCTGAACCCATTTCCAGGGTGATACGCGATCTGCTAGTGGCCAAATAGACTTAGCTGCCTAGAGTCGTTTGTAAATCGAAACCAGCCAACTTCAAAAATAAAAATAAAAATGAAGGACGGCAAGCAAGAGCACTTTGCGATAACTGATGGAAAGCACAGTTTATCCACTACCTTCTGAAACCATTTCCAGGGTGATACGCGATCTCCTAGTAGCTAGTACTAGCCAGATAGACTTAGCTGCCTAGAGTCGTTTGTAAATAAAACCACCAACTTTAAAAATTCAAAAAAAAATGAAGGACGACCAGCAAGAGCACTTTGCGATAACAGATGGTAAGCACAGTTTCTCCACTACCATCTGAACCTATTTCCAGGTTGATACGCGATCTGCTAGTGGCCAAATAGACTTAGCTGCCTATAGTCGTTTTTAAATCAAAACCAGCCAACTTAAAAAATTCAAAAAAAAATGAAGGACCGCCAGCAAGAACACTTTGGGATAACTGATGGTAAGCACAGTTTCTCCACTACCATCTGAACGCATTTCCAGGGTGATACGCGATCTGCTAGTGGTCAAATAGACTTAGCAGCCTAGAGTCGTTTGTAAATCGAAACCAGCCAACTTCAAAAATTCAAAAAAAAATGAAGGACGGCCAGCAAGAGCACTTTGCGATAACTGACGGTAAGCACAGTTTCTCCACTACCATCTGAACCCATTTCCAGGGTGATACGCGATCTGCTAGTGGCCAAATAGACTTAGCTGCCTAGAGTCGTTTGTAAATCGAAACCAACTAACTTCAAAAATTTAAAATAAAATGAAGGACGGCCAGCAAGAGCACTTTGCGATAACTGATGGAAAGCACAGTTTATCCACTACCTTTTGAAATCATTTCCAGGGTGATACGCGATCTCCTAGTAGCTAGTACTAGCCAGATAGACTTAGCTGCCTAGAGTCGTTTGTAAATAAAACCACCAACTTTAAAAATTCAAAAAAAAAAGAAGAACGACCAACAAGAACACTTTGGGATAACTGATGGTAAGCACAGTTTCTCCACTACCATCTGAACCCATTTCCAGGGTGATACGCGATCTGCTAGTGGCCAAA